>CM053626.1:168495995-168588007 GCA_028646595.1 Phalanger gymnotis
TTCTCAGCAACACAATACGCAGAGACAGCTCCAAAGGACTCACAATGGAGAGTGCTATTTACATCCAGAGAAAGAACTATGAAGTATGAATGCAAATTGAGGCACACTTCATGCTTGCCTTTTTCTCCCCCCCTCCACTTTTTTTCTCTCTTTTGTATTTGTTGTTGGGTTGTGTTTTTTTCTTTTTGGTTCTGTTTCTTCTTTCTCATGATTCATTCCATTGGTCATAATTCTTCTCCACAACTTGACTAGTGTGTAAATTAATTCAATGCCAAGTTATACATGGATGATATATGGGATTCCCTGCCTTCTTGGGGAGGGAGGGGTGAAGGAGGGAAGAAAATCTGGAACTCAAAATTATGTAGAACCGTGTGTTGCAAACTAAAAATAAAAAAAAATATTAAAAAAATAACAATTAGCAAGCTCATAAGGAAGAGGTGGGCAAACCTGACTATGATATGAATTTTAACAGTAAAACCATTCAGAAACAGCTAAAAAGTAACTATTTTATACAAATGAGGTACAAGAGGAAGAAAAGATACAGAGGATTTAGATGGAGGATGGGGGCTATTAGTTCTGGCAACCTTCTTTCATCAGGAATGGGTTTAAGAGAGAACAATACATATATATTTAGAAGACTCTTCCAAAGTTAGAAGATATAAAATGATAGGGGTATAGAGAAGGAGGAGAAGACAAGGGAGGGATTTTTAGAGATGAAAATGAGTGAATAGGTAAAAGGGGGCTATAGAAGGGTGCTTGGATTTATGAGCATGGGGTATAGGGAAGGGATCTTTGGAGGGGAGTAGGCAAGTAATAGGAGGGCAAGGTAGTCCATAGAAGTAAAGTAGAGGAATCAGGAGGGATAAGACACAAAAAAAAAGATATGCACAAATATAAAAGCGAAGTCAGGAGTATGTTTGGGAAAGTAAATGTCTATAAATGTATGTATATATGTATATATCTATAGCTATAGTGAAATATATCTAAACTTTATTATAGCCTTCTGAGGGGGAGGGAAAAAAAGAACAAAGCAAAAATGTGCACAGCAGAGAACAAAAGAAAACTCACAAGGAAGCAAAGATGGACAATTCTCTACACAACATGTATTATTTATCATATAGGCTTTCTTGAAATGAAAATATATTGTTATATATTTTGAATCCTCTCTTTCTGTTATGCACATGACATCCTTTTTTTTCTTTTTTACTTTGTATTTAAGTTTCAATATTTAAGTTTATGATATGTTTTGTTCCTTTTCTCTATTCTGTATTTGTGTGCTGGCCCTTGAGTCTAAAATAAATAAATTAAAAGACCAAGAGGGGTTAAAAACCTCCTATAGAACCTTCCAATTGCACTGTGTGCTGCTTTGTTCTGGTTCAGTCACGTCTGATTTTTTGTGACCACAATTTGGGTTTTCTTGTTGGAGGGGTTTGCCATTGCCATCTCCGGTTCATTTTACAGATGAGGAACCGAAGCAAACGAGGTTAAGTGACTTGCCTACGATCACACAACTAGTGTCTAAGGCCAGATTTGAACTCGGGAAGATAAATTTTCCTGATTCCGAGCCCAGAACTATATTCACTATAATGCCTAGCTGTTCCTTAGGTTTCTTATAAAGTTGTTGACATGTTTCCAAGATGATAGTTCAAATCTGTTCTTGCCAAGACTTAACACAGCATCATGTTAGGCATATCAGTGACTTGGTGGGCATGAAAAATTTTTGGATTTTATGGGATGAAGACATTTAAACTGTAACTCTTTTTGTTCTTTTTCCTTGGCTCTTTGAGGAGAGCATTGTCAAATATCAAGACTGGTGATTTGGGGCAGCTAGGTGGCGCAGTGAGTAGAGCACTGGCCCTGAAGTCACGAGGATCTGAGTTCAAATGTGGCCTCAGACACTTGACACACTTACTAGCTATGTGACCTTGGGCAAGTAACTTAACCCCAATTCCCCTGTCTCCCTCCCTGCAAAACAAAAAAGGACTGGTGATTTCACAGATTTGAGAACTTTCTCCGCCAATGTGGATAGCAATCTATCTATAGCTTATTTTGTTATCTGAGGATTAGAGAATTTAAGTGACACCAATAGTCACAAAGCTAGTGTCAGAGGTAAGATTTGAAACCCATGCCTTCCCAGGTCCAACTCTATAGCATTTCATTTGCTATGCTAAATTGTGAACCAGAGAATGTAATTTGGAATCCTCCTCCTAACCCTAACTCCCAGTAATGGGGGTATATTGAAACATCCAAACTCTATTGCCTGATTGCCTCTATCAGTCAATCAACAAGCAATTACCAAGCACTTTTCATGTCCCAAGTGCTGTGCAAAGCACTAGGGATTCAAAGAAAAACCAATTCTGAACTTTAAGGAGCTTACATTCTACTGGAGATGCACACACATATTAGGTATACACACACACCCCTCCCTAATAAGTTTCTCCATATGTGCTGTAGGCCCCACTCCTCCACTATATCGTAATCTCCTGGAAGACAAGGATCATCTTCCTTTTTTGTATTTGTATCAATACCCCTTGGCACACTGCCTGACAGATAGCAGGTGCTTAACAAATGTTTATTGAATGACTGATTGACCCGCCTATTCAGTGACTGAAAACCTAGAAAAGAAAGTTCCTGTTGTCAAAGTCCTTGGTATTGATCAATCGTCAAATAGTTCAATATCAGGTATGGAACAGAAGATGGAACAGATGGGGAAAACTAGGAAAGTCCTCATGGAAATAACATGAAGGAACACGTATTACCATCTGCTTTGAAAATGCATGTTAAGGATCTGGGCCTTTCCATCTGACTTGCAACTGAAATCTCTTACAAGTGTTGTCTTCTCCTATTGGGGTGTAAGCTGCTTGAAAACAGGAAATGCCAAGTCTTTATATTTCTATGTTCATAGTTCAGTTACTTTGCATACAGTGAGCACTTAATAAATGCAATTTCATTCATTCAATATGACAATCAGGTTTTAAAATCTATTGTCTCTCATCTAGGGTTGTTCAGTTATATAACCAACAAAATTGAAGCCTGATGACATAATATTCATTCCATGGGTATTTGTTAAGTAGCACTTATGTAGTGCAATGAATAGATCTCTGCACCTAGAGTCAGAAAGACCTAAGTTCAAATATAACCTCATACCTACTAGCTGGGTGACACTGGAAGACTTACTTAACTTCTGTCTGCCTCAGTTTTATCAATTGTAAAATAGAGATACTTCCCAAGGTTGTTGTAAAGATGAAATGGGATAAAATTTGTAAAGCACTTAGCACGGTGCCTGGAACACAGCAGGCACTTAATATATAAATGGTTTTCCCCCTTCCTTCCAACTGTGCGTAAGGCACTGTATTAGAAGGAGGAGATACAAAGATAAAAATGAAACAATCCCTTCCCTGAAATAGCTTTATGTTGTATGGTAAAACAACATGTATATATTACATGTAAAATACATGTTTACAAATTTACAAAAGTAAAAATTTCTTTACAAAATTAAGTACAAAGTAAAATATATAGTAGTTTTGGAGGAGGCAAGAATCCTAATATAGTCAGTCCTGATACCTTTCTAAGAAAAAAGAATCTCAGGTTCCAAAAGAAGGACTGACAATCCTTGGCTAATTATAAATATGGAACTAGAATGGTGGTACCACACAAATTGGAAAAGACTGGAGAACTCTCTGGGAAACATAATTATATCTACTGAACAAAAAAAGCCCTTTGGGATAGCTGCTGTCTTAGAGCATCTTATGTCTTAAAAAAAATAAAGCGGCATCATTTTTTGAAGATCAGACTGGAAGAAAAAGATGACTTAAAATGGGATCCTGCAATCCCTTCCAACAGGAAGAGCTAATGAGTTTCTTAGGAAACATTGGGAATTCTGAGTGCCTGTATTCATATATTCAAGATGCTATTCTTTTTTGCTTTCCAAAAGCCAAGGTAGGAAATAATCCAAAAAATTTTCGACCTGGAATAATTTTATTTTGTTATAAACTGCGCGAAACAGGAAAGATCAAAATGGAGTGATTCAAGGTTCCCAGGTCCCAAGAACAGTTGGATGGACTTCTCACCAGCATGAATTCATTGTCAACGGTAGCTAGAAGGCCAGCATTTATAGAAATGATGAACCATCACTGAATCATGTTGTTCAATGAACAGTCATCTAATGTCCTTGCTACTTCATTCCTATAAACAGTGAAAGAAGTATGTGTTGGGACAAGAGAGGCAGTATGGCACTTTGTGTCAAGTCAGGAAGACATGTTCCAATTCTGCCTTTGACAATTACTAGCTATGCGAGCTTGGGGAAATTGCACCTCTGTGAGTTTCATTTTCCTAATCTATAAAATGGGGATTAAAATGCCTATCAAGATTTAGGGCTGCTGTGAGACTCAAATGAAATAATATATGCAAAATGCTTGCTAACGTTTAGCACTGTATAATGTCAGTTGTGTTACTATAACCACTACAAGTAAGGAAAGTATAGATATTTCTGCATTATGCACTAGATCTAAATAAAAGGGTAACGTTTCCCCTCAGATAAAAGACTTAACACAAAAGCATTTCGGTGGGGGGAGAATCTAATAACTTACATCCAATAACTTCTATATACACCGTAATATGTTTTATATGTTTCCTTCTTTGCTATAGAGCAGGAGATGAGCTGCTACAGGAGGGGAAGCATGGCATAGTAGATGGAATATTGCACTTGGAGTCGAAAAGACCTAGGTTCAGATAACATATCTGATAGATCTAGATGAGCTCGGGCAGATCAGTTGGCTGCTCTGAGGCTCAATTTCAGTATCTATAAAATGGGAATAATAAAATCTATAGGACCTGCTATATAGAGATGTTGTGAGACTCAAATGAGCTAAGGCACATACAGTTATTTACAAGTAATAAAGCCCTATGGAAATGTTTGCTGTTATCCCCTATTATTCTGAATTCCAATTTGTACACGGAACCTTTTATGTGTGCTGTTCAGTAAAGGAGATAGGGTGAGGACAGGCAGTGGGAAAGACACTTGCTAAATGTACTGGAAATGCATGCATCAAGTAACAAAATTTCAAGTTCGATTATTGCTGTAGAAGAAGTGTAGGTGAGGACAGAGACTGTGTGTCAGACCAAGAGGCAAACTATTCACTGAAGGGCTGTGCCTTGATTCCTTGAGATATCTGTTCACTTTATGTTTTCTTCTCAACTCAGTGTGAAACACAGTTGTTTGTGGTGGCTGGTATGGTGGAAAATTAGGAATGAGAAGTATCAATGTGAGTTTAATATTGGCTAAAGTGGCACTATGACCTCATACCACTTTAAGAAACAGACCTAGATGGAGAAGGCACTTCTACAGCAGCACGCATCAGTTGTGGCCACTATGGACCTTACTGAACACCAAGGGTCACAAGCTTAAATAAAAATTGTCACAACTGGAAGTGATCTTGAAATATGACAATCCAATCCAGAAAACATTTATTAAATACCAGCTTTACACAAGGTAATGGGATGTATAGACTAAAATAAATGGTCCCAACCCTTGGGGAGCTTACATTCTACTTTCCCCTTTCTGGGACTTTACCATATGGCCTGCTATATACCTCCAGAGCCAAAGGAATTATCATATGACTTGCCAATATACCCTAAGGACTCTTGGACCTTGCCATTTACCCTGTTGATAAATGCTCAGGACCACTAGTCAGTCGACCACCAGTCAGGCAGCAAGCATCTCTTAAGTGCCTACTATGTGCCAGGAAGAAAGGCAAAAACAGCTCCTGTCCTCAAGGAGCATGCAATCTAATGGGGAAGAGAACATGTTATATGTAGGTACGTATAAGAATGTGTGTGTGTGTGTGTGTGTGTGTGTGTGTGTGTGTGTGTGTGTGTGTATCTATGTCTCTTGTTGTTCAGTCATTTTTCAGTCACGTCCAACTCTTCCTGATAGTTTCTTCATGTTGTAAATAGAGATGGAGGTTTTGGAATAGATAGCCTATAAGGGTGCATCCAACTCAAACAATTCTATGACTCCTTGTCCAAAATATGAATAATAGCAGGGTTTCTTCCTTCCCCCTTCTATCTCTCCCATAAGCAGATGTTACTGAGTAGGGGTAACTGAAAGCAAGGAAGGCAAAAGAAACACTTTATGAATCCATTGAAATATTGCCCCAAACAAGACAGTATATTTATGGCTTACTGATGTGTATATATGTAATATATATACTTGGAATTATGTGTATCAGGAGAGTATTCACTTATACTGCATGCTCCTTAGTATAATAATTTATAAACAATGATTTATTCATAAATAATGATTTATGAATTATACATTGGCACTAAGACTAGATTAGTCTCATGGAGAGCACTATGATGGGCATAGAGAATACTCTGAGCCTGATTTCACAACAAACAAAGAAAAGTACCCTATGGGATGTTATCATCTCGACAAATAGATACCATCCAATGACAGCCTGTCAGAATTGAAAGGTGAACTTGGAAGATAGTTTATCCAACTGTTGATGTTACCGATGGTGACACTGAGAGCCAAAAAGCTCAAATCATGTGCTAAAGGTCACATGGCTATTTGGTGGCAAAGCTAGGACTAGAACCCAGGTCCTAGGTTCCTGGACTGACTTCTGGACTCTCTTTCCACCGAACTTCCATGCCAGGTCCTTTGCAAAAGCCAGTTGAGCTAGGATCTCAAGCCAAACACCAAAGACAGTCCTACGTTGCTGTGTCTTCGAAATCTCTTGTAATAAGAAGCTGGTTGACATCATCCTTCTCTTCCAATTGGTCTCTCAGTGGGATAGAGTCAGCAGGGACTTTCTCTTTCTCCTATATGCATGCTGTCTGACGTGATTCTCATTGGCATGAATGTAATTACTGATACCATACAGCAAAAATGAAATCAATATATGTTTGGGCATACAGCTGATGTGGACAGAGTCCAGCAACAGAGATCTTGGGAAACAAAAAAGCAGAAAGCTAATTTTTGATGTCATTTAGTATAATAAAGCACACATGTGAGGGAAACCTGACATGTAATTTAAGTAGTAAAAGGAGAAAAGGCAGTGCATTTCATAGAGAGGAATAAGGGGGAAAGAAATAAAAAAAAGTCTATGAAATCAAAATAGATCTGAATCCTTTATTAACATTCTGATTAATATATCCGACTAATCTTGGAAAAGTAGATTTTTCCTCTCAATTTCACGCCTTTTTTAAATGAATTAATAGGGGAGTCATACCCTGAGGATTCTGGGCACGAATGCCTTCTTGAGACTCTACTTAGCTTAACAAGATACCTGAATCTCAAAATAGTGCCATAGTATAAAAGAGCAAGCCAAAATCTTTAATTGCAAAATTCCCATCTGTGGCCACAATCTCTTTACCTTTTTCCTGTTCCACTCCTTCACATTTATGGATCCTGGTCTTTGTCCTCATCATGGCCTCTGGTTCCAGGACCTCTCCTTATTCTCTCTGTCCATTAGTTCCCTTCTGGCTTGATTGCCTCCCTACCAAGCCTGGACTCCTTGGCTAGTTTTCATAAAGATGCTCTGGTCAGGACTCTAGGTTCCTTCACCCCCTTCACCTTCTTACCTTCTAAGTTTCTGCTATAGCTCCCAAGCTGCCAAGTGCTTATGACAAAAGTCACAAAACTGGGTTGACTAGTTCAAGCCCAAATTCATGCTATTTACTCTCAGCTGGATCCTCACTGCTGCTCTGCAACTCTTAATGTAATCTCCTTGCACTCTGGCCATTTCTGCAGTCTCCAAACAACATTGCTGCCCATACAAAGACTGTCCTAGAGGAACTTCCTCCCTCCTAGAATCCTGCTGTCCTAATTAGTGACTGCTTCAGTTGACCTACTTTCTTTTTTACAGTAAAATCTCAACTATGCTTCACACCTCTTACTCTCTAGTCATGCTCTGCGCAACCTCATCAACCAACTCACCACTGCGCTATCTTTCTTTTCCTCCCAGTTTTGGAGCTGTGATCAAATCAGCTCTGCCATAGCTCCTTCATGGGGGTGTCAATCTACTTCCCTACTGCCCCACTCACCATGACCATTATTTCCTGCACCAAAGTGTCCCTCCCGGGTAACCACTCCCCTATTCATTTTGTCTCCCCCATTAAAATATAAGCATCTTGAGATCAGGGACAGTCTTTGCTTTTGCATTCCTAGCATTTAACACAGTACTTGGAACATATTAATAATTTAATAAATGCTTTTTTCAGGCATTCATTCTGGTAAATGACCCTATTGTGTTATTTACTCAGGATATAAAGAGTTTCGAATGCCAAAAAAGAAGGCGTTTTTGAGTAGGGGGATGACGTAGTTAGACCTATACTTTAGGAAAATCAATTTGGCAGTTTATTGGAGCATGGATTGTAGAGAGGCTTGAGGTAGGGAGGCTTTTTAGAAGGCTATTGCAATAGTGATATTACAGGTGAGAGGGGACAAGGGCCTGGTCTAGGGTGTGACTGGGTGAGTGGAGAGAAGGAAATGTATAAAAGAGATCTTTTGAAGTTTGTTGTTGTTGAGTCTTTCCATCATGTGCAATTCTTCATGACCCCGTGGATCATAATAGCATACCAGGTCCTTCTATCCTCCACTGTCTTCCAAAATCTGTCCAAACTCATGTTCCTTGCTTCCATGATCCCATCTATCCACTTCATCCTCGACTGTCCTCACTTGTCATCAATCTTTCCCAATATCGAGGTCTTTTCCAATGACTTATCATGTGGCCAAAGTACTTAAGCTTCAGTTTCAATATTTGACCTTTCACGAAAAGTTTGAATCAATTTCAAGTACTGACTGGTTTGATCTCCTTGCTATCCAAGGGACTCTTGAAAGTCTTTGCTAGTACCACAATTCAAAAGCATTGACTCTGTGGCACTCAGCTTTCTTTATAGTCCAACTCTCACAGCCTTACATTGCTACTGGAAAAACCACAGCTTTGGCTATACAGACCATCCTCAGCAAGGTGATCTCTGCCTGTGAGTATGCTGTCCAAATTTGCCATCACTTTCCTTCTAAGGAGCAAGCATCTTTTAATTCATGGCTACAGTTGCCATCTGCAGTGATCCTTGAGCCTAAGAATACAAAACCTGCTTCCCTTTCTTTTCCCTCTATTTTCCAGGAAGTGATGGGACCAGTTTTGAAGGTAAAAACACCATAATTGAGCAATAGATTGAATATATGAGGTGAGAGTGAAGAACTGAGGATGTACAGTGAGAGAGGAGACTTCAAGGAATGTTTAATGTGGTGAGAAAAGAGGCCTTCTCCGAGAGTGTAATGTCTCTATGGGTAACATTCTGCCCAGGAAAATGGATGTGTGAGGTGTTAGGGAAAACCAGTACCCCAAATAGTGAGAGGGACATAAAACCAAAGGTAAGTTTACAGAGATAGCAGGGCAAGGCTGGCTCAGACCAGGGACTTGATTTGGTCTGGAGTAAAATAAAACACTAATGGTTAACAAAAGAAACTTTGTCAAGTCACAAAAAGAGGACATTCAAGCAGGGAAAGAATATTCAATGAGACCATAGCCTTGGTTTAGTTAAGTACATTCTCTCTGCCTCTTTGCTGCCCACGGGAGCAGCCAGAGTTCTTTGGGGAGTTTTTGTACTCAGGTAACCAGGACACTATATCAAGGGCCAAAGCCTATCTCAGTTCTCTGAGCCAACTGAGTCTCAAGGATGTTTAGATACTTTTTAAGAAAAGAATTAACTTAGTACACATAGTGGGAAACTAGTAGCATACAAATCTCCAAATTGGACAGAGACCAATCTAGATCAGGGCAAGGGATTGGGGTAGGTTTTATGATTTGGACAGAGGGTAGACAACTCCTACCATACAGCACTGCTTCTATCTGTCATTGCTTCCCCTATAAATTCACATTTCTAAGAAGGACACACAACTGGAAAAAAAAGAACAGAACAAGCATTACAAAGGTAGTAACAGAAGTTGGTTAGAGCAAGGTGCTCTAACCTGGTACTTTAGAAGCATTAACCTCAAGGTAGGGTACAAAGAAAATAAAGAAGGAAAAAATAAGTATAGAACATATGAATCAGAAAAGAAAATTCAAAGAAGAAAAATAATGAAGAGAACAAAGCAAAGGAAGATTTCTTGGGAAACAATGTCGTAAAAGAAATTTACTTCAAATAAGGGGGTGGAAAGAAAGAGGAGAGGGTAGACTTTGAAATAATCACTTAAGCAGGCACAAAAAGAGAAAGCTAAAAAGAGAGAGAAATAGATCACTAAGTAAAAAAATGCAAAATGAACAATTTAATTAAATTCAGAGAATTGGAGATGGGGAAAGCAAATAGAATAGGGAAGGGAAGGAAGAGTCTGTGGGAATTGACTAACATCAAAGAAATGTAAGATTAACTGCAAGAACAAATTAGTGATTTAAAAGAGGAAGGAGATTAAAAAAATCAATAAAGAAATGGAGAAAAACCCATGTCTCACAACTATAACATTAAATTTGAATGAATAATCCATTATTTTATGTTAAAGTGAAAAGAATGACTGAAAAGATTTAAAAAACCTAGCTTGGCACTTTCATTCATGTAGAGTTTTTAATGAAAGCTTCCCCTAGAAATGCGCATATGCACTTTGTAATCTTAGGGAGTTGCCTAGTGGCACTGAGAGACTTGCTTGCCCAGAATCACCTGCCGGTGATGTTAGGGGCAAGACATGAATCCCAATCATCCTGACTCTGAGGCCAGCTTTCTATCCATTATGCCAACTCTGTATCTATTAGCTAAGCTGTATCTCAAAAGAATGAATAGGAAAACAAAATCCAATAATCTGTTATATACAAGAAACAGATCTAAAAAGTAAAGACATGTACAAGATCAAAATCTAAGGCTGGAACAAAATTTACTGTGCATCTGGTGAATCCAATAAAGCAGTAGTTGCAGTGATGTCATCCGATGAGGCAAAACAAATATTCATAATATCAGTAAAGATACACAAGGACATTATACCATGCAGAAAGGAACCTGAAGCAATGAACCACTAGTGGAAGCGTGAACTGGATCAACAATCCTGCAAAGACATTTGAAATTATTCTAAAAAGTAATTATATACATCCTTTAACCCCAAAATCCCATTGTTAGGCATATACCCCAAGGAAGTAAAAGATAAAAAGAAATCCCCACCCCCAATATTTAAAACAGCACCTTTTTTATTGGAGCAAAAGACTGAAAATAAAGTAAATGCTCTTCAATTAGAGAATGGCTAAACAAATTGTGGTACAAGAAAATCATTATACTCTTAAGAAATGATGACTATAAGGAATACGGAGAAGCATGGGAAAATTTCTATGAACAGATATGAAGTGAAGTAAACAGGGCTACACACATATACATATATGATACACACATACAAACACAATGGCTAAAACAATGCAAATGGAAAGAACATAAAAAAATTGAAACCGAACACTGTAATTTTAATGAACAAATTTGGCTCCAAGGAGAAATATGAAGATGTAACTCTTGCCCGTCCCCTCCTTTTTTTGCAAAGTCAGGAGACAATGGGTGTAGGGTACCATGTACTATTACATTTTGCCAATATATTGCTCAGTTTTGCTGAAGTGATTATCTTCTTTCATTTTTATTCATTGTTACAAGGAATGGTTCTCTTAAATAAGGGAGAAGGGAGAAATATTGGGAAATGAGGGTGATGAAAAACCAGATATCAGTAATATTCAAAAATATTTTGAAAGGAATGTCTATGGTGTTGGTACTAGTTAATGAGTTTGATTGCTAAGTGAAGGAACATACAATGTTCCTTTAGGTGAGATAACTTCTCACATCTTAAGTCTCTAGGCTATTTGCAAACTTTGCTCTATGATGAAGGTAAAGCATGAGATTTGTTTTCTCAGAAGAAAATCCTTTTTGATTTTCTGGAATAGGATCCAGATCCTATTTCAGAAAATCTGGACTGACAGACCAGAAAGTTATAGACCAGAAAGTCAATCATGTAGATGTATATCACAAGACTTGTCAGTATTTCTCCATCCACCAAGATAAATTTCGATAGTCACTGAAAGAGTAAAATAATATCAAAATTCTGGGAACTCTCTGAAACTCTCATTAAATAGACTAGCTTCTGACATATGGGCTATTATTAAGTATAGTAGAAAACATCAGTTTAACAATGCTCATCCAGACGTTTCAGGCCTTAATCACATTCTAGGTATTTGGAGGGATTCCGTCGCTCCAAAATTTTCTCTGTAAGGATCCAAAAGACATTCATACTCAAGTTGGGTAAATGCCCTGAGTTTGCAGTGTCATGGGATACAAGGAAAGCTTCCTTTTTAGCCTTTGAGTAGCATTACATTACCTTTTGAGGGCAGGGTTGGTGGAGGAAAGAGAGGGAAAAGGGTCTATATTGTTAAAAAGCCGTCCAGGTACTAAATGTTCAAGTAGCCTTGGCTCTGCTTTTGCACTTCTTCCCCCAACTAAGTTGTATGTTTTGGGGATCAAGAACTCCCCCACAGATTCTTCTGTGTTCCCACATGGCACGTCACAAAGTAAACACTCGGTGATAACTTACTCTGTAGGATGCCAATAAACGGTGAGAGGACCTCAGTTATTTCCATGTATCTCTGTGTCTCTCTGTGTGTTTCTCTTTCCCAAAAGCAGAGCAGCTAACAACTTCATGATTTGCCTTACTGATAACTTAATACTTCCAGTGACAGGGGAAACAAGGGAGGTTTAATACTCCAGATCTAATTCTTACTAGCAGGGAGAAAACAGTTGCTGAGGTGGAAATGATGAGAATTCTGGGAGTAAGTAATGCTTTGTAGTCTAGAATGTGATAAAGATCCACTGGGGAAGGAAATGGCAAACCATTCCAGTGTCCTTGCCAAGAAAATCATATTTAGGCCATAAAGAGTAGGACATGATTGAACTACTGAACAGCAACAGCAACAACAATATGATAAAAAAAGAAATGTGGATAGAGTGTGAAATGCACATTAGATTTTAAGAAAGTAGAGTTCAAAGGGTTCAGAGGAAGATAGATACCTAGACTAAAATTCAAGTGGGAAAAATCAATTCAGGACCGGTGGGATCTTGACTTTGATCCTCAAGGAAATTTTAGAGTAGATTGTTAATGAGATGGTTAGTAGACCTCTGGAAAGGGAAGCAGTGTTTACAAAGGGGTAACATGCCATTGTTAAGAACAGATCGCTCTAGAATAAACTTACACCCTTTTTTGACAGGGTTGCTACAAAGGTAGATGAGGAAAATGCTAAAGATTCAGTTTACTTAGATTTTAGCAAAGCCTTTGATTGAGTGTCTCGTGCTATTAATATGGATAACATGAAGAAACATGTATTAGGCAATAGTATAGTTAGATGGATTCAGAAAGAGTTGAATGACAGGACTCAAACAGTGATTAATGCTTTAATATTAATGTGAAAGATCTTCAGGGAAGTGCCCCAGGAATCTGTGCTTAGTCTGAAGATGTTTACCATTTATATCAATGACTTGCATAAAGGCATAGGTAGCATGTTCATTACATTTTCAAAAGACACCAAGCTGAGAGGGTTCTTCTTAGATAACACAAAGGAGGGAAGAGTCAGGATTGAAACGGACCTTGACAGGTTGGGCTACAGGGCTGAATCTAATAAGGTGAATTTTGTTACAGGTAAATGTAAAGTCTTACACATGGACACAAAAATCAACTTCCCAAGTACAAGATAGGAGTTTATGGTTAAGACAGGAAATCGAAAAAGTTCTGGGTGTTTCAGTGGATGTCAAAGCCAAGATGGCAGCAATATGATGTGTCATTCAGGAAACTTGAAGCTTCATTGAGTGGCATTGTTTCCAGGACTAAGGGGACAGTGGACTCTCTGTGCTCTGTTCTGGGCAGATGTCATTTAGAGTATGGTGTTCAGTTCTAGATGCCCCAGTTTAAGAAGGATACAACTAAGCCAATGAGAATTAAGAAGATGGCAATCACAATAGCAAAGAGCCTAGCAACCATGTCATATAAGGATCACTTGAAGGAAGCGGGGATATTAAGACTAGGTAAGAGAAGACTGAGCATAGCTCTTTTAAATTATATGAGGCAGCCATGTGACATTCTATTAAGTAATGTGACTGTGAATAAATAAATGCACAATGAATCAAATTGATTCAAGAAGGACCACAGAATCTTTTTCGTAACATAAAATAAATAGGGACCCAGTTCTTACCTTCTCAAATCTGGCAACAAAGTACAAAATGCAGCCTGAAGGAAGGTGTAAGTCTAAGTAGACATTGACTTCTATTTTTACTATATACAATCAAGACAAATGCTTTGATATATTTCAAGAACAGACAGATTTTTGTTTCAATATTGTGGGCAAGAACCACATACATAATGAATAAGGAATGTTTGAGACTTTGTATGGAGAAAGTGAATAGAGAACATGATGTCCTCTAAACTGTCCAATATTTTGAAGGTGGTTTATATGAAGCTTTGTGGATCAAAAACTGTTAGAAAGCACCGTTTTTACATTATGCAGACCAGTTTCTTCCGTGTCATCCTATCCAGTGCCAAGAATGTATGCTTTCTGAAACATGGGAAAATTGGGATTACTTTGTGATATATTAAACTTAATAAGAACAAATGTAGGGCTATATTATAGAAAATAAAGTTTTTACACAATGAACTTAAGTTGAAAAAGAGCATTTTCTTTGGAACATACAAAGGAAAGAAATGGATAGCTATTAGAACTGTAAGCACTACAAAATATGAATCTCAATCATGTCTCCAAAAATGTTCAAATGGTAATTGTCATCATTTTGTGTAAGAGTTCAGGTTGTGTACTCCCCCTTTGTATTTTAAAATAAGACTGCTGAGTTCTTTTTATTGGCAAGTACGTTTTGAATGGTCATTTTAGTAACAAAGGAGCATGTTTAAACATATACAGCCAATCCAAATGGAGTAGCAAACTAGCAAACATTTTAATAACCATGTGAGGAGATAGTTTCCATTTTACAAAAAAATGTAATAAGAAAATAGCTTCTTATTTGAAACACCAAATTAGGTCAAAAAATTTTTTTATGAAAAAGACTGTTACAATGCAAACACTAAATTATAGATTTGAGACTCGTTTGATGGTCCTATTTATTTCTATCTAGTAAGAGGTAATTCAACCATTGTTCAGGACAATCAAATAATTTGGCTAAGTCCATTTTCCAAGCTTCTTAAGAATTTATTGGAAGCAGATAAGATATGCATATTTTGGGGTCTAAAAAGGGGAAGTAATGACAGCAACACCAATAATATTTTTATAGCACTTTAAGATTTGCAAAGCACATTACAGTTTATATCATTTGGTCCCCACAACAACCCTGTGAGGTAGGTGCTATTATTTCCCCCTTTTTACAGGTGTGGAAACTGAGACTAGGAGAAAATAAGTGACTTGTCCAGGGTCACACAGATAGTAAATAAGGCAGGATTTGAACTTGGGTCTTCTTGACTCCTAGTCCAACACTCTACCTACTGTATCACCTAGCTGCAGGATCTCATACATGTCTAGGGTTCTTAAAAAGTATACACACAGACACCCACCTACATATATATACACGTGTGTATGCATATATGTTCATATGGGTATGTGTACATATGCATGCGTATACATATTTAAATCGATAGCTCTACATGTTCTATTTTATAAATGTTATTATATGTATATATGTGTGTGTATATATGTGTGCATATATATGCTTCCTAGTTTATTCCATAAAGAGTAAGAGGATTTGAAATAGCATTAGCCAAAAAGAGGTTGATTACTGATAATTATAAGAATTACTACTAAAGCCAAAGTGTAAATAGAGAAACTAAGAAAAACAAGTTGTCCTGGCCAATAAAGTGCAGCTTAGAGAAAAAGAATCTATAAAATACCGGCCCCTCTTCCCCAACAAGAACAACAAAAAACGTTTGATAAGGAAATAGATGGAAGGAAGGAAGAGATTAAGGAAGATTAATAGACATTTGTGATGAGGTTAGAAATTAAAATGAACTTACTGATTGAGATGAAATGAGAATTCAATAGAAGCTGTGTTTTGTTTAAAGACTTGACTTGATGGACACAAATAAGAGGTCTGTCCAAGAGCATTGAAAAGTCAGAGTGCTATCTGCTTAGAAGGGCCTCCATTAGAATAGTCACACACCTAGAGTGTTTTATAGCTTTTCTTCTCAAGATTAGAAGCCCAAAGCACTTCCTTACTCCATCATGGTAGAGAGCAACTGCGTCCTTATGAAATCTGAATGCTTAAGATTTTTGGTATATTGTTGTTGCTCAGTCATGTTCAACTCTTTGTGACTCATTTGAGATTTTCTTGGCAAAGACACTGGAGTGGGTTGCCATTTCCTTCTCCAGTTGATTTTACAGATGAAAAAAACTGAGGAAAACAAGGTGAACTGACTTGCCTAGGACAATGCATCTAGGAAGTATCTGAACCAGATTGGAACTCAGGACTTCCAGACTCCAGACCCAGTGCTCTGTGCATTATGGTAATACCTAGTTGCTTTTTTAAACATACCCAAGGCAAGTAATTCTTTCAGCCTGGTCCATTATAGAAGATTTTCAGTTTTCATTGCTAAAATGATTAATGACAGTGAAGAATAGAACTTGGAAAGAAATATAGAAGAAGGAAATATGATTTTGCAAACATAAAGAATCCTGATTGTGGAAATTCCTTTTGCCAGTACGCATTGCAACCCATTCATGATTGACTGGATAAGTCTAGTTACTAAGTATCCAAATATACTAAGTATCAGAGGCAGGATTTAAATTCATGTTTTCCTGACTGCAAGCTGAACACTAGGGCGTTTTATATTGCTGCTTTAATAATATAGCATCTGTGTTTTAAAGAAAATAGCTAATGATCATTTTTGAGCATTGGCAAGTATAGATTAACTCTCTGAAGTGTTGCTTAGTCAGAGGAAGGGTAATTCAATCTATTTCCTTCTCATCCTTACTTCAAACTTCTGCCTCAGTTCCATATTTCCTTCTTCATCTCCTTCTGGAATGGGCACATTGTAGTATTCACCTTCTTCTTGATTAAGCAACTTATACCTTTCAAAGAAATAGAAGAAAAGGGTAAGTGCACTTATTCTCAAAATGACAACAACAGTTTATGTAATGCCTCTCCTTCAACCGGTGATTAAACTGTTTGATAAAGGCAGTGCTTAATCAGATATAGCAAAACCAAGCAGGTTCTGTCCAGTCACTTTTAGAGGACTTGTTTGGATCCTTTTGAAAAGAGCTATTCTAATTCTCTATGTATGCAAAGCTTTAAGCCAAATAACTTTATTTGTAGATATATTTTGACCAGATGAGGTCTTACCATCCACTTGCTGGCATTTTCATAAGTTCCGATACACCAAATGAAAGTGAACCCATAAAATCATTTCTTGTTGTTCGATCCCAGTCCCAGATCTCAACAGATAACCGTCTATCTTTATCTGTAGGTTTTAATTTGCTAGAAAGAATGAGAGGAAAAAAATCACACACTCATCATCTCAGCATGAATCAGGGAGAAAATGGTCCCAATGATACCCCCCCCCCAACTATACTGCATAACTTCTCAGGAAATAGTTTTTCTTTCTAGAGGACAGAGAAGATAACAATGACACTCTGTTTATCCATTAACCTGAGAAGACAGCCACAGGCAGAAAGGCATAAGGATAGTCCAAATATCATGATGGTTTGTAAAAATATACCTCACTAAGAACAAGAATAGAGCATGTACAGGAAGGACAAATTATCAGAGAAGACGAGAAGAGATCTCTATTGTTGCTATTTGTCCTTTCTTGAAGAGGACCATAACACCAGGAAGGTGATGCCATGACTTGCAAGTCAATGGGATTTAAGTGAGGGAGGGCTGTGCAAAGTCACCAGCCTCACTCTCTCCTCCAGAGCCACCTGGGTCCAGTGGCAAGATATAGCTCAGGACGATTGGAGATGGCCCTGGATGCAGTGGGAGACCTTGGCCTTTTGAAGTTACTGTCTTTCCTGGGTCTCAGTTTGACTGAGGCAATGCCTATTCAGTGATTAAGGCTAGGTAAGAAATGAGGCAAAGCATGGCCTCTTTTCACCTAGAGAAGAGGTTTCTACTTACAATGTGAATAACTCATTCCACTGTGGATTTAGTGTGGAGCGGATCGTTTTGGTTTTTTGTTTACTTTCATTCTTAGGGTCAGGGATAAGTTTCAGCTTCACATAGGGATCAGAAAGTCCATTTGGATCCATAGGGATTAAGTTTTTTGCATCTCGTACTATACAAAGAGAAAAAGAAAAAAAAAGCAAATGTTAATAAAAGAGGGCTAACCATTGCAAATACAAATCTGCTGATGGCAATCCAAGCCAAATGGAAGAAATGTCAAGTTAATATGAGGCTTGGGAGTAGGCAACAAATATGATGAACCTTTAAAAAAGTACTATTCGGTTCCATAGTCAGAGCTTGGTCACACAGATGTTTGCTTTTAAGAAGTGCTATAAAAGCCAGACTTTCTTATCTCCTCTCTATCCCCAAATCTAGGATTTCCCTTCCTCTACCAAGAGAGCTATAACTAGCAATTCTGAGTTGATTGAGTACCACAAAATGGACTCAGGTACAAAAAGTACAAAAACACACTCAAATCAATATTTTTTTTAAAGAAAGGACAAACACATTTGGAAATGAGGGAATGACCTTAGAAAGAGACTGGATCTCAGAATAAAAAGCCTAAGGGGAGAGACCCTGAGATAATGCAAGGTTTCTGCCAAGGGAGTGGGGTTGGTTGCAAAAGAAAGTTGGGGAGAAACTCATCTAGAGGTGACATATTGGGGGTGGGGTGGAATCATATCACCTAATAGTATATTTGTATTTTTAATAATTATTTTTGCTAACTAGATTCTAAGCTCAGTGGCTGCTATATGTTGAAAGAGTATAAGTGCTCATGGTATTTTCCAAATTCTTGAACCTCTGGGCATAATTCTAGGCAGCCAAGTGGATAAGTTCAAGACCTGGAGTTGGGAATATCTGAGTTCAAAGCCAGCCTAAGATATTTACCATCGAATCACTTAACCTTCTTCTGCCTCAGATTGTTCATCTGAACAATAGGGATAATAGTAGTACCTAGCTCAGTAAGATAATATTTGCAGAATTCTTTGCAAACTTTTAAGGCCTTTATGTTAGCTCTTATTATTAATTACATAATTATCAATTATTCTTATTAGGAAGGTAGGTAGTCATAGTGGATATAGTACTGGATCATTTTAAAATGCTTTAGTCATGAAGAACTGAGATGAAATTTCATCTCAAATAATTAATAGCACTGTGACCCTAAGCTAGTGATTTACTTCTATCAACCTTATTTTTACCCCTTTATAAAATGGGGTACTACTAGGACTACTAGGTTGTTCTTAGGATCAAATCAGGAAAGAAATATGTATATATATATATAATTGTATATATGCATATATACAATTATATATATATGTGTAAAACACTTTGTAAAACACAAAGTGTTATAAAAATCATTATTATTTTTATTATTATTCTTTCAGTAACAACCCTACCTAGCCCAAAGATATATTTACAAACTTTAAATTCAACTAAATAAAAAAGATCAGGTTAATAATCCCAACACAGAGAAACCTTTTACATTTCTTCAGAATCTAAATCTACCTTATATTTTAAAAACATTGACATCACTGGCAATAACTGGTTATGACCCAGTCTTTTGTGAAAAATAACAGAACACTATCCATTTCCTCAAATCACACTTTTTAAAAAATTTGAAATCTCCTAAGGAAACAAACAACGTCACCGTGCTTTACTTTTAAACACCAAAGTTCATTCTGTACTTTCTGGTTTCATAGTTTCAGATGTCACAGACTGAAGATTCATCTGCCAGTTGGGTACACACATGGATTAAATCTAATGCTGGCATTCAGAAGCTTTATAACAAAACAAAACAAAATAAAACTGATCCATGGACCATTCAAAAAATGAATTAACTCCTTGAATTCACATTGGTTAATGAAAGACCCAAGTTCTATCAGGTAACTTAAAAGTAATAGCAGAAGTAGTAACAACAACAGGTTTGTGAAATACAGTACATATACTATCTCATTTGCTTTGTACTGCAACTCTGTGATATGGAGAGTTTTTATGGAGTCTTAGAAGTCAAAGGACTTGCTCAGAGTCAGCTGTGTAGGAAGTACCTAAGGTTGGATTTGAACTCACAGCTTCCTGACTCCAGACCCAACACATTATCCATAATGCCACCAAATATAGTATAGCATATAGTCAGTCAGTCAGTAAGCAATTAAATGCTTACTATTTCCTGGGAACTATACTAAGCACTGGGAATATTAAAAAAAAAACAAAAAACAAAAGATAGTCCCTGTTCTCAAGGACCACATATTGTAAAGGGGGAAACAAAATGGAAATCACTTGTCGTTCAATCATTTTTCAGTCACACTTTGAGACCCCATTTGGGGTTTTCTTGGCCGAGATCCTGGAGTGTTTTGCCATTTCCTTCTCCAGCTCATCTTACAGTTGAGGAAACTGAGGCAAACAAGGTTAAGTGACTTGCCCAGGATCACACAGCTAATAAGAGTCTGAGACCAGATTTGACCTCAAGAAGATGAGTCTTCCCGATTCCAGGTAGGGTACTCTATCTACTATGCTGCCGGCTAGAAAAAATTACTATGTACATATAAGATATATGCAGGATAAATTGAAAACAACCAAGAGAGGATATCCAATTTTTTTTTGATTGAGTATCTCTACCAGTAAAATATTTGTGTGTGTGTGTGTGTGTGTGTGTGTGTGTGTGTGTGTGTGTGTGTGAGCGCGCGTGTGCCTCTGGGCAAGTCCCTAAATTCCTTAATGCTTTAGGCAAACGTCTAAAAGAGGTTAGTTTGTTTTTAGCCTTTTGTGTGTCAGGACCCCTTTAACAGCATGATGAATTCTATACGAACCTCCTTTCAAAATACCATTACTAAATGCATAAAACAAAATGCACAGGATTACAAAAGAAAACAATTATATTAAGTGAAACACACCACAGTCCCAGAACACAGGTTAAGATGTCTGCCCTATTTACATGAACTGATGCTGAGTGAGGGGAGCAGAACCAGGGGATCATTATACACGATTACAGACATACAGTCTCTGTAAGGACTAACTTTGATAGACTTGGGTCTTCTCATCAATTCAAGGTTCAAATTCAGCTCCAAAAGACTCAGATGGAAAAAGCTATGCACATCCAGAGAAAGAATTACAGAGTTTGAATGCAGATTGAGGTAAACTATTTGCTCTCTCTTTCTTTTCCCTTCTTTCTTGGTTTCATTTCTTCTTTCTCATGATTCATTCCATTGGTTATAATTCTTCTTTATGACTGGGCTATTATGTAAATAAGTTCAATGAGAAGGTATATGCAGAACCTATATTGGACTACATGCCATCTTGGGGTGGGGGAGAGGAGGAGAGGGAGGGAGAGAAAATTTGGAACTCAAAATTTTAAATAATTAATTTCAAAAATTGTCTTTACGTATAATTGGGGGAAAATAATTTAAGGAAAAAAACCCACTGGTTCAGTACTTGTTCTGACCACACACACACACACACACACACACACACACAACCACACACTCTATATCAAATTATGTAGAAGTATTATAAAAATGTACAAAAATTAAAAAGATGATATATTTCATAATAATTTAATTTTATTTAATAGTACATGACCCTTTTTCTTTTCCTTTCACTAAAATTACAGCACTTTTTAATGAGAGCAATGTGTTTGAATATGGGTCATTATTTTTTAAAACCCAGGTTTAGCACTTGGTGATAGGGAGAGTCAAAGGTTTAGTTCCAACCTAAATTTATTTTTATACTTGGTTTTAACAGCTGAAAAAGATACTTCACAAAGATATAGATATCCAAAGGGAAGAAATGAATCATTTGTTGGGAAAACTAAATTATGATACTTATTTTTTAATCCCATTCACAAATTATGCAAAGCTTTTGTTTAAATTTGGCTATATATTTCCATATTCCCAGAGATTAAAATAGAAGTTCTAATATTTCCTTCCCTCACAACCCACTATAGAAACCATTGGTATAGAGAACCAGAGTCTTGCTCCTTAGAATTAACGAGACAAATCATGCAAACAATAAGAACAGCTATCAAACAAAGATAGATGGAGTGCCATACTTAGAAAGACCTGATTTCGTGTCCCACTTGATCCTTACTAGCTGTTAACAACCCTAAGCAAACCACGAAATCCTCTCTGTACCTTAGGCAACCCTCTAGAACCTATCTACTAAAGCTTAGTTAGACCAGTTTAGATCTGCCTCTGTGTAGGGAATTTCCACCCTTGTCAAAAACCCAGTGCCTTCCTGTATTCCTGTGTGGCACAGAGAACAACGTAATGTAACATAGAAAGTGCTGAACTTGAAGTCAGAAAACCTGGGTTCAGAATTCCGTGTCCGACACTTGCTAGCAGTAGAACCACAGGCAAGTTACATAATTCTTTGTGCCTCAGTTTCCTGATCTATAGCATACATATCATGATATTTGTACAACCAACTGCGTGGTGAGAAAAAAAAGTTTTGTAAAAAATCAAAGCGAGTCATTACCACTGCTGCTGTTGCTGTTATATATAAATCCAAACCACTTGGGAAACTCATTTGGGTGAGCCACTTCACTTTACTGAGTCTCGTTTTCTTCATCTGTAATATGAAGGGGCTACAATAGATGATCACCAAGATCCCTTGCTAACTCTAACATTTCATGACTTTACTATTTTTTTTTTTGCAGGGGAGAAGGCAGGGCAATTGGGGTTAAGTGACTTGCCCAAGGTCACACAGATGAGGCTCAATTTGAACTCAGGTACTCCTGACTCCAGGGCCGGTGCTCTACTCACTGTGCCACCTGGCTGCCCCTTGACTTTACTATTCTAAATAAGGACGTGGCCCAACTTCTGGAACTACATGAACTTGAAGAGGGGCATAGAAATTCACTATGCCTCTTCCGATCTGTTAAGTAAACCCTTGTGTCCCCAAAGAGTTGGTACATCTCCCCTAATATCAACAGACCACAGATTTACAGCAGGAAAGGGAGGTGGTGATTATCCATGTGGTGCAGCTGATGAAAAGCTAGACCTGGAGTTAGGAAGACCTGTGTTTAAATCTGTCCTCAGACACCTGCTAACTACGTGACCCTGGGCCAGTCAGTTCACCTCTGCTTACTTGAGTCTCTTCATGGGGATAATAACAGTAACTATTTCTCAGGGTTATTGAGAAGTGAAAATGAGATAATATTTGTAAAGCACTTTGCAAGCCTCAGTGATATATAAATGCTACCTAGTTATCACCTAGTCCCACTCTTATTTTAAAGGTAAGAATAATGCACCCCAAAGATGTTAGGTAACTTGACTAAGGGGGAATCTAGTGCTAACGACAATAACGACTGGCATTTATGTAGTACCTGATATGTACCAGCTACTGGGCCAAGTACTTTCCAGTGATTAAATCATTTGATCCTGCCAACAAGTCTGAGAGATGGGTGCTCCATTTTACAGTTGAGGAAACTGAGGCAAACAAAAGTTAAGTGACTTGCCCAAGGTCACACTACTAGTAAGGGTCGGAGGCTAGATTTGAACTCAGATCTTCTTGGCTCCAGGCCTAGACCGAGATCTGGACCTAGATCTTCTGATTCTAAATTCATCTCTCTTTTTATGAATATCTACAGGGTCCAGTATGCCCCTCCTCTTATGCAATCTTTATTTCAGCCAAGCTGTTTTCTATGCACAATGTGCTGTCTCCTATCACTGTGTCTGCTTCAGGCATGGAATGTCCTCCCTTCTCACCCTTGATTTGTATAATTCCTGCCTTCCTTGAAGGGACAGCTCACGTGTCACCTCCTGTAAGGAGTTTCTGCTGTTCTCAGGTGCTGGTACTCCCCTGGCCCAACTCTCTGCAATTATGCTGTATGTTGTTTATATTTACATGTCTGTGTACATGTTGTTTTATCCCAATAGAATGTAAGCTCCTTGAGATCAGGGACAACTTTATTTTTGTCTTTGTGTGCCCAACAATAGCACAGTGCTAGGCATACAGTAGGTGGCTCCTTACCTTCCTTCACTCCAGATATCCAATCAGGTACTAGTTCTGACAGATTCTCCCTACACAACATCTCTCCCATCTGTTTCCTTCCTTCTGCTCAGAACCACCAAACTCATTCCAGCCCAATTTGTTATCCATATAGCTAGCAAAGTGGTTTTCCTAAAGCATAGGTGTGACCGTGTCATTCCTCTGCTCAAGGACCTCCAATGGCTCCTTATTACCTCTCAGATCAAACATGAGCTCCTTTATCTGGTATTTCTAGCCTTTCACAAGATGGCTCCAATCCTTCTTTCTTGCCTCATCATACATTAATGCCCTTCAGGCACTCCTTTGTCCAGCCAAATGTTCTTGTTGTTTGATCAGATACCCTATTCTATCCCCTGTCTCTTTGCGTTTGCTTAGAATGCTCTCCTTCTTCTACCTCTGCCTCCCTGAATCCCTAGTTCCCTTCAAAGCTCAGTATGAGTTCTACCTTGCACCTTAGGTCTTTCCTAATCCCCCCAGTTACTGCTTTCTTCTTTCAGAGTTCTCTCTTATTTGTTCTGTCCAACTTATATGTCTACACATCTCTCCCCTAATTGAATATAAACTCTTTGAGAATGACGATTTTTTCATTTTTTTTGGCATTTCTATTTCCTAGCACAAGATGTAGCATATGATGGGTGCTTAATAACTGCTACTTGTTATTGACTGATTGAAGTATGCTGCACTACAGGACTACCAGCAGACACTTGACCTTATTTTGCATTCTCAATTTTTTCCACTATTTCATCTATGATTTACATCAGTTTCTTTGATAACCTAAGATGTGATTTTTGGATCCTTAAAGATATTGCCTTTCCAACTAACCAGACTTTATGTGATTGCTTTGAAAACAGTATTCATATGGACAGATTGCATTCAATCCTCAGGTGAGCCATATTTAGAGTGATTCTAGCTCAGAACTTTTCTCAATTCTATCTAGATGGCATAATTGTGGTGCTGATGATGTTGGTAAGGGAAGGAAGATTTGGGCTTAATCAAAAGGATTAGATTTATTCTGCCCAGGAGGCAGACTAATTCTGCCCAGGACTAATTCTATAAGCATTTACTGTTGTAGAGAACTACTCTAGGTGCTGGGGGAAATAGAATAATTAGGCAAGACAGTCTCTATTCTTATCAAGTGAGTATAATATAGTAGAGGGACAAGACACAAATACATAATTGCACACACATAGATTCATGAGAAGATGAGAGAGTGGGAAAATAAAATACTATCTGAGAGCCAAGTTAAAGGGTGGCTATAAATGGGGGCAGAGGGACAGGGACAGACAATAAAAGCTTCCTGGTAGAGGTAACATTTGAGTTGGATTTTGATGAATGATGTTGCATGCATCAGACACAGTAAATAAAAGTGTCGAAGCTTCTATTTGATTCCCAACTCTGCTTCTGACTAGCTTCATAAATTTGGGCAGATTACTTAGTCTTTCTGGTGTTAAGTCTCCCCATTTGTGCAAAGGGAATAATACAACTTACCCTGCCTACCTCACAGGACAAAAGTTCAAAGTTATCAGCTTGCCATTTGACATCCTCCACAATCTGGAACCAGCATACCTTTGTAGCTGTATCTAACAGTACTCCCTTATATCTACCTTTAAGGGCTGATTTCATATTACTCCCCTTCCATGTTACTCTCCAGTGTGTTACACTCAACCCAGGCCATTAGCAATTCTCCATAAATGACAATTCATCTTTAGTTGTTTGTGCCATGGGACAGTCCATCTCCTCGAGTATGGAAGGCACTGCCCCTCTCACCTTCACCCTTTGGCATCCCTACTTCTGTTCAAAGCACTTCTCAGGAGTCACCTCCAACATGAGGTACTCTGCTCTGTCCGTCTTGAAATTAACTTCTAATTATTTTGTATTTACTTACCTCTGCATGAATTATAACATGCCTCTTCCCTCAGCAGAATGTAAGGCCTTTGAAGTCAGAGACTATTTAATTTTTGTCTCTGTATTTCTAGCTCTGTGTGCATTTGCAGATGCTTAATAAATGTTTCTTAAGTTCACTTTTTTTTATACTGTAACATACAAATGGGTAGAGAAAGTTTTGGTGTTATGGAAAGGGAGTTGGCCTAGCACTTAAGTTTGTTGAATAATATCAATGACATATCAGTCATCCAATGAGACCTACAGTTATTTCATGAAATAAGGGCCCAGTCTGACTAGGTCTTTCTTCTTTATACTTGGTATAATAAAATGATAAAAATTCTGTTAAAATGAGATGATTCCCACTGAGTTTAAATCTATAAAAGAATAGGCAAAATTCTTAGACCCTTGTCTAAAAAAGTGGGAAACTTTAGAAAAACTGTGAAAGAAAGAAAGAAAGAAAGAAAGAAAGAAAGAAAGGAAGGAAGGAAGGAAGGAAAGAAGAAAGAAAGGAAGAAAGGAAGGAAGAAAAGAAAAATACAGAATGAAAGGAAGGAAGGAAGGAAGAAAGAAAGAAAGAAACAAAGAAAGAAAGAAAGAAAGAAAGAAAAAGAAAGAAAGAAAGAAAAGAAGGAAGAAAGGAAGGAAGGAAGAAAGAAAAGACAACAAAAGAAAGAAAGGAAAGAAAGAAAGAAAAGAGGAAAGAAAGGAAGAAAGAAAAAGAAAAGAAGGAAAGGCATATAAGACTTGGCCAGAGCCCAGTGAAACATCAAGAAGGATTTTTTTTTTCATTTTGTTGTTGAAATAAGAGCAGAATTACAGAGGGTAAAGCACAAACTAATAAAAAAAATACCTCCTCTAGGAACTTGTGGATAAGATAGTGACTTGAAAGGTCACAGCAGAACCCAACTCTCCCCCATATATGCCAGCAAATATTTTAAAAGGGCAGCAGACCAAATAATGATGAGAAAAATTCAAAGAGAAACAGTGTCTTCATCTATCCAAGGACTTCTGAAAGGGGTCACAAATCAGGAAAATCATCGAGCACAGATAAACAAACCAAAACTCTGCAAGTGCATTGCTTGGAGATGCTCCAGGAGCACTGGCGGCCTGTATCATCCTGTATGTAAGGAGGAGGTGGTGGCAGTTGAAAGCTTGGTGTGTTTGGACAGGGAAGTTGTAGGGGGTCAAACGTTTAGAAGTAGGCCAAACATATGTAACACTCCAACATGAAGTAGTCCAAAAGGCCCAGAAAACCACATTATTCTGAACATAGACTAACCCAGGAACCCCATAACTTGCTACTGTTTTGAGCTCAGACGCATCAGGGAAGGTATAGGACAATAGGGCAAGATTTTAGGAAAACAAGGTGAGGGACAAACCAGGGCCTTAGTAACCTATTCAAAAGTTTAGGAGGGGCCAGAGCTTGGTCCTTTCACAGAGTTTTGGATCAGGAACGGAGGATGGAGATTAAATAGAAGTCACAGAAAACTAGGAGGAAATAATATGGGTTAAGAGATGCCCAAGAGGTAAACCCAGAAGAAGAGAATAATACCACAAGGACTGTAAGCAGAGACTCAGAGGAAAAAAGTGGACTCCAGAATGACTACAGGAGTACCTGGAGGAAATGAAGCATGAGATTATAAGTGAAGTAAGGCAATAGAATTAAGACTTGAAAGGAAAATAGCTTAACTCAACAGGCAAATAGGCAGAGCTAGAGAAAGGAGAGAGATTTTAAGAGGGAGAGTAGAGTGGATGAGGGGCAGGCAAAACAAAATTCAAGTTAATAAGGCGGATTTTCAAAAGGGGGTGAAAAGGAAAGACAGAAAGGGTGAAAATCAGTGGGCTTGGTAAAGAAAGAATGAGCTGTGAAGTACATTGTTGTAATTATAGTTCTAGGAATGGTGGCTATAGAACTTAGGCAAGAAAAAGAAACTGAGAGACTAACCATAGGTGAGAAAATTATATATTGATTTGATATTTTATATTTGAATCCACTCTGTAGTTGATTCTATAACTTTACTCTGTAGTTTATCCTTTTCTCTCTCTGAGTGAAGAAGCTCATAAGTTCAAAAGTTCAGTCTTCCTCTCTCAAGTTAGATGCAAGAGTTTAGTTTTCCTATTGATCACATTTAATTAAAGGAAAACTCTGAGCTAAGTTTAGAAATTCTGTGCTTTCATAAAATATATTAATTCAAAGGAAATTGTAATCTTGGCACCACATGCAAATCACTTTATGTCAAGAAAAACTGTTATCCCTCATAACTTCAGCTCCTGAAAAATTCTGTGAAATCTATCTTTGAAGGCCTACAAGCTGACCTGGTATATTTCAACAAATTACGCTGTCCATCCTTGACCAATTAAAAAGGGTCTTATCTCCCTCTTAGGAGCCAGAAAGTCTGCCATCTTTGGTCCATTATCAATAGCCTCAGGATGCAGATGGATCTAATAAAACAATTAAACATTCTTTTAAGACAGAGAGGGGAAGTTGCTGGCCCTATGTGAGTGTTGGCCCACTCTTCTTAATGTAATCATGTTCTACTTGTTCCCATGATGCTGCCAACCCTCTAATTGTATTATTATCCTTACCTACCCTGTTTTGTTCTTTGTTCTATGCTTAGAAAAAGAAGCTGTGCCTCCTCCTCCGGGTCTTTTGAGGTAGCAATTTGACCCACTTTAATAATAGGTTTATGCTCTGCTAATAAATTGTTATCATGCTTGGAGAAAATATGCCTCAGTTTTCCTTTGTCAAATTGCATTCTCAGCATAGGCCAAGGAAAAAACAACACATTTTTTTGAAGATGATTATGCTCAACTTTTAAAAACCCAGGAATTCAACTAAAAAAAACTGAAATGACTTCAAAAAAGTACTAGGAAATAACAATGCTGTATGTGAATCATTATATTAACAAAACCTGTGAAGAGTTAGAAAGAGAAAGTCCATTATTTTTTAATAGACTTCATATCACATGTAAAATATTTGGGAGTCTATATACCAAGATACACTTAGGAATTATATGATTACAATGAAAAAACACTGATTATGGAAATAAAGATGGACGTAAATAATTGAAAAGGTATTAAATGCTCAAGGTTGGGAAATGCCAGTGGAAGAAAATGACAGTCCTACCTAAAAACATTTACTTGCTTAACATCATGACATTTGAAATACTACTAACAAATATAAGAATAAAGTTCACCTGGAGGAACAAAGCTCAAAGATCTCCATGGAAATAATGGGGGAAAAAGTAGAAAGAAAGGGAGCCTAACAGCACCAAATCTCTATACTATATTATTAAATGATAATCACCAAATCTCCATACTGACAAAAATTGGAAAGTCGATCTTTGGGACATATTAGAAAAAGACCCAGCAGCAAACACACATACTATACTACTAGTTAATATGTTTAATAAAGACAAATATCTCAAGTCCTAAGAAAAGGACAAGCAATTCAACAAAAACTGCTGGGAAAACTGGAAAATAGTCTGGCAAAAAATTGGTTTTAGCCAACATCTTGCACCATATGCCACAACATGGTCCAAATGGATATGTCAAGTAGATATAAAGGTTTCATCATAAATTATAGGAAGAAGGAGATAGTTTTCATAATTATGGATGGTAAGATTTTTGACCAAACAAGGGATAAAGAGTATTAAGGAGAAAAATGACAATTTTGATTACATAAAATTGAAAAGATTTACATGAATAAAATCAACCTAGTTGAAATCCCTCTAGGAACTTTATCCAATAGAAGTCTGATATGAAAGCTATATAGAGATGTGATACAAATATATAAGAACAAGAGCCATCTCAAAGACATAAATTTTATACTAGAGACAATAAGGAGAGAATCACTAAAACTTTGTGCGAAGGGAAGTGACAGGGTCTGACCTTAGTTTAGCATTCCTATGCTTTAAAAATATTAATTTGGCAGGTAAATATGAAAAAACATATATTAAATGCTTTCTCTATGCCAAACATTGTTTTTTAAGGTATTTATTCTGAATTTAACAAACACCAAATAAAATTAACGCATCTATATACAAAGTAGAATAGAAAGAGAATTTTTTATGTGAAACTGTCAAGCTTTATGATGTTCATTTTGCTTTACATTTTAATTATATAATAAATTATACATGTACCTTTCAAAGCTGTTCTGCAAAGTACTAAGTGATGGGAAACAAAGATGGAAAGAAAGTCCCTAGCCTCAAGCTAGATAACATATATAGAAAAGTGATGACCAAAGAACGTTATTTTTGTTTGGAAAGTTCAGAGCTGGGCAGTGAAGATATAGGAGACCAGATTACATACCCTTTTCCAAGAGTTTCTACAACAGGAAAGCTGGGGATGAGGCAGTTGAGGAGAGCAACAGCAAGATATCTGGTAAGAAGTAAAGAGATCCATGGCTAAAGCCTATCTAGATGCTAAAACCAAATAATGAATGATAGTGAATTGAAGAGAGGAAAGGCTGGAGGCAGGAGTCCAGAAGGGACTAATTACTAATAATGCAGGCAAGTAGTAATGAGCTTCTGAATGTATAGAGTATGAATGAAAGTGTCAGATGCAAGAAACACTATAGAGGTAGAAGCGACATGACTTGGACAGTGGAATGAATGAGAAAATGAGATGAGTGAGAAGGAAGAGATGAAAATGACTTTGAGACTAGAAATCTAGATGACCAGATGAATGAGAGTGTAAAATAAAATAATATAAGATAAATGGTTTAGATAAGATGAAATGTAAGGTCTCTTCCAGCTCAATTGGCTACCTCTCAATTGTTTACTCAGCTACAAACTTAATAATCAAAATTCTGGGCCCTGGAAAAGTCAGTGGTAATGGCCTATACTTTTTTCTTTCTTCCTTTTCTTTTTTTTCTCCCAAGAACACAGACTTGACAGAGAGAAGCAAGATGGTGGATTAGCTACTTTCTGCAAAGTTTTTCAAACCTCAATCTCTTTAAAAAGAAATTATTGTCTCATAATTAGAGCTAGATCAACAGGACAAGAACACAGAATCCTCGGACAAGATAAAACCTTATGAATTTTAATATCTAGAAATTGCAGCAACCCTCTCTCACAAGCTTCTGCACACCTGAGGCATGAGCACAAACACATTTGCAGACTTGTGCCAAGGGCCCAGGCCAGGAAGAGAGAGAGACAGAGAGGAGGAGTGAGAGAAGGAGAGAGAGAGAGAGAGAGAGAGAGAGAGAGAGAGAGAGAGAGAGAGAGAGAGAGAGAGAAAGAAAGACAGAGAGAGAAAGACAGAGAGAGAAAGACAGAGAGAGAAAGACAGAGACAGAGAGAAGATGGAGATAAGGGAAAGGATGGGAGAAGAAAACACACACACACACTCTTTCTCTGTATATATATATATATATACATATACATATATGTATATAATGTATACATGTGTGTGTATGACTAAAACAATGTCAGTTGACAGAAAATCATTACTAGTGCCACCAACAAATAACAACAATGACCAAGCTTGACCACAAAGAAGACATAGAATGTACCTCCTTCCCTCCAACGCAGAGATAGGAAATTATGGTTATATGATACTGCACACACTATCTCAGACTTGGTTGATGTTAGTTTTGCTGAACTGTTTTGATATTATCTCTTTTGTCTTTATTCTTTGATAGAAGAGATTACTCTATGTGGTAGAAGTGAAAGGAAGGGATCATTAGGAAATCATGATGTAAAAATCAAAAGTATCAATAAAGATTTTGTTTTATTTTGTTTTAAATTATTTTTTCGATTGCCAAGCCATTTATTTCCTCTTTGCCTTGCCCAAAGAAAAAGGAAAACCTTTGTAACAAATATGCAGGCAAGTAAAACAAATCATCAATAAATATTTTAAAGATTTTAAAAAGCACACATTCTCCTTGTACCTGAAAAACACTGGCAATTTTTCTGGAACCTAAGTGTGATACCTAAGGATGTGTGACCTAAGGACGACACATCTGCAGATCGAAATATCTCTGGTTTATATTGTTGGCTGTTTCAGAATGGAAAAACTGCCCAATTTCCTAATTGTGATGCTGACATGGCACACTAATCACATCCTTTTTTTGTGGTAAGGTGTTTTACTTTGCAATTATCAGCTGTCAAAGCCAGATTAAAGTAAAACCAGACCAAGGCTGAAGAGTTACATAATTTCTTGATAAAACACCATAAAATTTTTGCATAATATCCAGTCAAACAATATATTGGGAAATGATTACATAAGGCATGGGCCCAGGCTTGGCAGAGATAAAGCAAACATAACCATTTCAAAATGAATTCCACTTGCAGAATGATTATGCTGTGAGCTAAAATAGCATATTTTTCTATTCAGCATCTTTCTGGCACCATTACCTTACACTCTCCAGAATATGGTGATAGTATGGAAGATAAAAAGGACACTCACTACTTGTGAGACACTGGGGGAAAAGTTCCTTTAACTCTAAAATGAATTGAACACAACGTTCTAACTGATGTTCTTCTGCCATCTCTCAAATGTTCCAAAATGGTTTTACATTTTTAGCCTCAAGCTGTAGTAGTGACTAGAAGTAGAAATCAGGAACCCTGGCCTGATGGAGTGGGAAGAATATCAAGCCTGAATTAGAACATTTGGATTCAAATCTTAGGTCTCCATTTATTAGCTCTGTGACCTAGGACAATCAGTTAAATAATGAAGTTTATCGGAGTAAATTGTTTCAAATGTCCCTTCAGGTTCTAAAAGTCTGTGATTAAGGAAAAAAAAAACAACAGAATTTTGCAACAGTGGAAATAACATGAATTTGGAGTCAACTGACCTGTGTTCCAATTCCAAATCTACTATTTATAACCCAGGGTTTAACTTTTCTGAGCCTCATTTTCCTCAGACGACCTGTGAGGTCTCTTGTAGCCCTATTTGGTCAATAACACCTAGCATCTACATGATGCTTTTAGATTTTCAAAACACTTAACAAATATCATCACATTTTGACCTCACATCAACCCTATGAGGTAGGTATTATTATTATTATTCCTGTTTTAGAGATGAGAAAACTCAGGAAGATGGAAGTTGAGTGAGTCACACAGGGTTAAAGCTAGTAATTGCCTGAGTCTAAATTTGAACTCATATCTTCCTGAGACCAGGTCTAGCTCTCTATTTCCTGTACCCCACTGCTACCACTGTAAAGCATGGCTTTTATTTCAAACTTACACTTTACATCTATTCTTCAATCTACATCAACAGGAAAGGACTTTCTCTATTGATGTAAAATTACACTTTTTAAAGGGTTCTTAATCTTTGTGTGTGTGTGTGTGTGTCTGTATGTCTGTGTGTGTGTATGTGTGTGTGTTGTGGACTTCTTTGGTAGTCTAGTGAAATCTATGGACCCCTTCTCAGAATAATGGGGCAGAAGTGGGGCTCAGACCCAGGTCTTCTCAACTCTTAAGTACAGTACTCTATTATGCCATAGTGCTACCAAAATTATTACAGCATATTATATTCCTTACAATAGTCTATCACTACAGGGAAAAAAAAGATGGTTTCTTTGGCCACAGTTATCAATAGAAATGATGACAGGCAAAAGACACCATGCAGTATGGTCTAAAATATTCAGTATTTAAAGGCATCAATGGTATCTTTTGCCTATTCCTTGTAAGTCAACATGTGATAAGACAGTCTCTTATATTTTACATTTAACTCAATCATTTACTTTTCTCCCCACAAAGAACGAAATGAGACAACAAGAGGCATGAAAATATTTACTATTAAACTAACAAATCAATCCAGGAGCTGGTTTTATGAAAAAAAGTAATAAATGTAAATCATTGGTTAATTTGATTTAAAATAAAGAAGAAAATCAAATATCCAGCATCAAAAATGAAAAGAGGGAAATCACCACCAATGAAGAAGTGAAAGCAATCAGTAGGAAATATTTTGACCATTTATATGCCAATAAATCTGACAATCTGAGCAAAATCTATGAATATTTATGAAACCATAAATTACCTAGATTAACAGATTAGGAAACAAAATGCTTAAATAATCCCACCTTAGAAAAATAAATTGAAAATGCCATTAATGAACTCTGTAGGAAAGAATCCCCAGGATCAAATGGATTCATGAGTGAATTCTACCAAAGATATAAAGAATAATTAATTCAAATACTATATAAACTATTTGGGAAAATAGGCAATGAAGGGGTCCTACCAAACTCCTCTTATGACACAAATATGGTGCCGATACCTAAACCAGGAAAAGCTAAAAGAGTGAAAGAAAATTATAATCAACTGCCCTAATGAATATTGATGCAAAAATTGTGAACAAAATACTAGCAAGGCCATTACAACAATATAACAGAAGGATTATATACAATGACCACATGGGATTTATACAAGGAAGGCAGGGTTGGTTCAATATTAGGAAAATGCAATTGCCCATATCAATAACAAAGCCAAGAGATATCATGTGATAATCAATAGATACAGAAAAGCCTTTTAACAAAATACAGCACTCATTCCTATTAAAAAAAACACTACAGCACAGGAATTAAGGGAGCATTCCTTAAAATGATAAGCAGTATCTTTGTAAAACCATAAGCAAACATTATCTGTAAAGGGGATAAGCTAGATTCCCAATACAATCTGGAGTGAAGCAAATATGCCCATTATCATCACTATTATTCAATCTAGCACTAGAAATGTTAGCTATAGCAATAAAAGAAAAAGAAATCTAAGGAATTAGAATAGGCAACGAGGAAACAAAACTATCACTCTTTGCAGATGATATGATGGTATACTTAAAGATCCCTAGAGAATCAACTAAAAATACTTCAAATAATTGACAACTTTAGCAAAGTTGCAGGACATAAGATAAACCTACATAAATCATCAATATTTCTTTATATGACCAACAAATCTCAGCAGCAAGAGATAGAAAGAGAAAATGCATTTAAAATAATTGTAAACTATATAAAATACTTAGAGTCTATCTGCCAAGACAAACCCAGGAACTATATGAACACAAATACAAAATACTTTTCATGCAAATAAAGTCAGATCAAAAAATTAGGAAAAATATCAATTGTTCATGGTTAGGCTGAACCAATATAATAAAAATGACAATACTGTCCAAATGAATCTACCTATTCCGTGCCATACCAATCAAACTACCAAAAAAATTATTTTCTAGAGCTAGAAAAAATAACAATGAAATTCATCTGGAAGAACAAAAGGTCATGATATCAAGGGAATCAATTTTAAAAAATACAGAGGAAAGTGACCTAGCGATATCAGATCACAAACTATTTTATGAAGCAGTAATCATCAAAGCTATCTGGCTCTGGCTAAGAAACAGAGTGGTGGATCAATAGACTAGGTTAGATACACAAGACACAGTCAATGACCAGAGTAGCCGAGTATTTGATAAACCCAAAGACGCTAGCTTTTGGGAAAAGAACTCACTATTTCACAAAAACTGCTGAGAAAAGTGGAAAACAATAGGACACATACTACAGTGCTTCTTAAACTTCTTAAACCCATATGGAATCACAACCCATTGTTTAAGAAGCACTGAGGGGTTGTGAATTGGTATAGACCAACATCTCACAACGTATACAAAGATAAGGTTAAATTGGGTGCATGATCTAGCCATAAAGGGAGACACCACAAGCAAATTAGAAGAGCAAGGAATAGTCTACCTGTCAGATCTATGGGGAGGGGAAGAATTGGTGACCAAACAAGAGATAGAGAGCATTACAAAATTTAAAATAGATAATTTTGATTATATTAAATTTAAAAGCTTTTGTACAAACGAAACTAATGTAATCAAGATTAGAAGGAAAGCATTAAGCTGGGAAACAATCTTGACAGCAAGTATCTCTGATAAAGACCTCTTTTTCCAAATATGTAGAGAATTGAGTCAAATTTATAAAAATATAAGCCATCCCCTAATTAATAAACGGTCAAAAGATATGAATAGGTAGTTCGCAGAAGGAAACAAAGCTATCTATAGGCATATGAAGAAGTGCTGTAAATCACTTTTGATTAAAGAAATGTACATTAAAACAACTCTGAGATACCCATCATATCTCATCACATTGGCTAATATGACAAAAAAATAAAAGAAAATGGTATATGTTGGAGAGCATGTGGGAAAATTGGGACATAGATGCACTGGTGGTGGAGTTGTGAACTGATCCAACCATTCTGGAGAGCAATTTGGAACTATGCCCAAAGTGAAACCAAACTGTGATCCAGCAATACCACTACTAGGTCTGAAATGAGCAGAGCCAGGAAAGCATTGTACACAGTAACAGCAACATTGTGTGATGATCAGCTATGAATGACTCAACTCTTCTGAGCAACACAGTGATTGAAAACAAGTATAAAGGAGTCACGAAGGAAAATGCTATCCATATCCAGGTAAACAAGTGATGGAGTCTGAATACAAATTGAAGCATATTTTTTTCCACTCACTTTATTCTGTCTCATGTTTCTGTTTTTTTTTCTTTTGATCTGTTTCTTCTCCACAACTGTGACTAATATGGAAAAATGTTTTCCATGATAGCACACGTATAAACTATATAAAACTGCCTACCATTTTCAGAAGAGGGGAGGGAGAGAGGAATAAAAATTTGGAACTCAAAATCTTGCAAAAACTAATGCTTAAAAATTTCTTGATATGTAATGGGGAAAAAAAATTAAATACCTTTTAAAAAATTAAAAAAAAAACCCTAACAAATCACCTTCCCTTCAAAAAGCTGCAGTAAAATACATGGATTTCCTAGAAAACTTACATGTGAACTTAGTGCTCATGAGAATTTGGGATTATTTCAGTTCTCAAACCTTAAGTTAAGTCATCAGGTACAGCATGGGCTTTAAAATTTCAAAAGCACCAATGAGTCACCACTCCTTCACACACCTGTAGTCAATCACATGGTCAGACCAGATAGAGTTATCATGGTTACAGTGCGAATCCTGTCAGGTATGCACCAAACTGGGAAACCTTTGAATACGGGACTGGTGATAGATATTGATTTTGTTGTCAGCCTAGGTATGTTCAGAGAGGCTCATTCCCAAAATGATGACCAGCAGATGACAATTGACAGAATAATTAATTGATTTTCTGCAAAATTTTATTAAAATCATCTTGGTATGGTGTGGAGGTGACTTACACTGGTGGAAGAAGTGTTAATGCTTTTCAAACTTTAAAGTACAAAACATCATCTACTATTATTATCATCGGCATAGATCTCAGTAGTATAGAAGGATTTGTAAAATCTATCTCTGCTAGGCTCACTTAAACTTTAGGTTCTCTGTTGAGACTGACCAGGGAGCATGATTTTTAAGGCTGACATATATTGGCAAGAGACCACATTGGGACAGATCTAGGACTGAAACACCATCTCATCAAGTCACTGAAAATATTTGCTACCAACTGTCAATGATATTTTCATGGGCTATATCGAAGGGCTGTGCCAATTGAGGTCCTAAAATGATATCAATTAGTTCCATTTTTCTTTTTCCTCATGCAAACATGGTGATAGTAGTACAAATGGCAAATAAAAAATATAATTAAAAGAGAAATTAGAGTCAGTATGAAATTAAATGGAATTATTTTGCATTTTGTGTGTATATTTTATACTAAGGAAAACAGATCCCACAAAATCACATGGATACTCCTATATTCTGTATCATTCTTAATTTTTCCCAATATAACAGTAAAATTCTTGACTGAATGGATAGCATGTGTGTCTTGGGACACTGCATGCTTTCAAGACACATGAAATCTCCAGATACCCGGGAAAAAAATAACACAACTATTAGAACACAATGCAATCTAATGGACTAGAAACAGGAAGCTTGGTTTGTGTTCTTTAAATTCCATTAATAGATTTTTTAGGTAAGCCTGGCCTTTCTGCCACAAACAGCTGCTACTACCACCTGCAGCCTTTGCAGCTCCCAGAACACATCAGCCAAAAACCATGTTCACTTACACCCAGCAAGACACATGAGAACTAAGCAGAAGACAGCTAGTCTCTTTCCTCAAATTAATGGCCATAACACTGTTATGCCCTGGTGTGCACTTGGCTTGTCTCTACCACAGGATCATAGATAGAGAGTTAGAAGATATCTTAGACATCTCTAATCTAACCCCTTCGTTTTATAGAAAAGGAGACTGAAAGGATAGATGATTTACCCCACCTCAGTTAGGTAATAAATGGCAGAATTGGGGATAGGTCCTCTGACTCCATACTAGACACCAGAATCTCATCTTAGATTCCATTTGGAATCTGTTTTTTTATTCCCAAACCCTTGGACATTCACCTCAGCCTGTTGTGTTTTTTTTTAATTGACAGATTCTATTTTGTCAAAACAAGCTGAAAAAAAGCAAACAAATGAAATTCCCAAAAGCAGATGAGTGAAACATAAAGGAGCAATTGTGAATGATGTGTTATAAGGAAAGCCTATGTGTTTTAAACTTAACAAGAAAGTACCAGAGCCACCAAATATTTAACTTGGTTGTTATTTGATGTTTGTCTTCAGCTAAATAGTTATAGTCAATGTATAGATTGATCTTTTGGTTCTCCTTTCTTCATTTGGCATAATTTAATATGCACTGCAATATTTTTCTAAATTATTATTTAATCATATATAATAATATTATATAATATTATATTAATTAATTATTATATATTATATAATTATATATTATATGTTATATATATTATATATACATATTATTATATAATTTTATATAATATAATTATATATATTATCTATATTATATATTATTATATTATTATTATATATTATTTATATATATATTATTATATAATTATATATAATATATTATATATAATTATATAATATTATATTAATTAATATTATAATAATATTAATCACATACATGTAATATGTAATCACATATATGTATCTATTATGTATATACACCTTCTCATAATGTACTAAGCCATTCTCCAAGTGTAATCAGTTTATTTCTATGTTTTGATCTGGAAAATAATGCTTCTATCACTGTTTTTGCACGGGTAGGCCTTTTCTTTCTGTCAACTCTCCCTTTAGGACATGGACCTAATAAAAGACAGCTAGGTAGCATGCTGGATGGAGTACTGGACCTGGAGTCAGGTGGACCTGGAATTAAGGAGATCTGAGTTCAAATATGGACTCAGACACCTCCTAGTTGTGTGACCCTGAGCAAGTGACATGTCTTTGGGCCTCAGTTTCCACATCTGTAAACTGGAGAAAATAATAGCACCTACCTTTCAGGATTTCTTTGAGGATAAAATAATACATGTAAACTGTCTCACAAACATTGAAGCTATAATAGTTTTATAAATATAAATGCTAGCTATAATAATAATTATTATTATTGTTAGTCAGATCACTAATCCTAGTGGATAAAATAAAGTTGATATTGTTATGTCTTTTATCACATAATTCCACATTGCTTTTCAAAACCAAGGGAACAAATCATAGCTTTAACAGCAGTAAATTAGAAGATACCCTTTCATGCAGCATACCAACATTGAGCTTTTTCATCTTTAATTATCTTTGCCAAGATCATTACATTGACAAGAGTTCTTAAGTCTTTAGAAATTGTTTTCCTTTTCAATATTATAGTCATTGTGTAAATTGTTGTCTTGGTTCTATTATAAAATAACACACCTCTATAAATATATTTCTACACCTGAGGTTCCTACATAATCCCATACCCATTTTGTCTGAACCCTCAAACACTGACATCTAGTCTTTTTACCTAGATATCTCTTCCTGCTGCTTCCCTCCAGCTGCTACCATACTATGCTGACTTTCCTTTCAAATTTATGTTAATTACGTGTCTTTGATTATAAAAATGAGGGGGCTAGACTGCATTCTAGACTTTCTCTGCCATATCCCAGGAAACTCTTCATCCTGGAAGCTTGCTTCAGTTCTGGAATTCACATATTGAAAATATCCTGTCCTTGTCTCCTCTCCCTTTTCTCAGAACGTCAGGAATTTCAGAAGTGCCTTGTCACACTTTTAAAGAGGGTACCCAGGCTCAAATGTCTCATTTTTCTCCAGGTTACACTCCAGACTTTTTCTACTGTGCATTACCTGAGCCAGGTTCTTTGGTTCTGTTCCTCTTTCTCTTTTATAATCTGTTAATGTATTGTTCCTTCCCACACCCAGTTGGAATCTAAGCTCTTTGAGAGTAAGGACTGTTCTTTTTTCTTCTGCTTGCATTTGGATTCCTAGCACATAGCACATTGTTTGGCACATGAGAAGCACTTAATAAATACTTGTTGACTGACTGACTCTTGGACTAGATGGCCTCTAAGGTAATTTTCAGCCTCTATATCCATGATTCCAAGCACGATCCCTTCTGTAGAACAGGTAAATTCTTGGTTGCGTGTACTTGCCTTATAAACTTACATTCTGTATCCACCAATTGAACAAGTCCCTGCCCTAACGGCCTAATTTGTTCCATCTTGTCCTAGTGATGACAAAGCCAAATAGATGGGAGGAAGGAGCTAAGAGAAAGGCACACTTGACTATGTGATAGTCTACAGAAGTAGGTGAATTATTTTAAGGAAATAATGAACTGAAAGATGAGCCTTTATTATCTGATGAGACTAATTGAATTTTAATGAGTAGTTGAGATTGCATTTCCAAGTCTTCCAGTGGTAAAATTCCTGGCATGCTAAGCATTTTCTTTTTCCTACTTCACAGAAGACTGGTTCAAGGATTGAGCTGTAATGTTTGGCCACATCTCAAAAGGCAGTTGGGTGGAACCAGATGGAAAAAAATAAGCCTAGATTAACATGGTTGCATTGGGCCAGACTGTGAAGTTCTCCTGTTTGCTTTAAATTACATTTTCCCTGTTACTTTACGAAGAACATGCTGTTCTTAAGTTTGTTTTTCCCTTAACTTTCAGGCTTTCTTCGATATTTCTGCAAGTAGGAATGTGTGTATAAGCATCTGTCAGTTCTCCTTATGTTGTCACAAGTCTATTCTGCAGCACAAATTGGTAAGCAGAACCTTTCAGCAAACATTCTTCGGGAAATTGGAAGAGCAGATTGCTCAAGAACAGGACTTACCAAATACCCTTAAAGGAGCTATTATTGCAGGGAAGAGGGTGGGTCAAGCTGTCTAGCAATAAGGAAAGGGTCTTTTATGTGAGAATCTAAGTTGGAAACTGTTCTGTAGCAACTACGCATGGAGAATATGCCATGAGGTACAGCAGCACAAGTAGAGGCTATTAAATCATCGTGAATCATGATTGGTAGAACAGGAGTTGGCAGAATCCAGGTCAGATAAACCAGTGTTGTCATGGCTGCAAGGTGATGACAGGGCTGCATCAGTAAGGCAGGGCTGCAGAGTTCAGCCTAGGCAGGATCCAATATCAGACAGGCAGGTGTCAATGGGCAGATGGAAAAGATTCAGAGGGCTAGGAAGGAAGCACGCCAAAGAAGTTCTTCCTTGAGGGGAGGGTTTTTTAGTAGATCTCTGGTAACAGAAGTATTTTATCACTCTCTAGGACTTAAAGGATCTTTACTTGTTATAGAAATTCATCTTTCCCGAGACTGAAAGATCCCACTTTAACATGAATGAATGAATGAATGATTAAAAAATTATTAAACCTTATTATATGCCAAACCCTCTGTCAAACCCTGGGGTTACAAATACAAAAGCAAAGACAGCCCCTGCCTTGCAGGAACTTATATTCTAATACGGGAAGAAAAAAAAACACACTGGGAAGTGATGGACATGGAAAGGGTACTTTGGTCCAGAAAAATTACAGAGATGGTAAGATGGGAGGGGTCATAGGGAAACTGACTGATACATCCGATCCAGAAACAATGACAGAGTTGATTTGATCATGCTTCATCTATTGGAGGAAAGTGGGATAGAAGAAGAAAGATTATGTTGATCTATTCACCTGTGGCTCTACTTACCATTTCTATAAGTTTCAGAACCTAAACTCTTTCCTGGCTAGAGTATGGAGGTGATGATATGAGAGTAGAGAATGAAGTGAAGCATTGTTGGGACTTTCCTGAAATATGGGGCAGAGGTAGTGACCGATGAGAATAGTCCAAAGACAAAAGGATTAGACACTCCAGAGTATTGTGTCCCGCAGGCAGCAAAGCAATCATCGAGAATGTGGAAGAGGTGACTGCAAAGTATCCAGAGAGAGTTAAACTCTTACATGGACCTGGGGCTCAACTGGAAAAGGAGCTTTTAGCCTGAGGTCCATGGATCTCCAAGAGGTCCATGCATAAATGTAATTTAATCTTATAGATTTTTAAAAAATCATTAGTTCATAAACTTTACCAGCCTGCCAAAGGAAGTCATGACAAGAAAGATGTAAAGAACCCCTGATGTAGAGGGTCTGTTGGGTTAGACCACAAGGTAAGCAGTCTCAGTCTAGTAGAGGAAATCGCTAGTTCAAAGTCTTTAGTGATGTATTCTCTCTCAGGGCCTGAAGTAGAGATATTGGTTGTGGGTATGCCGAGTGGAAACAGAACCTAATTGAACCCATATGACTGTGAGGCATAAAACTGACTCCAGCAATTATACCATCCCATGCCTACCACAGGGAAGTGTGCTACTGTGAGGGAAAGCTTTAGAGACCCCTTTTTGATATATTATCAGTGATCCAAATGATTCTGATGCCAGAAGTAGAATGAGAGACTTTTAGAATCCATAAACTATTTAAAGATATCACATTTAACAGGTTGATTTAATAAAAGATACCATATCTTAGCAAGAACAAAGTTCAGTATCTTGTCCTGTGAGCTGAAAGAGGAGCTAAGGTTTTTCTCTATTATATGAAATTCCCTTCTAAAGATCTGAATTTCCTATAGCAATGGAGGGCTCTTGCTTGCTATTTCGGTGATATTAAATTTCTCTGCCTGATTATAAGGCTCTCCACACTCTGGTTCTTCCCTGACTATCCAATCTTATTTCTCCCTACTTTAAAAGCTCGTATTTACAGAATGCATTAAGGTTTTATAAAAGACTTTCCTTTTAACAACCTAGAGATAAACAATGCAAATATTCTTCCCCTTCTACAGTCAGAGAAGCTAAGTGACTGGCGTAGCGTCAAGCTAAAACGTTAGAGTAGAAATCTATTTCAATGAGGCTGGTCCCATCACAAGTCTCAGAGCATTTCACCCATCCATCCATCTACCTATTCATGAATCGATCAATAAGCATTTATTAAGCACCTACCGTGTGCCTGTGTTGGGCACTAGGGATAAAATATAAAAGTGAAACAATCCTTGCTTATGTTCTACCAGGGATAAGCCATATGTACAGATATATGTCACAGGGTTCTGACCATTGAGAGCCTAGTCTTTATGAGCCTGGGTATTATTCCTGTCATGGTTATATCTATTTTCCACTGTGTTAGGTGAGGAGACTTAGGCTATGACCTAATGAGGTCAGGAAAGCACCAGGAGTCCAAGAGTTGAAGTCCATGTCTGAGTTTGTGGGTAGCCAAGCACCGTGAGGAGCACGGTGGGTGGGTAGCCTGTCTGACTCAAACACAGCAGCAGATTAACATTGAGATGTCAGCTTGTAAAAGGAAAGGAGAGACCTTGTCCATTGGCTATGCCACATTTGGAAGCTTGGAAACCAGTGGGTCAAATGCTCTGTAGCAACTACTTTAAGTTTGAGGCCACTCTCCCAAAAGACAGAGATGGTATAGGGGAGAGTGTGCCCCAGACCAGTTCCACAAGATATGTTTGTATTTCTGTTCTTGCTATGGCTTTTCAGTAAATATCTCTTAGCTAATTGAGGCTGGCTGGTTAAATGATAATGAGATGTTAATCAATGGTGATGGAAGATAGAGAGAAACCACCAGAACAGGGGCTTGGGCAAATAGTATTCTGAGAAAACACCATAACGCTTTAGGTATGTCCCTAAAATTGAGGTGGGAAAGAGGTAATTAACTAACCTTACTATGGAAGCTCAACTTGTTCAGGAGAGTGGGAGTTGGGAAAAGGACACATAAAGTCTACACTGAATACATAGTTCTATACAAAAGGAGGGAAAGGGCAGCTAGGTGGTGAAGTGAGTAGAGCACCAGCCCTGGAGTCAGGAGGACCTGAGTTCAAATCCAGCCTCAGACACTTCGCACACTTACTAGCTCTGTGACCTTGGGCAAGTCACTTAATCCCAATTGCCCTGCCTTCTCCTTTCCAAAAAAATAAAAGGAGGTAAAACGCTAGTGGCTCAGAAGGATTGGGAAAAGCTCCATGGAGAAGCTGACCCTTGAGGTAGTTTCAGAGGTAGTTAGGTGGCACAATGGGTGGAGCTCTAGAAGGAGTAAGTTCTGAGGTCAAATCTGGCTTCAGATACTTATTAGCTACAGGAGCTGGGGGCAAGTCACTTAACACTGTCAGCCTCACTCTGCATACGTGTAAAATGGGGATAATGATAGCAAAGACTCCCCATGGTTTTTGCGAGGATTAACTGTAATCATATTTGTAAAGCACTTTGCAAACTTTGAAGTGACATAAAAGCTATTGTTTACTAATGAGATTAATCATTATGCAATTAATATATACATTAATTCATATTATTATTGTTCTTATTTGGAAGATACTAGGAAATCTAAGTAACCACACTCATTTCCATGTCTCATGTCTTTTCCCCCCTGTTTCCTCCACTTGGAATCCCTCTCTATCCCATCTAGAAGCTATCCATATCCTACTCACCATCTAACATTAATATACAAGGCTATGTATATATTAGTTTTCTCTTCCAGCTATATTGTCAGTTATGTAAGGGCCAAGATATTACATTCTTCTGTATTTTTTACCCCTACAACACACACATACACACGGACATGCACACACATTATATTAGGTTCATAATAAACACTCTATTCTTACTGACTGATATTAGCTTACACAAAGCTAAAGTTAATTGTAAAGTTTCAAAATTTCTTTCGCTATTTTGAATGTAGTACATGGAATGTCCATTTGGGGGAACTATAAGATTGCAATAAAACCTAATATATCTTATCCATGAAAAAAAATGCAATGTCTAAAAAGGAATATAACCAATCTTTTATAAACATTAGAAGCTTTGATCATATGTTTACACGATATGCCTCCAGCTTACATGGAGGACATATTACAAATACTTTTATTGACCATTCATCTGATGAGACACATATTCTATCACTGGAATTAAAAAAAAAGCAAAAGCCTCATAAAATACATAGAATGACTACTAATCTGGGGGGGAAAACCAGATGAAGACCCTATATACAAATTGGGGTGGCAAGCTGTGTCTCGGTACTATTATAAGTAAATTCTAGTACTTGAGCCAAACAGGCCACATTTCAGATGTGGTATATTCCACATTCTAAGAAAATAACAAAGAGGGGCTGGTTTATCCTTTTTCTACTCACAATAAGAGACTGAGAATTGGAGTAGAAAGAAGAGACAGATTACCTAATCAAATATAAAATGCTCTAGCTTTTAAATTTTTTTATAACTTGGCCATTTCTTTTCCAGTCTTCTTTCTCCTTATACCCTTCCACATACTCTGTGATCCAGGGACACTGGTCTCACTGTCAGAATTCTAAATCTTCACATGCTCTTCCTCAGTTCTGAAATTCTCTCTTTTAAATTCCTCCTGTTTCTCCTGGCTTCCTTCAAGTGCTAGCTAAAATCCCACCTTCTGAAAGAAGCTTTTCCTGATCTCACATTTAATGCTTATAAATTTGTTGATTTCCCCCAATTTATCCTGTATATGTCTTTTGCAGACATGATTGTCTCCATATAGACTGCGACCTCCTTGAGATCAGGAACTTTTATCTTTTTTTTTTTTTGGTATCCCTGGTACTTAGCATGGTGCCTGTCACATAGTTGGTGCTTAGTAAATGTTTGTTGACTGGGCCAATAATGATTATCCCATCCCCACCAAAAACTCCACATTCCAATCTGGCATCGTGATCATAAGAAACCATACTACCTGGCCCAAAAAGATCGTAGTGAGGACCAAACGAAGTGAAATTCATTACAGCATTCAAGAAAATGACTTTAAAAAGCACTATACATAAGAGATTGTTAATGTTATTACTATTATCTCACACAGACTCAAAAACATTTATTCTACTTTCTGCTTCACTGGCATGCCTCAGTGGCTGGTGATAAGAAAGCAACTTCTACTTTAGCAAATCCAGGAGGAAATAACAGAATAACAGACTTGAGATAGAATAGACTCATCAAATGTTGAGGAATAATAAAAGTGACAGAAGAAGGAGGTAAGAATATCACATGTGATATTGATAAAGAAAGAGATTGCTGTTCTGTCCTTGGAAGGAGGCCATACAAGCTTGATTACCATTAAAAAAATCAGTAGAGAATTAAACTTTATAGTAATATAATAGTAATGTTCCAGGAGGGTGTGGAGATTGTTCTATGACAAGTGGGGTTATGAAAAATAATAAGAATGTTTCCCAAATTATATCCCTAGTTGAAAAAAGATTAAAATGATTGCACACATAATCCAAGAATAATAGATATTTTCCTAGCAATTTCCATGATGTCAAATTATATTTAATCTTTGTGTTACAGAGTATCATATTAGATGAATCCTTTATCTTTGACTGTAGTTTTGAAAAACATAAACCTCAGGATGTGGTAGCATTACCTGGGAGGAGGAAGACTTAGCTGCTATCTAGGTATTGCGATGGGCAGCTAGGTGGTTCAGTGGATAGAGTACTAGGCCTGGAATCTGGAAGACTCATCTGTTTGCCTCAGTTTACTCATTTGTAAAATGAGCTGGAAAGGAAATGGCAAACACTCCAGTATCTTTGCCAAGAAAGCCTCGAATCTAGTCACAAAGGGCCAGGCATAGCTGAAAATGACTGAACAACAAGAGATATTATGGTATAATGTAAAGAATGCAGGATTTGAGGATATAGGAACTACATTGATTGATAATAAAGTGCAATCACTTTTTGCTGGTGATTCAACTTATTAGGTTATAAACTCCTTGAGAGCAAGATCTCATTCATATCTCTTTTAGAGTTCAATAGGTTTGTTTCTATCATATAGCTAGGTAATATATGTACAATGGATTATATATACTAGGTACTTAAGAACTATTTGAAACATTGAATTGAGCTCACCTCATTAACTAGCTAACTGACCTTGGACTTAGTTCAAGTGGGAGCTTAGTTCCTATGATATGAATGATGGGAGGGGTGGAGAGGTGGAGAGGGAGATTGAACAAGATCACGCACTCCTTGAAGAACCTAGGATGAACAAACAATGAAGATGGTCATTAGATTCTCTAAAAGTTTCAGCTGTTTAAAGGAGTTGAGCAGATACTAGATTTCATTCAATTATGAATGAAACATTCTTCAATACATGTACGTAAGTAGTCTATACTTTGGATAAAAGCAAGAAGCATGAGCTTTAGATACCGTATATGAGATGGATAATATCGATATTCTATTAAGAAAAATTAAGAAAAACATATCCTTGTATTTTGGCCCAAACAGAAAGTGACCCTATCTTGGAGCATCTTGGCAGTCGGAGGTGCCAAGGCACCAATTGTTTTTTATTTTCACGAAGAAGCTTTGCATCTTTTCAAACTATCCTATGAATAATTAATTGAAAACACAAAGCTTTTTTGAAATCTAATAAGGAAGAGATTCTAGCTTGAAAAATGTTGAAGACAGATGTTATTACCTTAGTATAAGACCTGCATCCTTTTGGGCCTGGTGAGATAAGCTAGTTACAAAGTATAGTCCTAAACAATTACATAATTTAATATATTATATATGCTTTAGACTAACCATTTATTTATTTATTTTTGAAGGGGGAAGGCAGGACAATTGGGGTTAAGAGACTTGCCCAGGGTCACACAGCTAGTAAGTGTGTCAAGAGTCTGAGGTTGGATTTGAACTCAGGTCCTCCTGACTCCAGGGCCGGTGCTCTACTCACTATGCCACCTAGCTGCCCCTAGAGTAACTACTTAAATATTGGTAAATACCTGTTAAGCAAATCATTAGCAAATATTTTTCATTAGCTTTTCCATTATTTGAAGGCACTTTCGTTTGTTATGAAGAATCTATTATTTGTATCAACTGTATTTCCACGTGCCCTGATCTGAGGAGTAGGGTCTGACTTTTATGTTTTTGATTTTGCTTCAGTTGTAGTTTCTTGGAATAGAAATAGGCACAGTAATTAAGAAGCAGTCAAAAGAGTTTTCAATACAAATTTTGTGCTATAAACTAGTATATGGTGTGGAATGAAATGTTATTTTCCCCATTTCACAGTTGAGAAAACTGATGATGAGGCTAAGTGACTTGCCTCAGGTCATACAGCTAGGAAGTACTGGAGCCAGGTACTCTGACTAATTCTAGCACATTTGTTAGACCATACGGTTATAGAGGGTAGCATTTCCTTCTCAAATTATTGACTTACTCTACTTATGTCAACATATTTTACAACCATTGAAAATTTGCAATGATGAAATATTATCTCTTCCTTTAAAAAGAAATTTTAGTTTTAAAGTCCATATATTAAAGTAGCACCAAATAGGAAATAAAGTTGAGAAAAGTAAAACTTGTTGCGTTACTGAATTCTTCTGTTGGTTCCAATACTTTAGGATGATGGAATGTGTTTGAGACCATTATTCTGAGAGAGCCGTGAATGGAAGAGTGAAAAAAAGGAATGGGGTGCAGATAAGAGTCATTCTCTTTTTATTAAATGTTGTTCATAACTGAGGGTCTGGTCAATATCAATAAAAACTCAGAATTATGTAAGCCTTTTTTTATTGTACTTGACCTATGTAGGTTTTGAGATCACATATGAAACAAGGTGTTGGCAAAATCAAAGCCAGAAAAGCCCTTGGAGATCCTCCTGCCACATGGGAAATGATTCTCTGCAAGACTTGGAGAAATATAAGTTGATTTGTTCACTAGATTGTACTCCAAACTGCCTTTCTAGCCTTATTCTAAATCACCTCCTTTGGGGCACTTTCCACTCCAGCCCAACTGAACTATGCTATTCTTTCCTTAATCTTATCCGGCATTGTCCCGCCCTCATGAATTTATGAAAACAAACACCCCCAAGCCAAGAATGAGCACCTTTCACCTTTGCCTGTTGATACCATCTGGGATATCCAGAGGGTAGAAAGACTTGCCACCATTGGGGGCAGCATTTCTCTATGTATTGTATTGGCACAATCTAGCACTTGATCAATTTATATAATCTGCCGCATTGAGGAACCTTAGGATTTCTGAGCTTTTCCAGCTGTCCTGCTGCTTAACTTTACTTTATGTGTTGTCCCCCAGTTAGAATGTGAGCTTCCTGAGAGCAGCAACTATCTTCCCTCCCCTCCTCCATCCCGACTCTTAACACATAGTAAATACTTGGTATATATCCTTCTTCTCTCCTTTCCTTCTTTTCTTTCTCCTCCTTCAGTCTTTTTCTTCCTTCTCTCCCTTCCCCTTTCTTTCTTTTCCTCCCTCTCTTCTACCGTTCTTCCCTCCCTCCTTGTCTCTCTTCTTCCCTTTGCTCTTTTCTTTCATTCCTTCCTGGCCGACCTCAACTGTCTGGGATCTTCCCATTTAAAAGTGATCTCTTCTTTCTCAAATTCTCCTAGAGAACTTGGTTTCTCCTTTGCCTCCCCCTTCCCACAACACTTTATTTCATAGTTACTCGTACATCTGTTGTATCCCCTCCCATCATAAGAACACTCCTTGAGGATGGGAACTGCCATTCTCATCTTCATATTTCCCTAGTTCAGGTGCCTGACTAATAAGCAGCTCTTTAATAAATGTTTGTCGATTTGAATAGAGACATTTACGCTGAAGTCACCCCTTTACTATTTGTCTCAGTACTAATCACCACACCAGATCCTCCCTCCTGTGTCTTGCTGCAGGAACTGCTGCCTGACACACTTGTGCACAAAACTGTCTACTTAATGCCCACTTTTCAGTCACTTACCACACCTCTCCCTCCTACCACACAGCATAAAAAAGCCAAAGAAAGGCTTCATGATGGAGTAAAGTAGTAAAGAGAAGGAGCAACAGGAAAAATGCAGTTGGCTCAAAGGAGAAAGAAAAATGAAAGGTGTCATTATTCAGCTCCCTCCTGCTATCAAAGACCTGTGCTATTTATATTTCTGACTACATTATTAGTATTCCCTGACATTTATGCCTCCCCTCATCCCCTTTCCCAAAATGATGTATTCTTCTTTTCTTGAGAGTCACAAAATGACGATCATGTAGTTGAACACAGCTAGGGAAAGAAGTAGGGCTTGTTGACCCACCTCTTTGTCGGCAGGTTCTGCTCATATAACCGGGTGAAGAGCCAAGAGGTATCTCCTACCCCTCCCCTTCCCCCATCTCTGATTACTTCCCTTGCCTTTGTGCTTAAAATAGAGGAAGCAGAACTGAAAATAACCAAGGCGATTATATTAAATTAAATTAAATCAGGGCTGGTTCTGAGGCAGTTACTAATAGAATCACAAATACTCACATCAGCCTGGAAGATAGGGACAAAAATAGGCATTGGATAACTTTTTGTTGATGTTTCTGTTGTTGGTTGGGGGTGGGGAAGAGAAGTTCACCCTTCAGGAGAGACAGTGTCATCAAATCAATTAATCATAGCTGACATGGATCTAGCACTTTAAGCACTTCGCAAAAAGGCACTCTCCCTAAATTATCTCATTTGAGAACTCACAGCAACACTAGGAGAAACAAAGAGACACTCACTACAGGTATTACTTCCCCCATTTTTCAGAGAAGAAAAGTGAGACCTAGAAAGTGTGAAGGGGTTTCTCCATAGTCACATAGCAGTGAGAGAATGAAAAAAAAATGCATATATTAAGCACTTGCAAGTGCCAGGGACTGTGCTAAGGACTTAGGATAAAGATATAAAAAGAGAGACAGTCCCTGCCCTCAAGGAGTTTATTCTCTAATAAGGAAAGACAGCACATATAATGAGCAGTGGCCAGGGACAAGAGTTTTGGTCTGGAGGGGTTCTAGAGATGGTGAGTTGACACATAGGGCAGTCAACTGACATGCTCTTTTCAGAAGGGGATTTTTGATTACATTGCCCAGTGCAAGAAGTCGAAGTGGGGTGGAAGCGGTGAGGACACAGCAGCAGAAAGAGGGTAAGGTGATCCAGCCGGATGGCTAGATGGTGAGAGTAAAGCATCGTCTGGTGTCCAGGGACAGCTAGTGGATACAGTAGACTAAGATGGCTCATTTGAATTCAATCATTAATCCACTGGGCTCGGCCTTAGAGTGGGAGCTTCAAAGACATGTAAGCTAATATTCCAGGGACTGGAAACACTGAGTCTGGAGTGGAAGGTGTTAATTGGAGGAGTGATTTGAGCCCAATTCTCCCTGACTCCAGTATATAGGTAATGGACTGAAACATATAACAAATGGATTTGTATAAGGCTGGCAAGAACCATAACTTTGTCATTAAAGACAGTACCTAAGGAAGCTCCATCTTCTCTCTTGTGGTGCTTTATGTAGGCAGCTGCATTTCAGAGAGAATAGAAAAGTCTTGGTTGATAAGACCAGATAGAAAATTCCTTTATCGCTAATAAGATCTAACTATTACCGGTTAGTTTAGGTTTAATACTGGAGTGAAATGGAACACTCATAGGTCAAGTAACAGTTAAAAGGAAAAGCTTAATTTATCTATAGCATAGGGAGAACATTCAAAAACGATACTGCAGTACTTAGCTTAGGAAGACATGCTGTTACCTCCACCCTATTCCACCCCCAGGCTCCATACAGAAACTAGTCTATTCATCAGTGCAGGATGTGATGACTCTCATGGCCTTGGGAAGTCCTCCAAGTCAGAGGGGCAGCTATTCCATATGGGTGGGTCTTTTTATGCCCTAACAAGGCCAGAAAGTCACATCAGTATGGCCAGTTGTCACTAGAAAGCTAGATCAGTGAAGATGTGGCTTGAAGTCTTAGCCTTTTGGGCCAGTCTTCTCTTGGGGATAGCTTCCTTCCTTTTTTGGGTAGAGAGAGGGAGAAAAGTGAGCCTAATCTATACAATGAGTGTGGGAACCCTGATAGATCCTATCAAAATCCTTTACGGTTCCACACATATTCTGCTTTTACACCTTGTATTTCTCACAAACTCACATTTTCAGTGATTAAGAGTGATTCAATCAATACACAAACATTCATTGAACACTTACTTTGTGCTAGGAAGTTGATGTTTTTACTTTCTATGTGTGAGAATAAGCCAGATGTCAAGCGGATTTCACATGAATCAACCCCTTTGAGATACCTGCCCTCCCCCAAATTTGCATTTTCAGAAAGAGTCTCCTGGTGAATGATTGCCACAGGTTCAAGGTACTCTAGAATTTGCTGTCCTAAAACTTCGTCTTGAAAGCTAATATCATTTCACTGTGTTTACCTTTAATTGTCACCCAGAGGACACAATTAGCTCAAAACAAAAGCATTTAGTGAGATGGTGTCACAAAAACAGTAGTCACAAAACATTTCCACCCCTCATTAACCCAGGGTGTATTCTCTCAAATACACACAGCATTGTTGGGAAGAGTAAACACACATGCATTGTTTACATCATTAGAGAGGCACATACTTATGGAATGTCCAATGCCTTGTGGTCTTAGTTTCCTTTCTTGTAGAGTGCCCAGGTTCTTCCTCTTTCCAGTAGTATCTCTAATGGGCATGCTGCTCTTCTGTGCTCTGGAAGCCTGCTCCCTGCTAAGTGTTCTCGTACTGGGGGAGCCGCTCCACTCTAAAACTACATAGCTGGTGAGGTTGGGGGATGAAGAGAAAGAAAACCTCTTCCCCCACCAAGAGGTAAGACACAACTGTCCCTCGAGAGCTGGCTTCTTTTTCTGAAGCTGCCTCTCTTTCAGAAGACCAGATTTCACAGTCCCATTTCTTGCCCTGACTGAAATTTAGAGAGTATGTGTGTCCTGCTTTTTAAATGTCACCAGGAGTGTTACAGAAGCTTGGACTGGTCAATGAGTAGTACCTTCTAATTCTATAAAGTTTTACTGAAGAACCGCCTCATTCTTCCTAAAGAGGTAAGTAAGCCTTAACATCCCTTACATTTCCATTAAGAGCTTACCATCTCATATTGTCTCAGGCACCTGCCAAAGTCATTCTGTAATTTCATCAACATCTCATTGTCTCAATTACTAGGCCTGAAGTCAAGACCAGAGTTCAAGTCTAGCCTTAGATCTTTAGTAGCTGTGTGACTCTGGGTAAGTCACTTAACTGCTGCCTGCCTCAGTTTACTCAATTGTAAAATAGAGATCATAATAGAATCTACCTCCCAGGGTTTTGAGGATCCAATGAGATAATATCACTTAGCACAGAGCCTGGCTCCCAGTATATGCTTAATAAATACTCATTCCTTTTCCCTTTACAATCCTCACTCTGGGAAAGAATTGGATATTTTTTCTGCTGTTCCACTTTGCTATATTTGGGCCATTCCACCATTTTAAGTCTAAGAATCTTGAAACTGTTTGACAGTCACTAAATAACCAGTGATACAAGGAGCCAAGAGAATTTTACCTGCCAAAGCCTCTCATTCATTTCAACAAGAGTCAGAAAGTCTGGACATTTACATTGTAGCGTACTTGGTTTCGTCAAAATCAGCACAGAGAAATCTGGCCACTGAGGATCAACTAATGTCACTGTGTTTCTTGTTTGCCTAAATTAAGTTGAATTCAATAAATCTATTTTAAAGCGCAATACCATGTACCTTGTATAACTCTACGGGTTGAGCATACAAAGATTAAAAACATAGAACAAAAACCCTTTTCTCAGGGCATTAGAGTCTAACAATTGTGATATGACAGGAACATAGATAAGTATGATGTCTGTTAATGTGATGGAACACAGGGAGAGACAGAAACAGAAATCCTGTTCATAATAACCACAGAATGTACAAAATATCTGGTAGTCCAGATAACAAGACAGACTCAGAACTACATGAATACAAGAACAAAACACTATTTTATAGAAATAAAGGAAGACAAAAACTGGAGAGGAATTAATTGGCCATGATTGAGCTGTGCCAATATAATAAAAATTAAAACAATAGCTAATAATAGCTAATAATTATATAATAGAGTTTTAAGGCTTGCAAAGCACTTTACATAGGTTATTTCATTTTATCTTCACAAAAACCTCATGATGCTGCTGCCTAACTTACAAATTTAATGAGATATCAAGCTAGTAAGAGGTTATTTTATAGAACTGGCAAAATAATAACAAAAGTCACCTGAAGATGCAACTGCAATTTCATATCATAAGAAAAAGGAGATACCTTTCACAAGGTAATAGCAAGGCAGAAAATCTAAACGAAGGATACAGATAATCATAAATAATAAAATAGAAAACTTTAATTGGCACATAGGTGGCTCAGTGGATAGAGCACAGGGCCTGGAGTCAGGAAAACCTGAGTTAAAATCTGGCCTCAGACACTTACTAGCTGTGTGACCCTGGACAAGTCAATTAATCCCGTATGCCTCAGTTTCTTCATCTATAAAATGAACCGGACAAGGAAATGGCAAACAGTTACTCCAATATCTTTGACAAGAAAACCTTAAATGGGATCTCAAAGAGTCGACTGAAATGACTCAATATCAATAATTACAAAACCTGAAAAGTTTCTGAATAAGTAAAATAAGTGTGGTTAGTAGGGAACTAATTAACAGAAAAATCCTTGGTCAATCTCTTTGATAAAGATCAAATACCCAAGATATAAAGAATTGATAAAATCATATAAGAATAATAAACACTTTCCAAATAGATAAGTAGTTAGAGGATATGACCAGGTCTAAATTGTATAAATGCAAGTTATCAATAACTACATAAAAATCAATAACTAATCCAGGGGTGAGGCCTCAAGTCCATAGGTTCCCCAACCCTGATTTAATCCAAATGACTTATATTACTCAGACTGGCAAAGATAACAGAAGTATAAAACAACAAGTACTGAAGAGAATGAGTGAGGACAGGCATACTAATATACTATTGGTGGAGACATGAATTGGTTCAATCATTTGGGAAAATAATTTAGAAATATCACCCCTCCCCGCACCCCTAAAATTACTAAATTGTACATACCCTTTGACCTAGCAATATTGCCACTAGTCATATACCCAAAGGAGGTCAAGGACAGAAAGGACCAACATGTACAAGGATATTTATAGTATCATTTCCTGTTGCAGCAAAAAAAAGTTGGCCACTGATTGAGGAACCAAACAAACTGGCTTATGAATGTAATTGAATTTCATTTTTTTTCTAAGAAATAATAAAAGTGATAGAATCAGAGAAACCTGGGAAGACTCATATAAGCTGATAAAGAATGAAGTGAACAGAACCCGAATAATATATGATATTACGATCATAATTATGTAAAGAAAAACAATTTTGAAAAACTTTAGAACTCTGACCAAGCAGCAGAAGCCATGACTTCAAAAGATTGAGATGATGAAACATAACTTTGGTCTTCTGGGAGAGAAGTGATAAACTAAAGAGGTACAGAAACAGACATAAATTCTCAAAAATAAACAATATCTTGATTTTTTTCCCCTTGAATATACATAGTTGTTAAAAGGGACAGCTTCTAGTAGAAAAGAGGAGAGGGAGCTCACTAGATAGTACTATGAATGAAAAAAGGAGATCAATAAAACATTTTTTTAAATGCACTGGAAAAATAGGTGTCTAAGAAGACACAAATAGAGCTAATTCTGTTACTATTTTGTTAAACTTTATGTATATTTCTTTTGAAAAAACTGCACGTGACAGAAGCTAACAGTTTCCTATATAGTCCTCTTCTGTTATGTTGATTTGAAAATATTTATGTTTGTTGACAATTGTTAAGTTCAGAATTTTTAAAAGGATATATTTTTAAAGATGTGGAAGCACAGGAGAGATCCAGACTAAATAAATGCTCTTAGAAAAATTGAGAAGGAAGAGATCTCTTTTAATTAGGGAGATCAGGGAAGTTTTCATGGAATGTGGTGGCAAACGAATTTGGGCCTTGAAGAAAGAGAAAAGATTTCAACAGAGGATGAAAGCAATGCATTGCAGGAAGAGAGGACAGCCTACACAAATTTACAGAAGCAGATAAGGACGGGATGAGATTGGGGAACAGTTAGCAATCCAGTTCTGCTGGAAAACTAAAAATAGAGAGAACTAGTGGAAGAGAAGGCTGAAAAGGAGAGTGGAATGCCTTCAATAGGGAGCTAAGGATTTTGTATTCTAATAAGAAACAGGGAGCTGAGGTCTTGAACATGGACAAAATTTGAGGTCAAGTTATTCCCATACTTCCAATTAAAAAAATCAAGGAGTCTGTTGGCTAAATTGCATTAATTCCACAAACCACATGTCATTTAGCTAAATGCCAAGGCAGTCTTCGATTCTGCAGAGCAGTCATAGATAAGAAATGATACAAGAGGAGTAGAAGCCCTCTACTTATATATCCCAGGAGGCACTCTGCCATATCATGGAAGAGGCATTCATATTTCTACAACAGATTTCTTAAATGGTGCCTTTTACACTCCCTGAGTATTGGTGAGATGAACATACAGCTTACATGTCAGAATATAATCACTAGAGGAACAGGATTCAGACTCACAAATCAAACCCAGTACTGGTGACATGCATCATTGCCCTGACAATGGGACCTAAGTCAGTGATTCACGAATAAAATTTACCTCACTTTTCTTTCCCTCTTCTCCATGTCAGCCACAAAGCAGGCATTTACTTGGGTGAGACACTAAGAAGAACCACAGAGGATTTGCTAGCAAAATCACAAAATGCTCATTGTAATGCTCATAAATTCATAACGAAAGCCAAGCCCTAAGGTTGGTGGGAATACACATATCCATGTCCAGAAGCAAAAAAATGTGTGCAGACAGAGGAGCTCTTGAGAAATAAGGGTGGTTGACATGCTGACTGACATACAGGCAGTAGTGTTTTGTCTATTCCTTGGCTTCTAGTCAACATTTTCTCCATTTCTCCTAGGTCCTTCATTCACTTTCTACTCATTCAAAATGGCAACCTATTCCATAGATGCTGGCCTTGACCTGATACCATCACCATGACACAATTCCATATAAACACCACTTTATTTCAGCTCAGGCAGGACTCAGTATATCATTTTTATAAAGGCAGTTAGATGGCATAGGGCACCGGGTCTGAAGTCAGGAATATCCAAGTTAAAATTCAGTCACAGACACTTATTAGCAGTGTGACTCTGGCCAAGTTACTTGCCCTCTTTTGGCCTCAATTTCCTCAACTGTAAAATAGGGATCAAATGAAATATGTTTCTTTTAAATCACTAAGCCTAATCACTAAGTTTTAAATCTCTAATCACTATGTGCCTAGGCACATAGTAGGCTCCATGTAAACAATTTATTCCCCTTCCTCTCTCCCTTATATCACCCAAATAAGAGAGATTATTAACGCCTTGGCCAATTGCATTAGACAACTCTAGGCTGAATTGGATAGTTTTCTCACACTCGGCTATGTCTTGTAACTGGCACAGACCAGTAACATGCTGACCTGGATAAAACAGCCGTAAGTTTTATGCAACCCACACAACTCTGTACATGCTTACAGGTCACCCTGTAAGTCACTTATTTATCTACATGTTGGTCCTACCCTAACTTGCCTACCCCCACCCAGGGAGAATGTAAAAACAAAATGCATAGTGGGTGCCAGCAATTAAAAATAAATGAAGGTTCAAGCTAAGTTCTCTTGCTGTGGCCAGAGACCCTCTCTGTGGGTCTAGCAGTAGGAGGATGAGTGGTACTGCTGTGTCAATATAGGAAAATGACTTAATAAATGCCACCTGAAAAACTACAACACTAAAACTGGATTAGTTTTATCGTCTTCTAAAAATAAGCACTGTGGGAGCTCCTGTCCTATTGTCTATGGAATACCAATGCAGACACTTTCCTACCCTACTTTGGTTTAGCTTATTTTTTGTTGTTATTGTTGAATCAGTATCCTTGAGAAGGCAGAAACTCTGAGTAAGGAAGAGGGGCTGGAACACAATTATGCTTCCTCGTGACTTATTAAAATAGGTGTTTTGTGGAGTCCAAGAGGAACTATGTATCTGAAAGAAGTAATGAGGACACAGAGAATGGTCTCTTACAATGCCACAAAGAAGCAATTTATAATTTGCAGTTTATACACACCCTTCCTTGCATGGCTTTTTTTTAGATGCCTGTTATATAAATGAGGTCTTCACCCTCAGGTTGGCATCCAGGGCACTCTCCAAGATGAAATCCCAAAAAGCAGCCACAGAACAAGTGTTTCCTCCTTGCTTGGGCACACTGGAGTGAATTATAGGAAAGTGATGTGTCTATCAGCGTAGTGACTGGTGGAGTAAGGGCCATCGACTGCCAAAGACTCACTAGGTGCTCAGGGAAACAGTAGCAAAGTCTAGAGATTGTTCTTCACATTTCCAGAAGAGCCTTGCATATTAAACAATGCTTTCTTCTACATTAACAATTAAACCCTCCCCTCCCCACCCACTACCAACCAGCAGCTTCATCCAAAAATTCAGCTCCCTTAGGAAGTTTTTGAGCAGGGTTACTTAAACTTTTTTGTTGTGGAAACTTTTGACAGTATGGTGAAGCTTACAGAGCTCTTCTCAGCAAAATGCTTTTAAATGCAGAAAATACAATTCACGTGATCATAAAGAAAAATGATTATATTGAAATAGTGATCAAAAATTTTTAAAAATAAATTCACATATTCTAGATTAGGAACCTCTGCTTTAGAGGAAAGTTTTATTTCCATCTGTTCTCTCTCTGAAGTGGTCCTAGATATTTGTAATGGCAAGCAAAGTGGGACTTTTTGTTTTGCTCTTTTTTCTTTTAGAGTTCTAGTTCTTCTCAGCACTAGGCAATCCAAGGCCTTTGATTGAGTCTTGCCTTTGTTTGAATCAAGAGTCATTGATGACCCGCTGAAGTCAGAAGAAGGTCCAATTCACATGAGTTCAAGTAACACGGTTATGATGCCCTCTGTGGGCTGACCCAGAAGAAGTGTATACATACTCTGAGGTTAGCATTTTGCTTCAGGGGCTCACTCATTGGAAGACTATTCCTGTGATTTGCCCAGATGAGACTCTAGGTAGCCTTTAAGGAGCTCCCCCCCCCACTCTGGCTTTGAAAACCCAGATGTTCATGCATCTCTCTCTGGTAACTATGTATGTACTGCTATGGACAGACAGAAGCCCTGTCTGCTGATTTGTGCTATTTGCTTTGTTTATATAATTTCTATTTCTGTTTTCTCTGAAGTTCAGGGTGCTGACTTCTCCCCTAAAGTAAGTGAATGGCAGATATATGTTTAAATAAAGTGAGACTGTAAACCCCTTAAAGTTGCTTTCCTTAGAAAAACAGATCAAAGAACCTGTCCTAGCAGAAGTCCTATGTGCTGGTGTTGTTGGTCTTATATCCCCAAAGCACCTGCTAACAACAATGTTGTTACAATATTGTGATTCAATGATAATAGAAGGGTTACTACCCATTCTTTCATTAGCCACCAACTTGCCATTAAAGTGCTAAGGAATATGGGCAAAATATTCATAGCATTTCAAAGAAATAAGTGGATTGATTCTTCTAGAATTCATATGGACTTTCAACGAAGGTGGACACATGAATAACCCCAGCAAAGAAAACCTTACTCCCTCCAGAAAAACCAAAGGAAAGATGAAGATTGCCATATGAAACAGAGATTTAACAAAAGCAATGAGAAACACAAATGAGCTCCTCTATCTAGCCAAGGACAGACCAAAGCCCGTGAACATTAGCACACCATGAGACAGATTGGGAAGCCAGAGGGATTTTTCCAGATTTCCTTGTTGGGGCTGAATCAGAAGGCAGGCACTGAAATCTGTGCTGTCTCTGAATTAGAAAACTACAGGATGAGATCTGAAGATGCAGATCTCCTGACAGATGAATGTCTGACTGAGCCGGTGCAAAAACTTTAACAAAATTAATAAAATATTAATATTTTAACTAACAAAGTAACACATTAAAAAGATTATATCCTATTACAAGTTTGAACTTATACCAGGAATGCAGGGTTTGTTAAAGACTGGGAAAATGATAGCCATAATAGAGCATATTAATAACGGTGCAAAATCATGGGTATATCAAGAGAAGAAAATGTTTTTGACAAATTATAACATGCATTTATAATTAAGACATTAACATTTTAAACAATATCTACCTAAAACAAAGAACTAGCACTAGAAGACTTTCTAATAAGAATAAGAGTAAAAGAAAGATATTCACTGTAATCACTATTATTTGACTAATTATATAAATTTGAAATATTGTGAGATAAGATAAAGAAACTGAGGGATAAGTGTAGACAAAGAAGAGGGAGGGAAGGAATAATCATTTTATATAGTGCCTACTCTATGTCAGGCATTGTGTTAAGTATTTTTTTCTAAATATTATCTCTTAAAAATGCAAGCTATTGCAACAATATGAAAAATGCTCTAAATCACGACTAATAAAATCAAGGCAAATTAAAATAACTAAACTTCTTTGTCACATGCATCAGACTAGCAAAGACGATAAAAGATGAAAATGAAGTTGTTGGAGGGCAGGGGTACTGATATATTTTTAGAGCTTTGAATTAGTCTAACCATTCTGAGGAAAAAAAAAACAGAAATATGCCTCCAAAAGTCAGTGCATATATCTCTAATTGGCAAATGCTCCAAAAGTGATAAAAGAAAAGAGAAAGGATCTATTCAAACAAACATATTTATAACACCATTTTTATTGTTCTTGTGACAATGCCCTGGAAACAAGGTAGATGTCTATGAATGTAATTGTGGAATATATTTACATCCTAAGAACAAATATGAGGAAGTTAGAAAAACCTAGGAAAACTTTTATGCACTGATATAGAGTGAAAAGAACAGAATTAAGAGAACAATTTAAATGATGATAAAATAACGTAAAGAAGAAAAAGATGTAAGAACTCTAATCAATGCAATGACCACTCATTATTTTAGAAGACTGTCGACAAAACATTTCACCAACCTCTTGGCAGAAATGTGATGAAACAGAAGTATAGAATGAGATATCCACTCTCAGATATAGCTAATATATTGATTTGTCTTGTTTGATTACACATATTTGTAACAAGAGATGCCTACTGCTTGTGGGGTAGGACAAATTTGTGATAGTGACAGAGATGCAATAAGAAAGAAAAATACACAAAAGAAAATAAGGAAATTGAGCAAATAAAATTAGGGCAATTCTGTTACTACTGTGTTCTATTTAATATACTTTAAAATGTAACAAGATTCAGTTTCATATACATCCTTGTTTGAATTTTTGTACATTGAAATATTAATGTTTTGACTTAAGTTCATAATAAATAAAAATTTTTTAATGATTTTCATGGCAATGATTGATTCAAATGACCTCCCCTCGTTCCAGCTCATTGCACTACAATAGGCATATTTTGCAACTAATTATATTCTTCCCTAAGAAGATCGATAACCTTGGGAACTCAGATACTTATGTCTACTAGATCTTTTACTGTTTGTATCAATAAGATCACAGCAAACTAAAATTAGAAAGGACTTTTGGAAGATATTTTTTATTTACTTGTTTTCAGGTGGCACACACAAGCTACCCTAAATAGGAAACTAAATGTCTTTGAATATAGAGTAAGAAATATAAATATTTATACAGTGCTTTCTACTTGAGACAAAAGTCCTTTTAGTGTCCTAATTCTCCTTTAATGATGAAAAAACTCATTTTGCATCCATTTTCTCCTCTATTTATTGCCCCACCCCAACTCTTCACTCCTTATTCCCTGCAAAGTTTTAGAAGACTAGAAAGTCTGAGTCCTTAGAGAGACAAAATTTGCAAATTTTTAGATGATTCCTCAGTAATCGTAGCTCTGACTTTTGAGCAGATCGAGTTTCTTGCAGTAATTTCATAGCAATTAGTCTTTCGCTTAAATGATAATCCTATAATTAGAAGCACTTAAAATCCTACAGCAGAATGACCTGCTCTGTCAATGTTTATTCATTTTTATGCTAATGCAACAATCTTGGAAAAGACCTCAATACTAATTTGCTTCCCCTCTTCTGAAGGATATTACTCCTTCAAGAGAATCACACTTCAGTAATTCGTGGAGTTAAATGCTCACCTAAGACCCTCTGGCTGACTTAATTTGGCTCCCTTACAAAACTTGGAGACTTGAGAACAACTTACCCAGTCAAAAATAGGAAAAGAAGGCTACAGGTGATTTCTGGCTCTGGTACAAAAGCATATTTCTTTTTTTAAGTTGAAGGAAAAGGCTAAGGGGCAACTAGGTGGCACAGTGGATAGAAAATTGTTCCCGGTCCTGGAGCCTGGAGGACCTGAGTTCAATTCTAGCCTCGGATACTTAACTAGCTGTGTGGCCCTGGACCACTTAAGTCACTTAAATCCAATTGTCTCCCCCACTCCTCAAGAAAAGGAAAAGGTTTTATTAAAGAAATGATACTCAGTGACCATATGAAAAGGGGCAGGGGGAGAGAAGACATCACATTCTCCCATCTCCCACGCCTCCTTCCCCAGGTTAATGATGATTCAACATCTAAAAAAGGGAGTTGCATTAAAATTGCAGCAAAGAGAATTGCACGTGATAATAATGCTCCACAGGTGAATATTCTGTTCTTTAATACAAATTTGATATTTAATTGAGCCACCAAGGTCAATAAGTTGTATTACAGATATGGCATAAGCAACGACAATAATCTATGCAATTCCTTTATTGATTCACATCTCTCTTACAAATCTTAGCAGTTGCAGGGCTTAATAAATAAAGCAAATTAACTATACGATCGTCATAATTTACAGTTTAGATGCAGGAATGGGGAGCAAGGCAAAAGGATAGAATAATATGTATTGAGGACCCAACAGCCATCAAGGCCATACTATGATTATAACTAAACTTTTATTGAATACATAGTAGGTACATGGTGCTATATTGGATACTATGGTGTTACATTTAGTAGAGAATAGATACGGCCCCTGATATCAACAAACTTGTAACCTAGAAAGAAAGCAGAACACATAAACAGACCAAGAATGTATTTATATATGTTGTCTACAGGTAAGTACACCCCAAATAGCACCTGCACATTGGGTCCCTGAGGAGATGACTCCCCCAGGTTCAGGATTTATTACTATTATTTATTACTATTATTTATTATTTAAAACTAGAGAGCTCAAAAGCCCCCACCACTGTGTTTACCTTTAATAGTCAGCTAAAGGACACAGCTAAAGTCAAATCAAAGGCATTTACTGAAATGGCTTCATAAAAATAATAGCTAGAAAACATTGCCTCATAAAACTGGGGCAATACTCTCTCACAAATGAAAATAGAATCAGAGAGAGAAGCAGGCGCACACACACACAGACTATATCCAAATGCAGAGGCATATATCCACATGGCTAACAAAAGCAACACCTCTAGCATTGCCACTTCCTGAATGACTTTTTTTTTAGTGGAGTCCTCATGCTGCTTGCTACCTTTGGATATAACAGCTCTCCTGGTGAGGTCATTTTGCAGGGCTCCCTAGATCTGTTTCTCTCTATAGCTCAACTCTTGGCTATCAATAACTCACCTTATCTGACTCTCTGCTAAGCATGGAATCTTCACTGAGTGAGATGCAGACCCCATTGCCAATGGAAGTAGAGAAGAGGAGAGAGAATCTTCTTTCCTCCATGTACTTTTTAAGAGGCACAAGGGAAAAGTCAAAGAATGATTTCTTCTCAAGACCTGGGTTATTTTTCCATGCTTGCCCTTTTCTCTATTGTCAGGGATAAATCTCTTTCCAAAACTCCCAAACTGACTCAATTAAAAAACAAAAAAAATAGGTTTTTAAGCCTTCAGCTTACCAGTGGCTAGATGCCCTGAAATTCTATCAAGACAAAGGAGAAGCTACTTCATACCCACTCACGAAGTAACAAATAGTGAATATTTCTTTCTGCTTCCTTAATAAGCTGCAAATGATCCAAGACCCAATTTTGAACCTTTACTTTCTCAGGTGAGAACCTGACCTCATATTTTACAGAAAAAGCTGAGGCCATTTAGCACGAACTCCTTCCTCATCTCCTATGACCCAGCTGCATTCTTCCAATTTCTCTTCCTTCACCCCTCTCTCTCATACAATGAAGAGTCCTTATTCCTTATCAAGGCTACCTCTCTACTTATTCCGGAGACCCTATCATGTCCTCCCTCCTCCAACAGATTGCCTCCTCTGCCATATCTACTCTTTCACTTATTTTCTTGTTAAAAATTGTTTATTTTAACCTACAATTTTTAAAAAACTTTGAGTTCCAAATTCTCTCTCTCTCCCTCTCTCTCCCCACCTCCTCTTTCTCTCCCCTCCTCCTCCTCTCATTGAGAAAGCGAGTAATATGATATCAATTATACATACAAGGTCATGCAAAATATGCTTCCCTATTAGCCATGTTGCAAAAAAAAAAGAAAAGAAAAGAAAGTGGGGAAAAAAGAATGTTTCGATCTGCAGTCAGAGTTCATTAGTACTCTCTCTGGAAATGTATAACATTTTTCATTACGAGTCTTTTGGAAATATCTTGGATCATTATATTGATCAAAGTAGCTAAGCCTTTCATAATTGATTATCATTACCATATTTCTGTTACTGGGGACAATGTTATGATGACTTCACTCTGCATCAATTCATATAAGACTTCTCAGGTTTTTCTGAAACCATTCTGCTTATCATTTCTTATAGTACAATAGTATTCCATCACAATCATATACCACAACTTGTTTAGCATGTGTATCCTCTTCATTTCCAATTCTTTGCCACCACAAAAAAATTATACATATTTTTGTACATATGGATCCTTTTCCCCTTTCTTCAATCTCTTTGACATATAGACCTAATAGTGGTATTACTGGGTCAAAGGGTATATATAATTTTACAGCTTTTCGTGTGTAATCTCAAATTGTTCTGCAGAATGGTTGGATGAGTTCGCAACTTCAACAACAGTACATTAGTGTCTCTATTTTTCCACATTTCCCCTCCTACACTTATCATTTTTCTTTCCTGTCACATTAGTCAATCTGATAGTTGTGAAGTGGTATCTCAGAGTTGTTTTAATTTGCATTTCTCTAATTATTAGTGATTTAGAGCATTTTTTTCATATGACTATGGGTAACTTTGATTTCTTCTTCTGAATACTGCTTGGTTATATGCTTTGACAATTTAGCAATTGTGGAATGGGTCTTACTTTTTTTAAAATAAATTTGGCTCAGTTCCTTTTGAGAAAAGAGGCCTTCATCAGAGATACTTGCCATAAATCCACCTCCTACCCCCACCCTAGCCCTAACAGTTTCCTGGTTTCCTTTGAAGTTTGGCAAAAATAATTTTGTTTGTACAAAACCTTTTTAATTTCCTATAATCAAAATCATCCATCTTACTTTCTGTGATCCTCCCTATCTTTTATTTGGTCATAAGCTCTTCTCTTATCTATAGATCTGACAAGCAATTTTTTCTATGCTCCCCTAATTTGTTTATGATACCACCCATTATATCTAAATCTTGTGCATATTTTGACCTTCCCTTGACATATCTTGTGAGATATGGGTCTATACCTAGTTTCTGCCAGACTGCTTTCCAGTTTTCCCAGCAAATTTTGTCAAATGTTGAGTTCTTTCCCCCTAAACTTCAGTCTTTGGGCGTTATCAAACACTAGATCACTATGGTCACTTACTACTGTCTATTGTGTACCTAATCTATTCTTAGCCAGTACCAGATTATTTTGATGATTACCATTTTGTCATATAGTTTGAAATATGACACAAGCCATTGTCATTTACATTGTTTTATTGGTTCTCTTGATATCATTGACCTTTTGTTCTTCCAGATGAACTGTTAGTTTTTTCTATCTTATGAAATAATTCTTTGGTAGTTTGATTGGTATGGCACTGAATAAATAAATTAGTTTAGGCAGAATTGTTATTTTTATTACATTAGCTCAGCTTATCCATCAGCAATTAATATTTCACCAATTGTTTAGATCTGTCTTTATTTGTGTGAAAAGTATTTTGTAGTTGTATTCCTATAATCCCTGGGTTTGTCTTGGCAGGTAGACGCCCAAATATTTTGTATTGTCTACAGTGATTTTAAATGGAATTTCTCTACCTCTTCCTACTGAGCTTTGTTGGTAACATATAGAAGTGCTGGTGATTTATGTGGGTTTATTTTATATACTGAAAATTTGTTAAAATTGTTAATTGTTTCAATTTTTGGTTGATTCTCTATAGTTCTCTAAGTTAGTATTGTTTCTTCGTTTCTTTCACTTATTTTTAACTTCTCCTTATCTACTGGGTCATTTCCTACTACCTACAAACATGGCCATGTCTCGGCCATCCAGAAAAAAAACACCTCTCCATATTTCCATCCCCAATAACTAATATTCATTTCTGCCATTTATGGCTGAATTCTTCTAAAAGGTCATTTAATAGGAACCTCCACTTTCTCTCCTTTCATTCTCTTCTTAACTCCTTACAATCAGGATTCTGATATTGTCATTCCCCTAAAACAGCTCTTACCCATGCTATCTCTTAGTTGCCAAATCCAACGGTCTTTTCTCAGATCTCATTCTCTTTGACCTCTCTGAAGCTGTTGATACTACTAGTCGTTCTGTCCTCCTTATATTTTCTTCTCTCTAGGTTTTTCGGATGCCACTATCTCCTGGTTCTCCTCTTGCCCATATGACCATTCCTTCTTGCTGGATGCTAGTTCATGCCTCAGGGTTCTGCTCTGGTGTCTTCTTCTCTTCTTCTTCTATACTATTTCACATGGTGATCTCATTAGCTCCTAAGACTTTAATTACCATCTTTATGCTAATGATTCTCAAATCTACTTATCCTGCCCCAACCTCTCTGGTAACTTCCAGTCTCATCAAGTGGGCTAGAAGGACTCACTTAATCTAGGGTCCCCCAGTCAACCCGCAATATACAGAGAAATATGATATTAACTTTCAATTGTTTTAGAAATATGATAATAACTTTTAATTGTAGCATAGAACAATGGAAATAATGCTGACTTGGAAGTTGGGGAACTTGGGTTCAAATTCTAACTCTGTTCCTACTTATTACTTTAGCAAATCACTAAACTTTTCTGGGATTCCTTTTTAATTATCTGTAAAAAGAAGGGGGGCCTTAGATGATCTCTAAGATTCCTTTTGGCCTGAAAGCTACAATCCTATAATTTGTATAGTATAACAAATGTTTCTATAAACTGTTGTTGATTTAAGATATTCCAGTAAAACTCCCTTTACTTCCTTCACAAATATCTTTGCGCACATTGAGGGAGGTAGCCATAAATTTAAGCACTCATAAATGTGACTGGACACAATACAAAAGTGAAGCAGTTAGCCTGCTTGCCTTTACTTCCCCATTGATTCCTTTTAGGACATATACTCAAATAAGTATGGCTTGTCATCAGGAAAGAAGCAGGGCTAGCTGAGCTGCTAAGTAGGAAGGATATGGCAGTAGAATGAATGCTGGCTTCATCTCTAGCTTACTCATACACTATCAAACAAAACCTCAGTTCCCTCCCTGCATTGTCCACTTAGGTTTTCATTGTCCATTTATGTTTTTGCCCTTTGAAGAACTGTGAAGTCAAGACCACATTCTGATTGGCAGTTCAAAGTGCTCAAAGCTTTTTATTAGACAACCTGCTAGTTGAGAAATTGTCTCTGCAGAACTGCCTTGGTAAGCTTCGCACTCTGGATGTTACTACACCGTGGTAAAAGGAGAAGGGAAACATCAGGAAGCCTGGAGGGGGCATAGATTTTTCTAAATACAATAATGGTGACATTTTGTAGGTATGGAAGCAAGGGAAAAGAACAGAAAGTTGCTGATGCAAAGATAGGTACTTAAGGGTCATCCAGGGTCACTTAGGTTAAGCTGGCTTTTGCAGCTGAGTAACAGCCACCTAAGCAGAGAAAAATGAAATAACCTGAGGTTACAGAACCACATGAGAATAATTTCAGTGTATGATTCCTTGCTTCAAGCCAAATAGAGGACCATTTTAACCATTAATACTACTTGAACTAACCCATCTTCTACAGAAGAAAAAAGATTAAGTGAGAATCGTTATTGCCATTTTTATTTCCTATCATTATCTAAACTCTGAAAATGAAGGTTATGTTGAAAATCATGGCAACTCTCAAAGAGAATGCATCAAATAAAGTATTCTCAGCATCCAAAGTGCTACTAATTCTAAGGTATAAACACTTAATTATGAACACATTAGCAACATTGCTGGCCAAACAGGAATTAATGAAATGGTTTGCGTCAAAGGAGAAACCACAAATAAACTCAAAAAACACAAGCGGTTCATAGGAGGAAGCAAGTCTTACTTATTGTTATCATCTCTTTCAATACTTGGCCTATAGAGGGTACTTAGTAGGTACTATTATATGAATGAGCAAAGAAATGATTGAATAATAGGGTTTCTGGTTTGGCCTCCATTTTTCTTTTTCCCGGCTTCTCTACTACCTGACCTTCAGCCATCTGGCTACCCATTGGAAACTCTATCTGGCCAGTTTATAGAATGTCAGAGCTAGACAGGTCCTTTCAGAGCATCTAGTCCATGCTCCTCATTTTACATAAGGGAAAAGTGAGGCCTAGAAGGGTATCTAAGGTTGCTTATACCACAGGTCAGAGAAAAGATAAATAAAACCTGTTGGGAGTAACAATGACCTGAGAGTGAGAATAGATGATCAGCAGCCAGAGATAAGGTTTGATTATGATTCCATGTGGTCACAGGGACACCACTTCACCTTCTGTTTCTTCTTCATTTTCTACCAATTGAGGGAAACAATTTTTGCAATTGAGCTTCTAAGGGGAAAATATCTATAACCACATTTAACTTTGTAAGAGGCAATAGAACTGACCTTGGGGAATTGATGCAGTTTCTAAAGACTAACTAATCTAGAGTAAATATACTTTGTCATGAATATCATTCACAGGATATGTTAAGTTCTTTTTTCCACTATTGTTTAACCAAATCTATAGAAATAAGTTCACAGATGTTTAAGATTCATACACCAGAATGACTTTCATTTTCATCACTCATCCAGTGAGCATGTACCTAGCACTTGTCAGGAACTGTGCAAGATGCTGAGGATTCAATCTAAGGGGGAAAAAAAGGAAAAAAGCCTTTTGGTCTCAAGGACATTACATTTCTATGGGGGTAAGAAGTAGAGAAAGAGGAAGAAGACAAATAAAAAGATAATGAAATGTATAATGTATGCAAAACAAATACAAAATATTAGAGGGAGGGCTCATATAATTGTCAGATCAAGAAAATCTTTGCATAGGAATATTGAAGAAATCTAGCGATTCTACAAGGTGGAGGTGAGAAAGGAGAGCATTCCATGGAGGTTGCACAAAGGTCAGTTTCACAGGAAAGTAAAGCATAGCAAGGGAGTAACATACAATGAACCTAAAGGTAAGTCTGACCCAAGGATGTACCACTGAACAGATAAGTAACAAACTGTGATGCACGGCTATAAGCATTAACAGATAGTCCAATTCACCCAGAAGAAATAAGGAAACCCAAATCCCTCCTACTCCCTCTCCCCAAAACAATACCATCAATGCTCATAATGATCAGCTGTGGGCTGTCTGGAAACATCAGCACCAAGGGTCAGTCTGTTATATAACACCCTGAATAAAGTATACAGAGGCATCAAGCAACCACAGAAAGGCACAATCATGAATTTTGCAAATGGCAGCCAATGGATTGATCCACAAATGTGCACTGATCATATCTGTTGAGGTGAAAGTTGTGCTAAATGCTGAGGAAGATACTTGGATAAAGGAAACAGGGTGTCTGACATTAAGGAACCTATAGTCTAGGAGGTCACATGGCAGGTTTGACATGTACAGTAGCCACATCTCCATGTATATGTATATGTTGTATTGTGTATCTCCATGTATATGTTGTAAAAACATGGATTTTACAGAGGCTGCCACCCATGGCAGATATATACATATGCGTACATGTACATATATATGGATACACACATACTGGTGTATGTATACATGTATGTATATGTGTGCATGTGTATACACATGTGTCACATATGTAATGGCAGCATCTGTAAAATCTACATTTTTACAACACAGACTTACATTATTTGGATTTCCTAAATATATGATATTAATATTAACAATAAGAGGGCCACACATTATAATGGACAGAGATCAAGCTTTTGGGTCAGTAAAGTCCTGGGTTTATGTACTGTCTCAGTGACTAAAGATGAGCCATTTAACCTATTAAGTTACACACAGGCTACCAATAGGTATCAATGAAGGGAATTTTCATACCAGGTGTTCATGGTTGGTACCTGTTACAACAGTGGGACTAGCAGCTGCTGTGGGGGCATAAGACCAATAACACCAGCACACAGGAGGGCTGCTAGCACCGCTTCTTTTATCTGCTTTTCTAAGGAAAGCAACTTTAAGGGATTAATAGTCTCACTTTTAACCAGATATACATATATCATTCACTTAGTTCAGGGGGAAAAGTCAGCACCCTGAACTTAAGGGAAAACGCAAACAGAAATTACAAGCAGAAATTATCTAAACAGAGCAAATAACACACAGAAATCAACAGACAGGCCTCTAGCTGTCTGACCAGGACATTACCTGCACAGTTACCAGAGAGAGAGGCACCAACATCTGGGTTTTCAAAGCCAAGGGGGCTCCTGTGGGTACCCGGCATCTCTTCTGGCCAAATTATCAACACCCTTCCAATGAAAGTACCTCCAAAGCAAAACCGCTTGCAATTCTGAAAGTTCTCAATTCTCAATTCTGAGTTCAATGGCTAACCTCTGGGTAATACATACCCTTTTTCAGGGCCCAAAGGCTTCACAGCTCTCAAGGGCTTCACACTTCCCCAGAGCTTCTCACCTCTCATGACCTAATTAGCAAAAGGGTGTGGGCTTTCCAACAAACAAAGGCAAGACTCAACCAAAGGCTCTTGATTGCCTTACTGCTGAGAAGCACTCCAAAAGAAAAAAACAATGAAAAGTCCCACTTTGCTTGCCTTTACATTTTCAGTGACCAGGATGGGATCATAGGGTATAAAATCTCTATTTAGAAGCAGAAAGACTTCAGAGGAAGAAATGAATATCTCCAGGTGGGAGGATTTATCTTATTCCTCCCTAGCAAAGGAAAGGGATAAAGGAGCTGGACTCTGTGAAGGCTGGGAACCAAAGCTACAGACGGGAGACCCTAGGGCTTTGGAAAAATGTTTGCAAGAAATTGAAATTAAGCCAGGGAAACAATCATTGAAAGCACTCTCTAGGCAAGGCTGGATACCTACCAGCTGATATGAGGATTGAAACTCAGATCATCAAGAGAAAGAAATGGGGATACTTCTATGCCACAACAAGATGGGGAATCTCAGGCAGCAGGAGAACAAGTTACTGCTCAGGAATTTACTGACTCAAATGAGAATTTTGCCATTAGCGTGGTTATGAAAAACAGGAAGCCAATGAGGTCAAAAGTGCATTTCAACTCAGCCCAGGTTGAGTCTAACTGCCGGTTTTGTCCTTGCCACGGTGGCAGGGAAAGAGAGCCAGGAAAATGAAACAATGTTAGGAACTGAGGCACGAAATGCTACTATGGCACATGATGTCCCTCACACAGAGAATGAGAAATTGTTAGATCTCAGACAGAAGTACATCCCATACTGTGAAGCAGGAAGGAAACCCAAAGTGGTAATTCATCTATGAGAGAAATTTTGGAAGATTTTTCACAGCAAGAGATCACAGATATCTTGGTAAGTTCACCTAGAGAACAGGAGAATTGTTAATATCTTCAATAGTGAGAATCAGTGATGAAGGAGCTATAGGAGTATCTGTTGATAATGTTGATTCTATGAGATTCATAGGTATCAGCCAGAATCCTCTCATTCAGCAGGTTTTTAGGGATTATCATCTACAAGGAAGTGGCAACAGTACAGTTAGTCTGTTAACTTTAGCAGCTGAGGGATTCCATAGGAAATATATGGTTGATTCTATATGGCCTACTGGTGATATTCACTTAGACTGTATCAGCAAGTTAAAAGAAGAGGTAATGAAGACTTCTATTATGATAAGGAGCACGGATGCATACTATGATACTCCCTTGGGAGTCGCTCACATAAATATGATGGTTAAGACAGCTCTTCCTGCTTAAAAACAGCTGATTTTGACTCTGCTGATTGGGAAAGTAGGGCAACCTCTTTTGGAGGTGATAGATAAGATTTCAGTTAAACGACTTAGGAGATTGGGGATAAAGTACTGAACCTTGAGTCAAAAAGAGCTGAGTTCAAATCAGACCACAAATACTTACAGTGTGACCTCGAGAAAGTCATTCAACATCTATTTCCCTCAGTTTTCTTAGTTGTAAAGTGGGTAAAATAATAGCACCGACCTTACAGAGGTGGTGTGAGGATCAAATGAACTAATATTTGTAAATGCGATTATCCCAGTGCCTTGTATATAGCAGGCACTATAGAAATGCTTTCTTCCTTTCCTTCATGGACATAATCACAGGTCTAGACAAAAAAAATACTGTGTTCAGAATAAGTGAGGTGTATATAATGCTGTAAGGTTTGAAAATTCTTTGGGATACATTAGCTTGATTGAATTTTATAACGACTCCATAAGGTAGTTACCGTAGGTATTAATATCTCCATTTTACAGATGAGGATCTGAGGTTTAAGGTTAAGAGGTTAAGGGACTTGACCATAGTCCTACAGATAGTAAATGTCAAAAGCAAGATTTAAACCCAGGTGTTCCTGATTCTAAGGCTACATTTACATCCATTAGAATTTGTAGTCCTGCTTCCTTCTTTACCTCTCTATTGTCTTTTGCTATGCTTTAGTTTTATATCCTATCTGACTATCTACCCACGCCATCTCACTTTTGCCTAGTATTACTAACCCACTTCTCACCGCTTGGTAAAGCACTCTGCACAATGGACCTGAGAACTGGATCTCCATAACTGGCTTTCTTCTGAATCCATTTCTCTTTGCATTCCTATCCTAATGCCTACACTAGTTGATGGATGACTGATTGTGATCAAACTAGATCATGTAGTCCACTACAGCTATCAGCTAGTCCTAGATGCCAGTCCATGTTTCAGCTTTATATGCAATCCAACTACCTACCCTGATCATTCAACACTGCCCTCATCTTCTCTTACTACCCTAGAACAAAACTCCCTTCCCTAGTCTTCTCTACTCTACATATGTTCTCTTTCCCTTTAGTATGTGAGCTTTTTTAGGGCAGGGACTTAATCTTTTATTATTTTCACATCCACAGTGAAAATAATACAGTGTCTAGCACATAGTAAGAGCTGAATAAATGCTTTTGTGCTTATTCATTAATTTTGTCCAAGGTCATATGGAAAAAAAAGAATCATTGACAACTTCACAAGTGACTCAGCACATGAGGCATTTTGCTTCCCTGGGCAGCTGTTAACTTTTATATGTAAAAGCAAGGCATAGGTACTCATTCATTGCCAGGATAAGTTATTGCAAGTAGTCCTATTCAGTCAGATTTATCATTCTCTGTAGAAAAGGTCAATATTTCAAGTGGATCAACTAGATTTAGAAACAAGGTAATTGCTGTTTACAAAGCCGAATTTCAAGTCTGCATATAAGTCCAGAGACACCATAAAAGAAAAAAGAATTCAGGCTTCAGAAACAGAATAACTACTTATTATTTTCTGTTCTTTTCACTAAGGATGGGAGTTTTTCCCTAGGATCCAGAAACACTTGGGAAAGTAACAAGTGAGAATTATCTGAGGATAAGAATCTTCAATGCAGTAGAACTAATTATTTAAGCTGACGATTTTTTTAACTAAAAAGAACATGATGTTAAATGATAAAATTCCTGTGTTGCATGTGCAAAGTTAAAGAATCCCACAATTTCTAGCTAGAAGGGGCGTTGGAGATCATCTATGCCAATGCCCTCATTTTACAAACAAGGAAAATATGGCTGAGAGAGAAGCCACTTGATGAGATCTCCCAGGGATGAAGTTGATGAGCCAGAATTAGAATCCATGTTCTCTGAGTCCAAATTCAGCCCTATTTTGCCTCTATGGCAGAGATGCTTCTCAAACAAATGGACTAGAACAGACACATCATGTGTATCTGATCTCAGTGCTAATGATCTCAAAAAGATTCGATTTTAGCAAATTACATCCAAATAACTCCTTTCCTTATAAATGAGTATCTAAGTCCAATGCTTCTTCTTGGCAGCTTCAAGTGGTTATCATGTTCTTTTAAAAAATTATCTTGCTTTTTGTTGATGACTTTTTTTTATTATCACATTCATGTCAAAATATATCAATTCCCCGTCCCTCCCCCAAACACACACATGCTTCTTCAAACTCATGTGACTTAGGCTTTCTTGTGAATTAGCAGGTCATCAAAGACTCTTGATTCAATCAAAGACTCAATCAAAGGCACTTGATTGAAGCACTCCAAAAGAAAAAAACAGTGAAAAGTCCCACTTTCTTGCCTTTATAATGGACACCTATCTATTTTTTCTTTCTTCAGTTCTTTGTTTCCATAAAACTGCTGTTAAAATACTTTCTTATGTAGGGGGCAGCTAGGAGACATGGTAAGTGGAGCACCAGCTCTGGAATCAGGAGGACCTGACTTCAAATCCGGCCTTAGACACTTGACACACTTACTAGCTGTGTGACCTTGGGCAAATCACTTAACCCCAATTGCCCTGCCTTCCCCATTCCAATAAATAAATAGATAGATAGATAGATAGATAGATAGATAGATAGATAGATAGATAGATAGATAGATAGATAGATGTATATAGGACCTTTCTGTCTTTTACCTGTATGGGTCCTTTGCATGATACTGGAAATAATCAAGAAAGTGACCTGATGAACTGATATTACACAAACAACTCTTGGGAAATAGATTAGGATTGAGTTTACCCTCTCAAAGGGATCCACAATTCCAGGCAGAAGCTTGAATTTCTCTGTTTTTCTTTTGACAATTATTGTCATTCATAGCTTTAAATGGTTTCATGTGGAAGTCAAGTAGTTATATTCTAGTTCTGACCATATGCTCAACCAATAATTATCCAAGCCACACGTACAAAGTAGCTGCTGATACTTACCAGGGAGGTAGGGAGATGTATAGTCTAACACTCTACCCAATTAAAAGATGGCACTATTGGCAAAAAGTGAGCAACTTAAAAACTCTACCATCGGAAGATTGTACTTTTCTTAATTTGTTTGTTCATTTCTGCTCCAGGATGGTTTGTTCACTGTAGCACTGACTCCACTTTATTTTTCAGATTATGTCTCCTGTTTATCCTTGGCTGAGCAAATGACTATACCTGTGATTTGCCTGCTTTTCTTCTCTTCCTGCTCCTCTCACTACATGGGCCAGGCAAAACATAGCACTCTTATAGAATAACCAGCCCATGAAATCCAGAAGTTATTGCCCTGAATAGGGAGAGGGACTGGATTTGTGATTTTATCAGTAGAGGGAACTCTCACATGAGGAAACTCGCTCTACCAGTGGAGGGTCCTGCAACTTATAGTCTTAGAGAATTGTCTGAAATACCAAGAGAGGTTAAGTGATGCAGCCAAGTCACACATCCAGTGTGTCTCAAAAAAGGGATTTGAACCCACACTTTAATGGCTTCAAGGCCATTTCTCTGACCACAATGTCACAATATGCCTATACTGACTTAAATATAGAAGAAAAAAATTTACTAGATATAATCACATACAGAATCATATGTAAACCACTTTTCTAACTTTAAAGTAATACACAAATGTCATGATTATGATTATTATCTTAATGTTAATGTCTTTAGGTATAATTTGTTTAATTATAGAAAAATATAATGAAGAGAGGAATAATGTATTTTTCATATGAATCAATTATCTTTAATATCACCACAGTTTCTTGCATATAGCAGGCATTCAAGGTCATTTAGCACTCATGTAATCTAACATCTTCATTTTTACTTAACCTCTGTCTGCCTTAGTTTCCAATACAAAATGAGGATAATAAAAACACTTATCAACCAGGGTTGTTGTAAAGATCAAATAGATAAGAATTGTAAAGCACTTAATCCAGTGCCTGGCACACATAGTAAGCATCATATAAATGTTAGCTATCATTTATTGTTAGGGGCAGCTAGGTGGTGAAGTAGATAGTGCTGGGCCTGGAGTCAAGAAGAGTCATTTTCTTGAGTTAAAATCTGGCCTCAGACACTTACTTGATATGCTACCCTGGGCAAGTCACTTAACCCTGTTTGCCTCAGTTTCCTCATCTGTAAAATGAGCTGAAGAAGGAAATGGAAAACCACTCCAGTATCTTTGCCAAGAAAACCCCAAAGGTGGTCATGAAGAGTTGGATGTGACTGAAAAGACCAAATAATAATAATAATATTGTTTGTTATTATTATTATAGAGATGGGGATCCTGATGCCCAGAGAGGTGAAGCTACTTGGCTATAACAAGGGAGCTAATAAGTGATTTAGACACAAGTCTTTTGACTTTAAACCAGTGCTTACTTAATTATTGAATTTGGCTTAAATCTCCAATCAAAAGCTCCTACAAACAGTCCTCAGAACATGCATGACATAGGAAGGAACCAAACTAGAGTGACAAGACCAAGCTTAACACTGGTAATTATAGTAATAGTAACAATGGCTCACACTTACACGGAACTTTATGGTTTACAAGAGTGAATTCCTCACAGCCACCCATGAAGTAGGTAGTGAATAAATGAAGCAAAGTCAAAGAACTTCAAAAAATAGCTGCAGATCACTCATCCACATAATCGAATTTCAGAAAAAAATGGAAAAATGAATCAACTGTAAAAGCACTCCAAAAAACAAACTAGTTCATATAGATTTACAAGCCAATTCTATCAAACTTTTAAAGAAAAATGAATACTTAATCCTATATAAATTATTCTCAAAACTTGAGAAAGAAAGCATTCTACTAAACTACTTTTATAAGTACAGAAGAAATATAATCTTAATACCTAAACTAGGGAAGAATAATGCAAAGAAAGAGAATTATTGACTATTAATAAGTAGCCATTTAATATTTTAAAATAAAATCTTGGTGAAAATTATAGCAATTTATCCAAAAATTCATTGAATATAATATCAAATTGGATTTATACCAGAAATGCAAGGATGGCTCAACATTAAGAAAATAATTAACATGACAAATCATATTTAAAAAACAAAAACATCTAAAATCATATTTATGTCAATAAAATCATGCTTATGACAATAGATGAAGAACAAGTCTGACAAAATACAATACTCATTTATGTTAAAATATACTATGGAGTTTAAGTATAGAAAGTTTTTTTTTTTAAAAAAAAAGCTTATAAGAAGTATCTATCTAAAACCAAATGTAGCATTATCTACATTGGGTGAACACTAAAAGCTTTCTCAACAAATATAGAAACGTGACAAGGATTCCCACTATTTGAAATAATTCTAGAAATGCTAAGAATTGCATTGATACCAGAAAGAAATTATAGACATAAAGATAGGCAAGGAGCAGATAAAACTATTGTCCTTTGCTGAAGACATGGTAGTTTAATTAGAAAATAGGGAATCAGAGAAGAAATTGAGACAATGAATAGTTTCAATCAAGTTACAGAGCATTTCTGCATAGTAATAACAAAACTAAGAGGCAATAATGGGAAGGGAAATCATATTCAACAAATTTCATAAAATATCTTGGAGTTGATTTGCCAAAACACTTGTAAATATTAAATAATAAAATGCTCCTTAAAGAAATAAAGAAAAACTTAAATAATTGGATGGATATTCAGTGCTCATGATTGTATTAACATAATAAAAATGATAATACTATCAAAGTTAACTTACAGATTTCCCTCCAATCAACACCAATTAAACTATCAAATGGACATTTTGCAGAGCTAGACAAAATAAGAAGAAACTCATCTGCAGGAGCAAAAGATAGGCCAGAGGTGTCAAACACATGGCCCTAAGTAGATTAAAATGCAATTGGGAAATATTTTTAAAATAAATGAAAAGTACAATGAAACGTAGATAACATTACATTTCAAAACTAATTAAATATGTCACCCATGGGGATCCTTACATATGGCTCAGTGGTCCCTGTTTCTATTTGAGGTCGACATCACTTCTAACAAGAGAAATAATTTAAAAAATTCAGAATGATGGAATGATGGGGGAATAGCCAGACATCAAACTATATATATAATGAAGAGTAAGCATTGAAACTGTATGGTACTCTTTTAAAATAAAACAATGGACAACAACAACAACAGAAAAACAGATTAGAAGATCCTGGATGAGGAAGAATAAAAATAATTGAACTCAATAACCCAGTGTTTTAGAAAATCACTAACATAAATTACCTGGAAAAGAACTCCCTATATGAGAAGAACAGATGGGAAAACTAAAAAGTAGTCTGGAAAGATTAGGTTTGGACCAAAATTCTATACCATATTTCACAATAAAATTACAAATAGATATTTGATTTGAATATTAAAGATGTTTAACACACACACACAGAAGAGAAGAAAAAAAGAGAAGAGAAAAGAAAATCCAATCATATAGTTTCACAGCTATGGGCAAGGGATGAATTCTTAACCAAAAAAGGAATAGAAGTGATTATAAACAATAAATAGAGAATGTTAACTCTTGAAACTGAAAACTTTCAAATAAAATTAATATGACTAGAAGGGAAAGTGTTCAACTGGGGATAAAACTGGCATGATATCCAAAAAATCATAGATAGTCATAATCTAACACTTAACCAAAGGAGGTTTACTTAATTTACTTAATGAGAGCATGAGAAGGTCATTCAGAATAGGTCAAAAATATTTATTGAGGTAACAGAATTGATTCAGTAAAACAAGTTTTCCTAGTTTTGTCCTGGGGGACATCTTCCTGTCTGAAGTCTAAAGGAGGAGCCCAACAGACCCACTCACTAGATTGGCTTTCATTTTCAGACAACCTGGAATTTATATTAATAGCCTGAGTCTTACTTCCCAGAAACAATCAAGTCTCTAGGCCAGTTTGAATGTCTTTTAAAGAAAATCTAGCCTAACCTGAATGAAGTAGGGCCTTAGGAAAAGCTAGGTCAATGCATGGTTGGAGGCAGGGATAGGGGACTGTGGTAGATATTCCTCCCATTACAAACCCTAGTGGTTGTCCTAAAATAATGCTAGCTTTCTTTCTTGTTTTAAAAGTGTGTGGACAGCCTAATGAATGAAAACTATGTCTCTTTAAGATGACTAATAGGTCATAGATTAGATTCCATCACAGATAACATTAGTACATTCAATATGGATTTTGACCTTTGAAATATGCCTTACAATTTTTCTCAGTTATATATTCAGTCCTGATCCATCTGCTTACTTTGATATGGTTCTGAGAAACTGTCAGGGCCCTTGGCAGTCATAGACAAGATTAGAAAATTCAGATAGCACCATAAGGTTGCTGTTTTTATGATGAGTGTAAATGAGTACAAAGTCCAGTGTGTGCACTTCTCCCACCCACTTCACCCCACATTCAGAAACATAACCAAAAAGAAATGAACTAAATACTTCATTTACCTCATCATTCTTATCTTGTGCTTGCCTGTTGGATACCACACGAATCATGGAATTATATCCTGACAGTACGCCTGTGATATTTGTAACCAAGCCAACAATAATCCAAAGCTTTTTGATGCCAAGACAATTAACAAAAATGTGTAGCCAATTGGCATTCGCTATTGCAGGACCTTAGTCCTATTCCCATGGACTTTTCCTATTGCTCTTCCATTTATATTTGCTTTCCTTAATCAGGGCTGATCCCAGGGTACAGCAAATTGACTCTGATAAAGTAGCAGATAATGTATTCTGAAGTGTTTTGCACTTCAGAATTTAGAGAGTAGAAGAAGGGATAAAAGCATGAGCAGTCAGAAAGAGTTTGTTAGGGGCAGGCCCTAGGCCTCAGAAAGCTCACAAAAATTTAACTCGTGCTTCTCTGTACAAGGTGATTTGTTTGTCCACAAGGTCAGGGAGAACGCTGCTTCTCTCAGCTAACATGGAGGTCATGAAGGACAAATTCTGAGAAGAAGCAGCAGTCAGAGCTGCAACTGGGATTTTCACCTGGGACAATTTTTGAGAATGAAGTGGGATGTGACACAGTGACAGTGCAAAGGTCAAGCCAACTGTGAGTACAGTTGTACTAGGATGGGGGTACCCATCTGTAGATACAGGTAAAAACCAACTGTGGGTATAGTTATTCTAGGACGAGGGTACCCATCTGTGGTTACAGGTAAAAGCCAACTATGGGCACAGTTGTTCTAGGATGGGAGTAGCCCTCAGAAAAGCTTTCGGCTACCCCCTTTCCTAGTACAACTGTACCCACAGTTGACTTGACTTTTGCACTGTTACTGTCTTGCATCCCACTTCACTCAACCATTTTGAGGCTCGACCCCACAAGGTTTGCACTCACCTCCACAAGGGCTACAACTGAGAAGATGGTCCTTCAAGAGAGGAATCATGGCAAGAGCACCCTGAGGATAGTGGCCTGGGGCAGTGTGAGGGAAGGTATAAGGAAGGCAGTTCCCATTGGAAGAAAATGTACCTTTTTCGTAGAGCAGTAACCTGAGAGAAAGCCCTAGTAGCTCTGAGCTGGTGAGCTGGGTCTCAAGGCTATCCACTGTAGTATCACGCATAGCTTATTCCAAAGGAAGATGAACCTGATGATTCCCTCAGAGCATGGAAAACTCAAAGTTATAGATGAGATGCCCCAGTATTACTAGTTCTCAGCCTGACAGAAGTTATTAAAGAAAAAATGTAGTGTTAGACATGCTTACGTACAAAGAAGAAATGGGAGATTCCACTCATATAAACCTGTTATTGAGTTGTTTCTGTCATGTCTGAGTCTTCATGATCCCGCATTTGGGGTTTTCTTGGCAAAGATACTAGAGGGGTTTGCTATTTCCTTCTCCAGTTCGTTTTATAGATGAGGAAATTGAGGCAAACAAGGTTAAGTGACTTCTCTAGGGTCACACGGCTAGTCAATGTCTGAGGCTGCATTTTAAACTCAGGTCCTCCTGACTCCAGGGCTGGTACTCTCTCCACTGCACCACCTAGCAGCCCTCATGAACTAACCACCTGTCTCTAAAGAATACGCTTGGAACCCAGATGACCTTTATTTAGGTTTCTATGGATGCTGCCCCCTTGAGCAAGTCAGATAAATTATTTCACTAGGTTGTCATCTTGAGTTTTGGCATTCTTTGTTTCACTTAAACCTTTGCTCCCTGAAGAGATAAGAGTCTCTCCGATGACGTGAATATCCCACAATTTGCATTTGAAAAGATCCAAGTTGAGAAAGTACAAACTAGAGTGTAAGAACATCACTTAAGCCGTGCCTGAGAGGTAGGAAGGAAAACCAGCATAAGGGTCAGGAAATCAGATTCAGGGTCTCTATGCTAAGGCATAGGCTAGACGTGAGCTACCTTATCTGAAGTTCTGTAGTTGAAACTTCTGTTAACTCTTCCAGCTTTCTTGATGAGTACCGGAAGAACCACTTTCAAGTGTTAAAGGAGTTGTTTCTCTCCCAGTAAGGCTTCACCATGAAGATGTACCCAATTTCCTCCTGTCTTCAAGCCATGGTTGAGGTAACAGAGCAGAGAAGCAATGCTGACTAAATATCCCCTTCAATGTTTCATAATAAAGTGGAGGTGACCCTGGTTTTCTGAAGGCTCTGCTAGCAGAGGGCAAGCTAAGGAGATCCATGCAGGTTGAGAGGCTTTGAGGATGGACTTAGGGTTTTCTGAGGCCAGGCCTTAGCAAGTGCAGATAAGTAAATTATCAGAAGGCTGGCTGTCAGAGGGTAAAGGTTTTAGGTCATAGTAACTCCTAAAACAGTCTTTGCAGACAAAGAGAGGGCTGAGACAGAAGGAAACACACACATATCAGGGCACTTGCAGGTCTTTTGAGATGTTCAAATATTAAAGAAGCTATTAACCAAAGTACACTGTTCAATAGACATGTGCGTAGAGCATAGAATGTATTTCATGAAAGCAGTGTCATTAGCTCCCCACAGAATCAAACCCTCTTTGGCAATAGAGTCAGAAGGTCAAATGAGGCAACTGTTGAGAAAAATAGCTATCAATGGACAGGAAAAGAAATCTATGTAAAGGCAGTATGGTGTGAAAGACAGTGGTGGAATTACAGTCAGGAAGCCCTGGGTTTAAGTGCTACCTCTGACACATACTGGCTATGTGACCACAGTCAAATCCCTTAGCCTCTTGGTGCCCTAGACAACTCTCAGGAAAGATTGCAGGTTCCTATCAGGAGCTCCTTATGCCAATGAAATAACAGGTCTGCTTTGTTGAGGTTGTGGTTATGATTATGATTATTGTTACTATTAGCATATCACAGACCCACACGATTTCAGGCCTGAAAGGAATCTTGTTGTTCCGTTGGTTCAAGCTAAGAGCTGGTGGGGTGACATTCCTACTGTCGTCTAACTAGTTATTGGGAAAGCCAGGATTAGAATCTAGGTCTTTTCTGATTCAGTTCTCTGTCCACTATACTACACAATCCATTTGTTTGAGATTCTCTGTGATATCACATAAGATAATGGCATTTGTTAGAGAACATATATATTCATCTCGGGATGTCCCAAGGTGAGTTTACTCAATTGAATTTTTAATGCATAGCCTTCAGAATACGGAAAGTTAAGGTTTTCCTCAGAATAGTTTTCTCTGGAAGTACTTTAGCAATTGGCTCACACAGTTTCACTTTTTTTCGATTCAAATCAGCAAGCATCTATTAGGAACTTACTATGGGACATGGGAATATAAAGACAAAAAACAAACCCTATCCCTGCTCTCAAGGAACTAACTATGCAGAAAGTAAATGTAAAGTAATTTTAGGGTAGGAGAGAGGACATTAACAAATGACAGTATCAGGAAAGGTGTTATGTAGGTGGTGGAAATTGAGTTGAGCCCTAAAGGGAGCTAAGGATTCCCAGAGTTAGAGATGAGGAGCGAGTGTATTCCAGGCATGGGGTGAACTTTCTTTTTTTGAGTGAATTCAATTCGATTCCACAAATATTTGTTTACTGTCACTGTCTCTTTGAAATATTACATTAATGAATAGAATATGCCCAATATCCCTTTTGGAAAACATATTAATTCATAAACAAAACTGGAAGTAAGACAAATGAGCTGATAACAAGGAAGTACTTCATTAAGTTAAGGACCATTCTGCTCTGCAACTATATCTTACCTGTGACATGTAGTTTTTCACCTGTGACTTCTGCTTTCAGATAAATTCGCCCTCTTTTTTCTGTGTGGTCCATTCCACAGAGGCTTGGAACATTTATTACACATTGTTTGTGAACATTCATATCACAGGCTGTAAATTAAAAAAAAATAGGCAAAGAAACTGTATATGAGGAGCAACATTCCCATATTCACTGAGTTCTCACCTCTGAATGGAAGTGACAAATTAGTTTTCTTACAGCTTGAAAACTTGCTGTAATGTCTTGTTCACATAACAAACTCTTAGCAGGAATCTTTTATAATTCCTAGGATCATCTGTGTGATAACTATCCTATAATGTGTCCAATATATTTTTGGAGTTTACCAAAAAAAAAAATTACTACTGAGGATCCAGGGAGTTAATGATTAGAAAACATGGGAGATGATATCATGTTTGTGACCTAAACCCCTCCAGTATTATCTTGCTAAATCATCTTAATTCCCAATTGGACATTACTTTATGGACTGTCAACAATGACAGTTATTAGGAGTACAAAACTAACTTGGGCAGGAGAATAAAGTGTACAGGCAGATTAATAACATAGATGGTTCTTGTAAGTCATATTAAAATTATTTAAAAGGAGACTATTCACTGCTAAAGAATTCCCCCCCCCTCCAATTCCACAAATCGAAAATTCTTAATTTGGCATTTCAGGTCCTCCACAATGTAGTTCAAACATACTTTCCAGTCTAATTTCATATTCTTCTTCTTCAGGTAATGTACTCTTTGCGTTCCAGTCCAAAAGGACTGTTATCTAATCTCATATAACCATGTACTTTCCCTCCTCTGTGCATTTGTACAAGCTACTCCATTTATGTATAATACACTTCTACTCCCATCTTCACCAGATAAAATCCTTTCTTATCCTTCAAGGTGATCAATCACTATGAAAATGTCCAAAATACATCCTAGGTGAAAATGATCTCACCCTCCTTGAATTTTGTAAGCATACCTTTTTTTTCTCTTCTGAGAACCTAATTTGCCTCTACTTCATTCCATCTTGGATCATATTATCTTTATGTTTGTACATGCAATTTTCTTCCTCATAGAATATAAGATCTTTGAAGACAGGGACTATTCCATTTTCCATCTTTGCAATCCAAGTACCAGCATGGTACCTGACAGCATGTAATAACTAGTTGGAGAATTCAATTGAGAAGAAATGTGGAATCTAGAATTACAAAATCTCTGGCTATATACACGATGACAAGTTCACTCTCATAAGAGCAAGCAAGGTTTAAAACTGTTCTATGAGGCTTATTCAAATAACTTATCAAGTTTCAGAGGATAAAGTAAGTTTTAAAAGAGGGCACTACTGCATTATGATCTCTGGTGGGCTGTACAAAGTTGGGAAAATCAAGTATAGATTTGATGATTGGCCATCATCTAATGATTAGTCCAGCTAAGCTTTGAGAGATTCAGGATTAGGAAGCTGACTACTAGGGGATGTACTTGGTGGGGGTGGGAGTGGGGTGCTTAGCAACTAATGCACATAGCTACAAAGGCAAAGAGAGATTAAGATCTATGTTGGTGGAAGGACTACCCATATTCCTGAGATCACAGATGACGATGATTTGCTTTAAAAAAAAAAAAGATATCAAGCTAGCTGACCAAGTTCTGTTATCTGGCTAAAAAAACTAAAGAGCACCATTTTCATGTGTAAATAAGGGGATTTATTTGACTCATAATTAATGAATTAATTTAATGAGTCAGATATTCAAAGCACCAGAGGTTCTTTTCAGTTGGGTTTGTGACTGAGCTCACTGTTTATATGAACGAAGTCATATAAAAAAGTTGAACTTTAAGTACACAGGCAAAAAAGCTCAGCCTTATCAGTAAAATGCAAAGGATCCTACTCATGCAGAGAACATGTCTGTAACTGTATGTCAACAGAGTATGTACTTTTTAACTTTGTACATTTACTCATTGTTTCTGGCACGTTCTAAGCAGTATGAGCCAGTAGAAAAACATAAAAAGCCAGGAATGATGGTGCACACTTGTAATCCCTACTATATGGGAGGCTGAGAGTAGCAGACCAGAAGTTCTGAAGAGCAGCAGGGTGAAAGCCTACCAAGTGTCCACACTAAATTTGTTATCAATACAGTAAGCTCCTTTTTTCTTTTTTTAAATCTCTTACTAACTAGTATTGTTTATGGCACATCCTGCTGTTGTCATGGTTTGTTTCAGTCATGTCTGACTCTCTGGGACCCCATTTGGGGTTTGCTTAACGAAGATACTGGAATGGTTTGCCATTTCCTTATCCAATTAGTTTTACAGATGAGGAACTAAGGCAAACAGGGTTAAGTGACTTGCCCAGGGTCACACACTAAGTGTGAGGCCATATTTGAACTCATGAAGATGAATCTTCTTGATTCCAAGCTCACTGATCTATCCACTGTACCACCTAGCTGCCCGAATGTACATCTTTAGTAATTAATAAACATGGTCTTCATAACTCAATATTCCTAGGGGACCTTTTGCAACCTGCAAGTGAAGTAATTCCTCTTGAACCAGGAACAGTTCATTGTTTTGTGACTTCATTACCTAATAGACCCCTTTGATATGAAATAAAAACTTACTGTCACATTTCATCCCTTGATGTAGAAGTCCATAGAGCAATGAGCCACAGTGATCACAAAATGTAGGGCTTCCATATGTGTGGATTTTAAACTTGTGTTTACTTCTGGGGTCCTAATGAGAAAAGAAACACAGGTACCATCCAATTTAATGAAGTCATCATATTTTTTTCTCTATTAAACATAATCAAATGAACCATTTGCCACCTTCAGAGCAGAACCATGATCTGCTGAAGTATTTATCACTTAAATACATTCTTTTCTTCCTTCAGAATATTGTGACAAGCTCCATTTTCTGATTTCATTGTGTTATTTATTAAATTCCTTTATTTTATTTCTCCCTTTCTTTATATGCTTGTTCCATTGTGTCCATTCGTAACAATTGGCCTATTCAAACAAATGAATATACTATTGCCTACAGGTCCACAGTCTGCATAACCATGCAGTTTCCTTTAACTCATCCAAAATGGAATTTATTTAGCCATTAATTCATGAATTTGTTCGTTTAGTCTGAAATTGTGATTTAGCCAGTATAGAAACTCTCTCCACCAATATAAAGTTTTTAAAAAGAGTGACATGCTCAGATGTCTGCTTCAGAGTTATTACTTTGGCATCTGTGAGAAGGATCAATGGAAGAGAGGAGAGATTTTAGACATAAAGACCAATTAGGAAGGTATTGGAATCATCTAGCAGAGAGGTGATAAAGTCTTATAAAAGAGTAGTGATGTATAAGAATACCTGAAATGTGAAAAGAGTAAAGAAGATTCTGAGGAGGTAGCCTTAAGAAGACTAGGCAAGTGATTGGAGGCTTGAGGTGAGAGACCGTGGAAAGCCAAAACCACAAAAAAGCCCCAAAGGGGCATGTTAACTGAATACAAAAGGTCACACCATTTTTTCTGAAAATCAAAAGAAAATGAAATCAAAGACTTTTGTCAACTATGCATGAGGGTATGTGACACTGTTCCACAATCAGCCCCCTCTGCTCCCAGGACATGCAGCTAAATGGTGCTGGAGGAAGTCTCATAATATGTTGAATAGATTCATAACAGATTTGTCATATTCCATCTTAATTGGGCCTGCACTGGCACAAGGCAATTCATTTAACTCCCCCACCCCCCAACTGAATCTTTATCATATTCCTGTCACAAACTTTTTCTTCTTTCCTCAATCCTCTTACCCCACCTCCTTCTTTACCCTCTAACTCAAAGATTCCTAACTTATTTTGTGAATATCATGTCTTATTTTTTTGGAGTTTGGTGAAACCTGTTGATCTCCTCTCAGAATACTGTTTTTTTGCCTACATTCATAATTGAAGGAAATGTTAAATTTCATTCAGAGATTAAGAAAAGTAAAATTGGAATTTTCTTCCCATCCAAGTTTAATGGACATCCAGAAATCTATACACGAACCTTAGGTTAAAAACTCCTTCTCTAAGCAGAATACATTGCCTAATACATTACTAAGAAAATGAAGGCAATGTACCAGTACCATGATATCCCCTTTCCCTCTCCTTTTTTCTCACAACCTCCTTGACAACATCTCTTATTCTCTATCCCTTTACATTAGTCTCTGAAGAGGGGGTAGCCCTTCTTACCAAAGGTAAGGTTCTACTTTCATTTTTTATTCCATTCCCTCTCATCTTCTCCAGCTAATTCCCTTTAAAATGATGCCTACTTATTCTAATTTCTTCTATATTCACATGCTTGTCTCCATTATCCTCAAAAACAATCAAACATACATATTGGACCTTTGATCCTTGTTCTATATTAGATCCTTATTCTATATCTCTCCTCTCTTTCATTGCCAAACTCCTAGGAAATGGTGTTTACGCTTCTAAGTTCTACTTCACTTCTCACTTATTCTTCCACCCTTTGCCATCTGGCTTTCCACATTATCACTCAACAGAAATGGTTCTCTCCAAAGAAACTAAAGATCTAACCATTGTCAAAAATGCTAATTTTTTGCCAGTTCTCATCATTCTCTTCTTCTTTTTGATCCTCTGCTTTTGGGGTGTGTGTGTGTCTGTGTATGTGTGTGTCTGTGTGTGTGTCTATGTGTCTGTGTGTGGTTATTGCTGTTTTGGACACTGTTCTCTCTGGGTTCTACCTGTTTACCACTATGCTTTCTACTTCACTATCAATGTACATCTTTCCAACTCTGAGTTGGAGCTGGGTTCTGGAGTCTTATGTTCTGTCTAGGACTTCTATATTTATTCTCTAATATTGATCTATTCAGCTCCCATGGATTTAATTATCTTCCCTACTCAAATGACTGACTTTCAGTTCTTTCTATATAGCCCTACTCCCTCTCCTGAGCTATAGTTCTGCATTACCAACTATTTATTGGCTATTTCCAAATAGATGTCCTGTAGTCATCTTAAACTGAACACAACCAAATCAGAACTCACTATACCCCTGCCTTCAAAACCACATTTTTTCAAACTTCACAATTCCTGATGAAGATACCATCATCTTTCCAGTCATTCAGGTTTGCAATCTGTCTCCATCTCCAATATTCAACCAGTTACTAAGACTTATGGATTTCACCTCCACAACATTTCTTCCATCCCCCTATTCTCTAGATTCACATGCCCACCACCTTGTTCAGGACAACATCACCCCTAGTATAGACTACCATACTGGGCATTCTATTTCCAATTCCCATGCCTTTGTACTTTCTATCCTTCATGGCTATCCATCACTGCTACCTACTGGGATCTTCAGCTTCCTTCAAAGCTCAACTCACGTGATAGCTCCTACACATATCCTTTTCTGATATCCACATCCTCCTCAGTTGCTATTGCCTTCTCCTCCCTGAAATCACCTTGTATTTTTTTGTGCCTCCATGTGCTTTACTTCCACTTTCCACGAGGACTATGGAATCTTTCCATCAGTCACCTGAAACTTTCTTTATGTGTTATTTCTATGATTAGAAAGTGAGCTCCTGGGGGACACACACAGAGTAAAAGGCTGGAGTAGAATATATTATGCTTTGGGGGGAAGGAAAAAAAGCAGGGGTAGCAATTCTAATCTCAGACAAAGCAAAAGCAAAGATAGATCTAATTAAAAGAGACAAGAAAGGAAACTATATCCTGCTAAAAGGCACCATAGACAATGAACTAATATCATTGCTTAACATCTATACACCAAGTGGTACAGCATCCAAGTTCTTAGAAGAGAATTAAGGGAGTTACAGGAAGAAATAAACAGCAAAACTATACTAATTGGGGACCTCAGCTTCCCCCTCTCTGAACTCGATAAATCTAACCTCAAAATAAACAAGAAAGAACTTAGGGAGGTGAATAGAATTTTAGAAAAGGTAGATATGATAGACCTCTGGAGAAAACTGAATGGGGATAGGAAGGCATATGCTTTTTTCTCAGTGGTACATGGCACATACACAAAAACTGACCATGTACTAGGCCATAAAAACCTCACAATCCAGTGCAGAAAGGCAGAAATAGTCAATGCACCCTTTTCAGATCATGATGCAATAAAAATTATTTGTAATAAAGGGCCATGGAAAGATAGACAAAAACTGATTGGAAACTAAATAATCTAATGCTAAGAATGAGTGAGTCAAACAACAAATCATAGAAATAACCAGTAACTTCATTCAAGACAATTACAATAATGAGACAACATACCAAAACTTATGGGATGCAGTGAAAACGGTTCTTAGGGGAAGTTTTTCTTTTTTATCTCTGAATGCTTACATGAATAAAATAAAGAAGGAGATAAATGAGTTGGGCATGCAATTGAAAAAGCTAGAAAAAGAACAAATTGAAAATCCCCAATTAAATACTGAACTGGAAATACTGAAAACCAAAGGAGAAATTAATAAAATTGAAATCAAGTAAACTACTGAGCTAATAAATAAAACTAAGAGCTGGCTTTATTAAAAAACCAATAAAATTCACAAACCTTTGGTCAATTTGATTTATAAAAAGAAGAAGACCAAATTGCTAGTATCAAAAATGAAAAGTGTGAATTCACCTCCAATGAAGAGGAAATTAAAACATTAAAAATTATTTTTCCCGATTATATGCCCAGGAATTTGATAATCTTAGGGAAATGGATGAATACGTACAAAAATATAAACTGCCCAGATTAACAGAAGAGAAAGCAAAATACTTAAATAACCCCATCTCAGAAAAAGAAATTGAACAAGCCGTCAATGAACTCCCCAGGAAAAAATCTCCAGGGCCAGGTGTATTTCCACGTGAATTCTATCAAGCATTCAAAGAACAACTAATTCCAATATTTTATAGACTATTCGTGAAAATAGGCAAAGGAATCCTACCAAATTTTTTTATGACTCGAATATGGTATTAATTCTTAAACCAGGAAGGGCCAAAACAGAGAAAGAAAACTGTAGACCAATTTCCCTAATGAATATAGATGCAAAAATTTTAAATAAAATATTAGTAAAAAGATTACAGCAACTTATCACAAGAATAATACATTATGTCCAGCTAGGATTTATTCCAGGAATGCAAGGCTGTTTCACTATTAGGAAAACTATAAGTGTAATTGATCACATCAACAACAAAACTAGCAGAAACCATTGATTATCTCAGTAGATGTAGAAAAAGCTTTTGATAAAATACAACACCATTCCTATTAAAAACACTAGAAAGCATAGGAATAAACAAGTCTTCATTAAAATGATAAGAAACATCTACCTAAAACCATCAGCAAGCATTATATGTAATGGAGATAAGCTAGATGTATTTCCAATAAGATAGGGGGTGAAACGAAGATGTCCATTATCACATCTATTATTCAATTTGGTACTAGAAATGTTAGCTTTAGCAATAAGAGAAGAAAAAGAAATTGAAGGAATTAGAAGAGGCAAAGAAGAAACTAGTTTCACATTTTTTTTTTTTGCAGATGATATTATAGTATACTTAGAGAATCCTAGAGAATCAAGTATAAAACTACTTGAAATAATAAATAACTTTAGCAAAGTTGCAGGATATAAAATAAACTCACAGAAATCTTTGGCATTCCTATATAATGCTAACAAAGCCCAACAGCAAGAGATAAAAAGAGAAATTCCATTTAGAGTTACTGTAGACACCATAAAATATTGGGGAGTCTACCTGCCAAGACAAGCCCAAGAACTACATGAACATAATAACAAAACACTTCTCACACAAATAAAGTCAGATCTAAATAAGTAGAAAAAACATCAGTTGCTCATGGTTAAGTCAGCTAATATAACAAAAATGGCAATTTTACCTAAGTTAATTTGCTTATTTAGTGCTATACCAATCAAACTACCAGAAAATTATTTAACAGAGCTAGATAAAATAATAACAAAATTCATATGGAAGAACAAAAGATACAGAATATCAAGGGAATTAATGAAAAGAAACGCTAGGGAAAGAAGCCTAGCCACACCAGATATTAAACTGTATTATAAAGCAGCGATCATCAAAACTACTTGGTACTGGCTAAGGAATAGAGTGGTAGATCAGTGGAATAGGTGAGGTACACAAGATGCAGTAGTTAATGAACACAATAATCTACTCTTTGGTAAACCCAAAGAGTCCAGCTTCTGGGATAAGAACTACCTATTTCACAAAAACTGCTGGAAAAACTGGAAAATAGTATGGCATAAATTGGGCATAGACCAACAGCTTACTCCATATACCAAAATAAAGTCAAAATGGATTCACGATTTCGACAAAAAAGGCTGATATTATAATCAATTTGTGAGAGAAAGCAATAATATACCTGTCAGACTTATGTAGAAGGGAAGAATTCATGACTAAACAAGAGAGAGAGCATTACAAAATGCAAAATGGATAATTTTGATTACATTAAATTGAAAAGTTTTTACATAAACAAAGCCAATGCAACCAAGATTAGAAGGGAAGCAGAAAACTGGGAAAGAATTTTTGTAACCAGTATCTGAGAATGGCCTCATCTTTAAAATATACAGAGAACTGAGTCAAATTCATAAGAATACAGGTCATTCCCCAATCGAGAAATGGTCAAAGGATA
>CM053626.1:168588507-168654219 GCA_028646595.1 Phalanger gymnotis
TAACAGAGAATGTGTATCTATCTGTGTGTATGGTGGGGGTGGGGTGGGGAGGCACAAAAACTAAAAGTCCCTGAAGAAAAAAACCCAAGTTTTTTTTTATACTTCACTGAATAAAATCTTGGTTTTGATCAGCTTAGTATGAAAATGCCTAGAGTGGGCTACTACTGTCTCTAAACTATAAAGCTTAAAAGAAATCATAAATATTATTTCATGCATTCTCAAAACCAGAAACTGTTTAGTTCTGAATCCCATAATCAAAGTTACTCAGTTTGACTGGAGCAGGGGAGTATGGACTATATTGCCTCCCAAGATCTTTTCCAACTCTAAAACTCTAAGTTTTACTAATCCAAGGATTAATCCAAGAAAGCCTCTCTTCTAGAGCAACAATCAGCTTACCGATGAGTCTTGGTTACAAATATGACAATATAGTTGTATAGGTAGGATGTAAGAGGTTAATGCTTCTTAGAAGGAATAGCAAAAACCAAAATTGAATTAGTGAAAGAGACTGGAGTTAAAATTGCCCTGATTAATGGATAAAAGCTTATTTTTATGCTATTACCAGAGGGAAAAGACTGACCATGAAACTTCAGAGCTATTTTCAGATTCTGTGGTAGAAGGCAAATTCCGTGCCTGAAGGCTATTGTGTTAAAAGCAAGATGGATTTATTTTTCCCCCTTCCAAACCACAGAATGTGTAATTAAGTCAAGGCTCCAGGTAGAACCAATGCTTTAAATACTTCCTTGTTTAACTGATAGCATATAAGCTAGGCAAGCTATGGTAGTTTTTGCTCTAGAAAAGAGATGGTTGACTTTCAATAACTGAAACATTTACTCATTTCCAAGGGAGATAGAAGAGGAAGTCAGTTGGCTATATTTACTGAATGTCTATGAAGAATAATAGGCTATAGCAGTCCCTACATTTCAAAGATTATATCTACTATGGCAGGTATGTCCATAAATGATTCTAATGAGAAGTAGAATGTGAAAAGAAACGTACTGCTGACGTGCTACAGGAGTTCTGAGGAAGGAAGGCTCAATACCTGGTGGTGGAATAGAAGAAAAAATGGCACTTGGACGATGGGGCATTCTAGGGAATATGGAATAATATAAGATAAAAGATATAAGGTGATTTCTCAAGTAGTATTGGAGAGATCCGAGAACAGCACGCAATCTACTGCACTAAGGAAAGATAAAATTGGAACTATAGTTATGGACAAATCTTAGAAGCCTTACAATGCTGGACAAAGGAATTCAGACTTCATTCAATAGGTAACAGATTTGATGAAGGTGATTTAGGTGGCTACTATCCTGGAAACAATTTTAATCTTCCTAAGGCTTCTTCTACCTCCATTCCCAGCAATTACCATGTCAATCTCACCTTATTTTACTCAAACAAGGAGGACAGGTTTTAGTCTTACCTGTCTAGATAATCATCTCCGTCCCTGGAGCTCTGTCAATATTATTGCTGTGATAAACCTAGGGCTGAAAAGACCTAATAAAAAGACTATAGGGAGAATAAGAATTTTGACAATCCAAGCATTTCAGAATGAATTGTGTCCACAATCCTTCCATTTCCTTCTTTTGGAATGTTGTAGCTCTGGGATTCCTTGAAGAAAAAAATGAATTTTTGATATTCTCAGGAAGACAGCCATTTCTACTACAGGTATGTGAATGCATTAGTTTTGCAGTTTGATTCTGTTTCATCACATTTTCCACTGATTTTGTAAAAAGTAAAATGGATAATTCTACTTTTTTCTATTAAAATGATATGGAAACATGGTTAAATAAGGAGGGTTGTTATTTGAAGATTGCATCATCCCTCTGTTGCTGCTTGCTGTTAGGCAGGCTTGTTTATGAAACTGTTGTGCATGTCCCAGTTATAGCCATTTAAATGAATACAAATACACTGACAAGGAAAAAAGTTAGAAGAAATCAGTTTTCTGAGATGCTTCATTCTGTATTGAAGTATCAACTATGTAATATGTGACATCATAATTCCCATGTCAAAACAAATTATCTCTAGCTCTCTTTGTGACCTTTTCATTGGACTGACAAAAAGAAAAGCAAGAAAAAACATAAAGCATAAACTCAAAGCTGACCAAAGAGGACAATAACCAACTTCATAAAAGAAAAAAAACTCTGTTCAACAGGTTTTTGCCTCAAGACTCTTAAGCGGAGGAATTAGAAGATATTAGTTGGATTCTGTGCTGAGTTTCAGAACTCTGTGTACCCACTCCAAGCTTTGCTAACTAATTGCTCTGTGGCATTGAAGAATGGATGAAGCCTTCTATTTCTTGGATACAGATAATGCTAATAATTTGTGAAGTACATTATGCTGCTCTAATGATAAATATGCCCAAGACTTAATGGGTATTTTATAAAACTCCCCATGGGGAAAATAGCTGACATGAAATTGCCAGTCATTCAACAGTGTTATCCTAAAACACAACATTTCCTCTTCCCAGGAGGAAAATAAAAGTTCTGCTTAGTTGGAACCAATTCTTTCAAGGACTGCCATAAAATCTTTATACTAGCTTCCCCTATCACGCCCCAGGAAGGCAGTGTAATCAGTAGAAAGATCATTCACAAAGGTATACTGCATCTCCCAACTGAATTCAAATCCTGACTCTTCCACTTGTACTTACTACTGTGTACTACTCTTCAGACCTTTTTCCTGATCTGTAAAATGAGGAACTTTGGAATAAATAGCTTCTAAGGCTTTAGAACCACTGAGTTATAAATCTAAGATCCTATTGTAACAAACTTTTCAGATGGTAACAAAGGGCTTTCAGAGAGGTAAAAGAATTTTTCTAGAAAAGGGGGCTTGACTTACAGGAGGAAAACGTACATGATGTTTACTCTCCCCTCTGAGTTTAAAATTCCACTTCATTTTCTTAATCCAGCAAAACTCAATTAAAAGAGTTGTTAAACTGAGCATATTATCGTGTCAATACAGCATTAGAGCTGGGATTCAGAATGACCCAGGAAGGGAGTTTTAAACTATTTTATCTGCCAGAGACAAAATTCTAGCTAGGGGCTCAGAATTAAAAGACAAAGAAAGAACAAACATTTACTATGGTATTTCTAGGCATCAAAATGAGTTAGAAAAAGCCCAGGAAGCTAAGTGGCTGACAACAAGGCAGGCAACCTTCATTAACTATATAGCCTGGTTTCAAAGGAAACCATTCTTGCAGAAGAGAGGGCCCAAGAGAAGTCATGAATGTCAAATGAGGAGCAACACAATCAACAAAAAAGGGGGTCAGGGTGTAAAATGAGTGACAGCCTTGTCTGCCTGCCTTATTACCAACACAGATGCCAGAGCCATAATTTAGATATGATACTAATAAAGGCTCTCCAAATATTTACATGGCTGACTTAGCTGGTTGAAACAGAAAAGTCACTGACTGGTTTGGTTCCATCTGTACATGTCAAAGGAGTTGGGATGTGGGGAGAGGTCTATATTTTCTCTTTACTTCTACCAGCATCTTCTCCCATAACCCCCAGACTACTGATTTAATGATAGATCTTGGGTACTGGCTGTTCAGATATATTTGCCTTTGATATGTGAAGCTCCAGTTCCTTTACCCTCAGATTTATTTTGAAAATCAAAAGTTAAGATTTGTTTGTCTGCAGGTTAAGCTTTGTTTTCTAAGCTGCTAAGGAGCAGACTGTGATGTCTAGGAGCAGTTGCAATTAGCCTGGTTCCATTACACTCCTCTTAGGCCACTCCATAATTACATAATGAAGTCAGTAAAAGTTTATAAGTGCATGGCTCCAAAAGAAGAGATAGAAGAGGCCACATCCCAGTCTTGCAGAGGTCAGAGGTCATTAGGAATAGAACACTTCATATATTTTCAGATTTTTAAAAAAACACATTTGTCAGTTTTGTTGATTTTACTCTTCTTACCCTTTGTTTTCCATTAAAACCATTTTTTAATTATTTGGAATGCATTTCTAGGAGGGAGAGTTGGAGGCAGGATACCAGGAGAAATTTAAGAGATATAAAAAGATAAGATTTACTTTTAAAAAGAAAGTCTGTAGTTTAAAAAGTCTCAAATTTAAAAAAGAAAGTCTAAAGATCAAAAAAACAGAAAGGTCCAATATATCTTAAAATATTTATAGCAATATTTTTTTGTGGTAGAAAAGAAGTGAAAATAAAATAGTTGCAAATCAAATGATGAATAGATAAAAGAACTATGTAAGAATGTGGTGGAGAAAGTTTTACTGAAAGAAACATCAGTATGACGAATTCATAAAAATATTGGAAAGACTATTATGAACTGATAGCGAACCGAGAAAGGAGAAGGAAGAAAACAATATAAAATGACAGTATTTATCTAAAGCTTTAAGGTTTGCAAAGTACTGTACATACATTATTGTATGCTGTTGTTCTCACAACAAACTTTTGAAAGAGGTGTTACTGTTGTCTCCATTTTACAGAAAAGGGAGCAGAGGATGAGAAAGATTTAAGTAATTTGTCCAGGGTCACATGATTAGCAAGGCAAGCTTTAGTAACTCAGGTATTCCTCACTCTTAGTACAGCTGCTCTATGACAATAGCAATGTCAACAAAACAAAAGCAATTATATAATAGTTAATTTTGCCCCCTTAAAAACATAAGGAATTGCATCCCTTTCCTTTTCTTGGTGAGATAGGGGACCCTGGGGCATGGAATGTTTGATACATTGCTAGACATAAAAAAGCATAAGTTGCTTTTGAATAACTTTTTGTTTTTTGTTTCTATAAAGAAACAAAGAACACTGGTAGGGAGGGGGTATACCAGGAGCCCTATAAAAGCAAAAGGTACCAATAAGGCTCTAAAAAAATCTTTCAGCAGGGGTTTTTAACCTTTTGTGTGCATCATGGACCCCTTTGGTTTTGGTGAAGCCTCTGGACCCTTTCTCAGAATAATATATGAAAATGCATAAAATAAGATGCTTGAGATCACAAAGGAAATCAATTATATTGAAACAGTTATCAATATATATATATATATATGTATATGTGTGTGTGTGTGTGTGTGTGTGTGTGTGTGTGTATTTTTTTAAAAGTTCATGGACCCCAGGCTTGGAACTCAGATCTACACATTCTGGAAATTAAGATGGGGGTTATAGCAAAGAATTCTCATTTTAGTCTTCATTGGTGCTGAGCAAAAGTTATCTGGTTCCGAGCTAAGCCTTGTTGAATCCAGGTATATATACAGCATATTGTGATGTGTGCAGATCTTGAATATTTTCCAAAACACAAAATCCCTTGAGTCATAAATCATTTTATTGTGAAGCATAAGCCATGTCCCAACACTATGATCTTTTATTACTTGTTTGCTCCTAATCTTTATCAGAGACCCACGAAACAGGTAGATGCCCAAAACTTAAAAAAATAGTAACTATATATTATGTACATTTAATGAAAATTTTTCATTACAAACTGTGCCAATGAAAATTATTTATCCAGGTGTATTCTTGTGAACGGTATTTTCTGTGACATCTCTAACATCTATCTATAATTTAGCTTTTATATATCTTGTTTGTACATAGTTGTTTTCATGTTGTCTTCCCCAGTAGAATGTGAGCCCCTTGAGGGATTGTTTTTTACCTTTGTAGCACCAGCACTTAGCAAAATGTCTGGCACAGAGTAGATGCTTAATAAATATTTACTGATGGAATGAAAGAGAAATTTTAATGGTAAATTACAGGCTTGAAGCTAGATTATTTCCTTGATTAAAGAAAGAGTGATGTTCTGATCCTTTTCAAACATTTGACTGTCTTATTTTAATGTCGGAACTAGAAGGGACTTCAAACAATCATCTGGTTCATTATTTTTGGTTGCAGGGCAACAAGCTATTACCCCAAATTGGGAGACAAGGGGGAAAAGGGAATAGAATTTTAATTATGACTGGAGCACATATTAGTTCTGTTCTCACGAAAAATCAATGAACATTGGTTCCAAATATGCTCTTCCAAGCAGGTGGTTTTTTCCCCACTTCTTATTGTTAATAATGTGGCTCCCTGCCAGAGACATATAAACAAATATTTCAAAACATCAGAACGCCATGATTTCGTTCATACATGTACTCTATTTGGTGATATGTGCTCTATAAGGAAATTGTTCATGAATCGTAGTTGAAAAAAATTCTCCATCTTATAGACAACCTTCTAGTGACCCCTCTTAGCTTGACTCGTTCTTGGACAAGTTATCCAAATGTTCATCGTTAGGCTTACACATGAAACCTTTATACTTATTTAAACTTATACGAGCTTATGGTCTCAAGGCTTATATTTTGAAAATTCAAGTTCAAGTCCATGTCATGATAGGACATTAATGCAGACTTTTTGTGGAAGACACACACACAATACACATTTCCTATATATAATATATACTTTGTTCAAAATAAACTATATTTCTCCCTCAGACTTTCCAATAAAAATTAATAGGCCTGATAAGTCTGAGAAAGCAAGCTACGACCTATTTTTTGGTCTATTTCTTTTGGTTCATCACTAAATTAATTTTCTGTCTTAATCTTAAGATGTGGCAATGATACCATTTGATGTTATGAATCAGGCTTAAGTAAGTAAGAGAACAACATGAGACACTTAGAAGTGACTCTAGCTGTCACACTTCCAAAAAACAAAGCTCTATTTTAAAATGGACCTAAAACAGTACGAAAGAACCAAACACGCACAGTTGACCATCATGAAGAAAAACAGGTCGTATTTGGCAAGACAGAGAAATGATACTAACCAGATATTCTACTTTTTAAAAAAGTTAATTCCACTTTATCTGTCACACTTATGATGAAAGCTCTTTTAATATCCATCTACTTGTTTTTTTTTTTAACTTAGGCACATTTTTCATCAGGAAAATAGAGTGTGACATATGCATTTCACACTATTCTTTCCCTTCTTTTTCTCAGAGGCTTTTAAAAAATAAACATATCCAGATTACACAAAAGTACAAAAGGAGAAACATGATTTTCTCCAGAATGCCCTGTTGTAGAAAGTTGTAATTTAAACCTTGGAAATAATAAATCTACATCGAATTATATTACCTTTCATTACTGTATTTTTATTTCTTCTAGCAATACTTCTTTTAAATCATATTTTACAACATATATAAAAGAGCAATTTTTTTGTTATTATTTGAGGCAAAGTTAGGTAAGTATAGAAGCCATAAATTTCAACATGACAAGTCTGGTGCTTTAAAATGTTAATTAGCCTAAGGAATTAGTCCAACTTCTGCCACTAACCAGCTATGTGACTCCATACATGTCACATTCCATTTATGTGTGTCAATTTCTTCATTCATATAATTAACTTGGACTTGGACAGAATGGTAAGATCCCTTTCCATTTTAACATTTTATGACTCTACATCATAGACCATAGAAAATGAGAAAAAATTGTATCCTTCCTTTCAAGATGTTTCTTGATGCAACACATTGTTGGCCTCTTAATTTATTTAATCTACTCATATTTAAAGATGTACTTGTTAATTCTTAAGTTTGAATTCTCTTCATTTCTTTTGTATTTGGTCCCCTTCCTTTTTTAAGTTGGTACTTTCTCCCTAAAATTGATTTTGCTTACACTACTTCGTTCCTTGTCTATTCCCAGTGGCCCTACTCTTTCTCCCAATCCTACTTGTTTACCTTATCCCACATTCCTTGAATTTATTGCAATTTGTTATTTCTCTTTGTTTTAATTTTTTAGTTATCTATTTCTTAACCTACTATGTTCCTTCTCTTTCCCTGTCTAGTTAAGCAAGTAATTCAAAGTGTTTCCCTTCCAAACTCTTCCTATAACTGCTTGTTTTGTGTACCTATTTTTTTACACTGTCCTTTTGTAAGAATATTCTATTGCTTTGTCTTCCACATTGTTTTGGGTCCTTTTACATCCAATCGTGTTTCTTTTTTTCTTTATTATCTCTGTGTTTCTTATTGGTTTGAAACTGAGTTTCCTCTTCTATCCAATTTCTATGTTACTACATTTGTAGATCTTGCGCTCCCCTTCAGCCTTGCCTCATTGACGAAAGAAGCACTGTTAAACAGAAACAATGCTGCATGGTAGGAGCTATCCTGTGCCACAGTTTGTGTGTTCTAGACTCTTTTGCCCTAAGGTCAGACTTCATGCTCAAGGCCATGCTGACCCAACTCTGTTTCTATGTTCCACCCTGCCCCACTCCCATCACTTAGGATACTGGTGGATAAGAACTCATATCCTGTATTCTGAGGCAAAAAGAAAAAAAATCTGCCCATGGATACACTACAATTTCTCAAGGAAGGTAGCCTTTCAATGTGCCAACTTTTTGTACATGAACACTATCAAAAGATCCCTTCTCCTCTATGAGAATTCTTTTCAGAGGAATTTCTATCTCTTCCTCCTTTGGGGCAAAGCCTTCCCATCTTGTACCCTGAATAGAGTCCTTTCTTTCAGCCTGCATGACCTTCTCCCAGAGATTCTTTTCCCTTTACTAACAGATAATAAGAATCACCATTCCTCATTATTCAGCCATGGATGTGGTTCCCCTCTTCTCTCTCATTTCTGCAACTTCCTACACTGTTAGTCCCTTAAAGAAAAAGGCATTGATTCACCCGAGGGAAGGGGGATGACAGGGAATTTAATTCATGTTACCTTTGCTTTTCCTGAGTTTGTAAGTTCCCCATGAAAGCTTTCACTTTTCAGGTTCTCTTTATACCTTGACTGTCCCTTCTGTTCTTTTTTCCATAGATCACTTTTTCTTTTTGTTCTCATCAAAAAAATTATAACTATGAAATAACTGCTTTTATTGTTCAGTCTTTTCTTAATAATTGCACCTATTTACATTTCACATCCTTTTGTAAGGGGTGTTTCCAAATCAGAAATATACTCCTAAGTAATTGTTTTTTTCTGTGTTGATGATTACTCTCAGTTTTATAGGAAATGTTATTTTTGGTTGAATGTTTCAGTTTCTTTGTCTTTGGGAGTATATTATTCTACTTTCTTCTCCAATTTCTTATAATTTCAGAATAATCCTATGTGATTTCAATTGCCTTTTATTCATATTTAAAGGACTTTCTACAAGCTGATAACAAAATTTGTCATTATTAAAACTATTTAGTTTTACTAGTTTATTTGAAGTACTCAAATGTGTATTTGTTTATTCCAGCATTAATCTATAGATTTTGTCAATCAGGGCTTTGTTTTCTGTTTTCAGTTCAAAACAATTTTCTTGCATGATGTCCTACATTATTTTATTTAAGTCTTTTGATGTGCTATGTTCTTCTAGAAGACAGGATCCTTGCACTGTTTCTTAAGGAATAAAATTCATGCATACCTTTTAATAGTGTTGCCCTTGGCTCTCTTTTGCCTAATTTTTCAGCACTTTGGGGTTCTGAATTTATTCATCTTTCTCTCACTTTCTAAAATAGATTTTTCCATTTTATTTTACCCTGCTAATTGTGTTTTCAGTTTTGCATTAATCACTCCACTTTTGTGTTAAGAGCTCTTATTCCTGACCTAAATTTATCCTTTTTGAGTTTTAGTCATTTGCTGAGCCATTCTGAGGTTTATTATTGTGGTTCCACTATCTATGGGGAACCCCGAAGGATTCTTTCTGCAGACACGATTAGTTCACTTTTCTTCATGTTTACTTATTATACTTGAGTTTCTCTTTGGATTTACTCATTTTTCCTTTGACTTTTAGAATCTTCTCCGCTGATTTATTTGTGTGTTGAACTTTTGTTGGGGTCTTTTCTCTTGGTATCTTTGGTGTTTTTTTCCTTTTTCTTCTATTCTCCCTCTCTTATTCTATACTCCCTCATTTTTTTCTACTGTTGCAAACCACTGGGATAGACTGAAAGGCTATAGGCTCCCCTATTCTCTGAGTTTGGGGATACTAGGTTTACAGGCTTAGGTTTCTGTCCTAAGTAAACTCTAAGGTACAAAACCAGTCTTAGCTACATTTCTAGTTGCTGATCCTCAGGCCCAAAGTAGCTTACCTACGCTCAACATTTTCAGTCCCACCAATTCCTTCTTCTTCACTCTCCCTTTTATTCTCAGTGTGCAGATTCGGCATCTGCTACTTCTTGTGGAGAAGAGGGTGAGGGGAAAGGGTATTTTATCAGAGTCCCTTTAGCAGCTGGGCCCCTGCCTGAAGGCCAGTGTCCAGCACTTCTGGGACTTTGCATTTCCTATATCATATGAAGATGAAGATGAAGGGAGGGAGGGAGGCTCTGGATTGGCCATCTAAGTATTAAAGTTCTGTTTTGCTAATTCATAAGCTTACCAAAGGTTATTCTGTCTTCTTATCTTATGGATTTAACTCTAATTACTCTAGATCTGGCTGTTGTGGTATGGATCTGGACTGAAACAGGCAGCCAGGATCCATGGCCCGTAAACACTGAGCTTGTGCCATGCTGGCACATGTAACCAAAGATAATGCAAACTTAGCAGCTTGTTGTTGCCATTCTGCCATCTTTGTGTGTTGCTCTATATATCAAGTGAGTGCTGGTCAGTAGAAGTGGATATCTTTACTCCATCCCAACCTTCCACAAGACTAAAGGAGGATGTTGCTAGTCCCTTGCCCCTGCAAGGATAGTGATGAAGAGAAGAAGGCCCTCTTGAACTTCCCTGTACCAAAGGAGGATCGAAGCTCCTATTCCTTGTCTTGACCAGCCACCGTGAGAATAAAGTGATTTGGCATATGCTCCCTGTCTTGGTCAGCCGCCACAAGAATGAATCCCTTATGTAGAGCTCCACTGTCTTTCTTAGGCCTGTCTAAATCCAATGTGAATCTGAATCTGTCTGTAGTGGAGACAGCTCTATCTTACACTATCATATAATTCCTTTGTTTGGAGGTTAAAGGGTTGAAAAAGAGCTTTGTTGAGAGTGATTAATACACATCTTTACCTAAAGTTTGTGATTTTGCATCTGATTTTTGCTCCCTTATCACTATTACTATATTGTCTTTGGCTCAATTTTTAGTTGAACCAGCAACACGCTTCACAGTTCTCTCTGTCAAGGAGTTTTACTTAATTGTGCAAAACAGGTTTCATCTGTTGTTGATGTCCTAATTATTGAGGTGAAGAAGGCAGCTGTTTTAGTCATCTACACAGACAAAAACATGAATTAGATTTGAGGCTAAGACTGATGATTTCATTCTTAAAATACAAACACACTTTCAACAATCTCCCCCTGCGTACATTAGTTTAATTCATAACTTGACGATGTTAATTTCAGAAGAACAGAGCAGTAAGTACAGCATATATGTATTCAGAAGAATCAAAATGAATAAACATGATTGTACACACTCTGGAGTTTTAAGATGTTTTAAAATGTCTGTGACTAAAAAAAAAACAAACAAAAATCATGATCATTTAAACTTAGAATGGATAATTTCCTTCAACTGCCTAACTAAGGAAATGCATTTTTAAAGATTCACAATACCACAAATTGAAATCTTTATCCTTTGATTTTCCATATAACTTAGCTAAAGAAATTAAAAAAAAAGAATCTATATCCTTAATTAGACATATTCATTTTTAAATCCTATTTTTAAAATTACACACAAAACACTCTCTTAATGACCAATAAGTCCTGCATGAACTATGCTATAAATTAACAGAAATGACCTGTAACTTGTACTGGTTTCTGCACACATACTAAATAGCATCAGAGACAATGTAATAAGGAAGACAAAGAGTAGATTTGAAACCACAGGACTTGAATTCAAATCTTAGCTTTAATAACTTTACCTATGAAAAAGGAGATTGGAATAAATTCTTTTTAAGGTCTTCTTTAGCATTAAATTCTAGGCTTCTGTAAATTTAATGTTCTCCAAATACAAACTAGTATTAGTACTTATTTAAAGTAATGATGGGTTCCATCTACATCCACAAAATGTTGCCTACACCAATGTAATTTTTCAGTGTCTAGAGATTTATAAACAAACCCTACCTTAGCATCATTAAAACCTGCTACAACATCATGTGATAGAACACCTGAGATACACACTGAATGATGAGAGATTAAGTGAAATTAGCATTTGATTTGCGCTTATAATTCTCATTGGAAAATGGGTCTACAGAACCATCCCTTGCAATATTGTTTCACCTAACATTGTGCTTCCAAAGCACCATTTAAAAACAATGCGAGAATGTCTGTTCTGCATGTTTTGGCATTTTACCACCTTCTAAATCAATGTGGCATGGAGCTATGCCATAAATCAACAGAAAAAGTAAATAACTTGTGTTGAATTCAACACACATTTCTGTGATTATATGTGAACCATGTTTCAAACATGACAAAAACCAACCCTTCCTTTTATTCATATTAAAAAAAACCTTAAAGCATTCAACTAAACAAAAAAAGTCATTTTCTAATACAATTTTTGTGCCTGAATTAAAAATTTCCCTCTGTACCCATGCTATAGGTAGGCTTCTGGTAAAGTAGGAAGATAATTTATTCAACTTATTTTTAAAATAATATCAAAGCCTTGAATGGGCCAGTTATTTGACAGCTGATGTTCTGTACTCATAATAATAATTGTTGAAATGCATGTTTTTATTTTAGGTTTCTATAATGCTTTATATACATTATCTTACATCATCATTGCCATTTTACAGATGAGGGAACTTCCTGAGAGGTTAAGTAATTTGTTCATGGATGTATGAGCTGTATTTATTTGTTCATATATCTACACATGTATATGTATATGTATATGTATATGTATATGTATATGTATATGTATATGTATATGTATATGTATATGTATATGTATATGTATACCTATGCATACACATATATGCTGGAAGGAGGATTAAAGCCCAGGTGACTCTTAGTTCTAAGCTCAAAACTCTTTTCACTGTTACTGACTCACATAATTAACCATTATTTCTCCCGTGTCAAGCAAAAGAAGCATTCAAAGCCCTCCCTTTAATCTAACAGCTAGGCTTTTGAAAAATAACCTGTAGGTCCCCCTCATTTTGTGATGTCCAAGAAAAAGGCAATTATAGAAAGGTCAGAGTAACTAGAAGAGAAGCAAATCTATGTTTGGTCAACATCAAATAAAAAGAGGAGCCAAAGGTGGGCACTGCTGCCTGGACAAAGGAGAGGAAGAAGACTGTGATTATGTATCAGTATGTTTCTGCAGACAGATGGGCCAGTTCAGTCAAAATGATTGTTTGAAGTAATTCAGCAAATTTTATATTTAAGTTTAGTATGGTGTAAGGGAGGCTCTAATTCTAGTTAAACTGCCCTGTAACATTTCATTGCCCTTTGTATCATGCCTCTTAAACATGTCTTTATAAATGCTTTGCCATGTCTGGATTATAATCCTTTCACACCGCAAAGTATCCTTAGCTTCTTTAAAGTTATGGATCAGGTGGAACCTCCTACGTGAGATCTATCCTGCTTCTTATTATTAGGATGTTCTTCCACTTGAAATTACGTACATATGTATACACATGCATACAGACACATACATATTTAAGTCTTTACTTACTTGTGTACAAAGTATACTCACTCAATAGAATCTAAATTTCTTAGGGGTAGGTATCTCCAATTCCTGAGCACAATACTTTGCACATTTCTATTACATAATAGAAAGCAGACTTTTACCCCATGGATTCAAGACTCCTGGTCCAGACTTGTCTTTAGGCCAACTCCTGTCTGCCCTATGTGACTTGTCTCCCTGTCAACCCCTGTTGATCCCCATTTGTCTCTGCCCCTCCTTCCAAAGGCAATTCGACACCTCTGGGAATTAAATCAAGTAGCTCCAACTGGTAATGATTTTTTTGCATGTCAAATAGCTAAGCCAGTTAGTTAGTTGTCAAAATTCACTCAGTTGTGTCTTGAAATCTATTATGCTCACTTCAAGAAATGTGTAAAACATCATCTGGACAAACTTACACATTCTAAAAATTTGAAAAGAATTACACTTGAATTTAATTATTAAGTTCAGTTCACTGAAACTATTTCAAATGTGGCAATTGTTCACTATACAGTACTATAAGGAAAGAATGTAATGCTTCTGCCTATACCAAGACAACCTGGGCTGAGATTTCATGAAAAGGGACATAACTAACCGATGGTTTTCTTTTTTTTCTGAAAAAAAATTACGTGACTGGGGAAATAGGGCCATGGCTTTTCCTCCTAAGACAGAAAGCTTGAAAATTTAAGTCTTATGGAATGATTGATAGATAAAATGTTCTTTACACTCTTGAGAATTCCTGAGAATTCATTGTGCATTCTTATAAAATCATGACTGACTTGAGTTCTGCTCAAAATTTTAAAATCAGAATTTTAGAGCCTTTAAAAAGACTAAAAATAATAGAAATAAGCATTTATTTTCTGAATGCATAAAAATCTATCTGAGGCCAAGAAATAACATTTTCTATAAAGAAGAAACATTAAAGGCCTTTCTAATGAGATTAAGCATGAAGCAAAGAAGTCTCCTGTCGCCATTATTATGATATAATTCTAGAAGTGCTATTTATAGCAATAAGACAAGAAAAAGAAGTTGAAAGAATAAGCTTAGGAAAAGAGGAAATGAAATTATCTTTATTTGCAGGTGTATAAAGATTTTCACAGAACCCTAAATTCAATTAAATGCTGAATCATAATTCAATTAAAATTATTTGAAACAATAACTATGTGAAAGTAGCAGAATATAAAATAAACCCACACAAATCATCAGCATTTCTGCAAATTACTTTATAAAACCCAGCAAGAGAAAGACAGATAAAAACATTCATATAACATCAAAATCTATAAAATATTTGGGAGTCAGTTTATCAATGCAGTCAGAACTTTTATGAATACAACCGCAAAACATTCCACAGAAGTAAAGGAAGATTTCCATAATTAGAAGGATATAAATTGTCCACCGTTGTGACAGGATGATTGAAATGATAATTCTACCTAAATTAATTTAAAGATTTGGTGCCATAACAATAAAACCACCAGGGGGTTTATATCTAGATCTAGACAAACTAGTAACAATATGCATGTTAAGAAAAGATGAAGAATCTCAAAGGAAAAATGAAAAAAAAGTATCAATGAAAGGAACCTTAACTTTACCAGCTCCAAAATTACTTTGTAAAGTAGTAGTGGTGAAAATTATTTAGTTCTGGTGAAAAATAGAAAAGGTGATTAACAGCATATATTAGGTTAAAAAAAAGACCTAGATTTAGTGAGACATAGTAATATAACGTAAAATAAGCCAAAGCAGTAAGGACAACAAAATCTGGGAAATCTGGAAAATGGTAAGAATAAATTAGGTTTAGGTAAGCCACTTATACCATATACCACAATAATCTAGAAATGGAGACATGATCTAAATATAAAATATCATCTCATACAAATAATTAGCAGGAAGTATGTGACAATATCTTTTACAACTAAGGGCAGGATAAGTGTTTTTAAGTAAAAAAAAAGTGTAGAGACGACCAGAAAAAGTAGACCTGGCTTTTTCAATTACATAAAATCAAAAAGTCTTTGTATAGTCAATGTCAGTGCATCTAACATTTAAAAAACAAAGCTACTTAGAAAAAAATCCTTGCATAAAATAACTCTTATGAAGGTCTAGCATCTAAGACACATAGGAAATTGATAAAAATACATAAGAACAAAAACCACTCTTAAGGACATAAGTGGTCAGATGCTATGAATAAGTTTTCAATTAAGAAACATAAACTATCAAGAGCCATGTGAAAGTGTTTCAAATCATGATATGTAAAATACACCTGAGGTTCCATCTCAGTATCTATCAAATTCACAAAGATGACAACAGACTTGAAAATCATGTAGACTCTCTAAAGGAAAGGCACACTAATATTCTCTGAGTAGAGCTGTGAATTGGTCCAAGAACTCTGGAAAAGAATTTGGACCTTTTTCCTAAGGTCTAATATGAATAGTTTGATATGCCACTATTAAGCATGTCCCCCAAGAAAGAAGGAAAGAACTCATACATGTTAAAAGTATTTATAGCAGCCTTTTTATTGTAGCAGCCCCTAGAAACACTCTTTTGGGGAAAATCTTAAATTTTAGGCTACAAAAATCAGAGAATATTAATCAACTAATGAGAAACTATGAATATATTAATTCAGAGAAACTTAGAAAGAGTTATATGAACTGATTCAGAGTGAAATGACACTAACCAGGGCAGCTAGGTGGCACAGTGAGTAGAGCACCAACCCTGGAGTCAGGAGGACCTGAGTTCAAATCTGGCCTCAGACACTTGACAGACTTATTAGCTGTGTGACCTTGGGCAAGTCACTTAACCCCAACTACCCTGCCTTCCCCCCTCCAAAAAAAAAAAAGAAATGACACTAACCAGTAGAACAATTTACATGATGACCACAGTAATGCAAAGGAAAATGTTGAAAAACTTCAGAACTCTGATCAATGCAGTGATTAAATCAATGACTTTATAAGATGAAGCATGCTTTCTTACCTCTTGGCATAGAGGTAATGGACTTAGAGGTAGAGAATGAACACACATTTTCAAACATGGATTATGTTTACTTTTTTGTTATGCTCATTGTCACCAAAGAGGACTTCCATATGGGTAGCTGAACTATTTAAGTAAGTGCAAAGAGACAGAGGCACCAAAAAAAAAGAGTGCATCAAAAGAACATTGTTTAAAATAAATGAAAAAACAAATCAAAAAGAAATTCAGGAGCAAAAACATTAGTTTTGTTACCACCTCATTAAATTTAATAAACATTTAAAAAAGCAAACTACATACAACAAATTCAGTTTCATATACCATCAAATGTTGCTTGAAGATTAAGTTCATAATTTAAAAGAGAAATTTTAAAAAAGATCTTATGTTTACATTGAACTGAATTTGCTGATTAATTCTAGATACAATGATTCTTTTTAAATATTGTCTAGAGATGTGAGGGAAAAGATGGCGGGAAATGGACTTTTGGTGATTACCAGACCCTAGTTAAAAGTAAGCAGGACCCGTAGGTAAAAGAATGAAAAATCTTATTTTAATTCAGGCTTCTACAAAAGCCCCATAAAGTTACTGAGAGTTTTGCTGGATTGAGACCTGCAAAAATTGACCCATTATAGCTAATTGCTTGCTTGGAAGCCAAGCAAAAGTGCACCACTGTTGAGAGAGCCGTCATCAGGGAAATAAGAAATACCACAAGGAACCCAGACCTCAATGAATGCAGTATGTGATTCAAAACAGAACAACAACCCCTTCAAACAGGGGCAGGGTAAGAGAGGAACTTATGGAAAAATAAGCCTCCCCTATGCTCCTTCCCCCTCCACTGATGAAGCAGTAACAGCCATCACCCCAATTCTAAAGCATGCTGGCTTAGAGAGACAAATCTAGAAGAAATTGGGACTGGCTAAACATTTTATGTTTGACAATGACATGAAATGATTCTTACAATCCTAGCCTTGAAAGGCACCCATTTCTTCTCAGAGCATCATAGCCAGAAAGGCTGCCACCATTCTCATATGAAACTGCATCTTGTAAAAACCTTTCACTGAAAAGACTATTTGTCCAAATACACAGGAGCCTGGGAAATAATCAATCCCTTATTCTTGCCTAAAGAGGTCACAAAATCCAAAAGATGGAAGTAACCTAAGTGATTCTTGACCTTGGGAGTTCTAGGCCTGCGGATCCATGGATCTCTAGGTTTCAATAACAGATTTCGTGAAAGAAATATTTTTTTTCCTATTCAACAGTTTCCTTTATAATCCTAGTTATTTTATTTTTTGCATTGAAAAACATCATTCTGAGAAAAGGTTTTGCTGCCAAAGGGGGATTTGTGACACGAAAAGGGTTAAGAACCCGTGTTCTAGCTGATTATCCAAAAAGTGCAGTTTTCTCATTTTGAAGCCCTGACAATTCAGCTTTAAGCTTTTTTTTTTTTTACCATAACAGAAATTTGAAGCTGAAATGAGATGATCTTTGTTGGAAAGTCCATCTAGTTAAACAAAAATCATGAGGGTAGGACTGTTTGGTCCTCAGGAGTTCTAATAATGTGTTCCTTAGGCATAAAAGGATCTTGACACACTTCAGGCACAATCCAGGTAGTTTAAAATGTCAGGGCTGGTTTCTTCCCCCAGCAGCCAACAGATCACATAAACCCAGAGGTACCTTTCTTTGCTTTTTTGGAGACATGTACCCAAAAATGGGGTATTTCAAGGAGTTTGATATATGCCACTTAAGATATTCTAAGAAATCCTGACCTAAAATTAAATGATTCAAGAATTTTAAAACATTCTACGTTTGGCTGATAATAAACATTTCAAAGAGGGAAGCAAATGAAAGAATGGGCACTGTGCTTACAGACAAACTTTTTTAAAAAAAATAGATATAGTATTTTAAAACATGTAAAACAACTATAAAAAGAGCCATGGCATTAGTCAGAAGTTAAAACAATTCTGACAAAATATAGTTTTACAATTCAAATCTGGTTAAATTCTGACAATTCAGCACTTAATTGTTTAATTTGGACCTTAATTATTCCTGCTTCCCAGTCCTTCCTCACCCACCTCTGCCTTATAATGTAAAAAACAGTGAAATAAGAACATCATTTAACTCTAAGACAGAATTCAAGGAGTAGGGTTAGTCTAGAATTCTAAATCATTCTGCCTCCAGATGAAATGCATTACTCAATTAAGATTTTTAATTAAAAGTCAATCAGCTGAATCCACATCTTTTGATTTTCTCCCCAGTTGTTACACACACTGTTCATCATCTTCTGGATAAAGTTAAGAAATAATCTAGGAGAAACAAAATTTCTAAGAGTTGACATTTAGAGAGCAGGAGCAATTAAATTCAACATTTCTATGTTGCAAATGGAAGCTCTTAGACGGTACACAGGACATCCAGTTAAATTGGGGGGGGGGGAAGAGAAGATCAAACCCCTTTCACTGTAAATCCTTTGCACAAACTGTAGTAGTTGCATTTATGAAAGTTAATAAGAACATGTGAGGTAAGCAAAAGCAAGGCTGGATAGCAGCCTTATTAACAGAAGTGAGACGAATTGTCGTGTGGTCCAAGTCTAATTGATAAGCTCTAACACATTAAACACGTCTGACTTCATCACTGGCCTCAAAATACTTCACACATACTTTTTCCTTTACTTTGACTCATTTCAATAATGGAAAAGTACAACTTGTTTCTCTTCTGCCCCAGTGAAGTTACCTTCACTGAGGAACATGAGACTGAAGGGGGAAAGGCTAACTCTATAGGGCTAAGGTGGCCATTTAAACTAAAATCGCTATTCTGCTTTGAAAATTGATTAATGGTGTGACAGTGAATGCTCAAAACAGGATTAAAATGTTTTCTAGCCATATGTTGTTCAGTCTTTTCAGCAAACTCTTTGTGATTCAACTTAGGGTTTTCCTGGAAAAGATACTGGAGTGGTTTGCCATTTTCTTCTCCAATTCATTTTACAGATGATGAGCCAAATGGGGTTAAATGACTTGCCCATGGTCACACAGCTGGTAAGTGTCTGAGGCCACATTTGACCTCAGGTCTTCCTGACCCTAGGCCTGGTTTTCTATCCATTGCACTACCTAACTACCCTTCTAGCCTTGTGGGTAGTGATAATTCTAATATTAGCAATAGTTACGATTCATATATGCTTTAAATTTTATAAAGTGCTTTATGTATTAGCCCAAGGCACCAAGTATTTAGAGAGCAATTTCAACATTTCTAACTTTAAGTGGTAGAAACACCAAAGGTTAGCATTTAGTAAGAATAACTAAAATAGAATTGTTGTCATTAGTCCTTAGTTCTTGAAGAGGACCAATGACATCAGGAAGGTGATGTCTTTACTTGCAAGTGAACTGGATTTAAGTGAAACAGGGCTGTGTGAAGTCATCAGCCTCACTTTCTCCTCCAGAGTCATTCAGAGTCCAATGGCAAGATAAAGGTCAGGAGGACTGGCCATAGCCCCCAACTAAAATAGGAAACTACCAGATGGTGAGCTTCCTCCTTCCAGGCCCTTCCCAGGGGAACTACTCCTTAGTCTACCAGCTCCAATAATGTCCAAAATCTCTCTCTCTTCCCCTGATCCCTCAGGGAAGGAGTTCTGAACCTGGGATGTGTGTCCGCGCGCACACACACACACACACACCACACACAGAGTTTGTTTGTTTATATATATATATATGTATACATAAAATATATTTATATGTTATATATATTTTATATATATATCTTTATTATATATTTATTTTATATATATATCTTTATTTTGACTAACATTATATATATACATGTTTATTTTGAACAGCTAATTCAAATTTATCATTTTGTTCAATTACAAATGTACACAACTTTCTAAGGAGGGGTCTATAGGTTTCACCAAACTGCCAAAGTGTCCATGACACAAAAAAAGATTATTTTTTTGTCCCATGAGGAGTTGAAATCTGGTTTTCTCTCCCATCGCAAAGTATTTCTGGATTTTAAAATTGATTTGTGAGCAGCGTTTGTACTGCTTGCCTCAGGGTATGTTTTGTGGTGCTTGATGCTAGTTACCAATTCATCTTTGGGCACATGCCAAAATTGAGAGCAAAAGCAAGATTATATCCATAATAGATGCCTGAGAGAGAATGAGCTAAACTGCAAACAAAGAAATATCATTTTTGTGGAGGGGAGGGGAATCCCCAAATCCTCTTGCTTTTTAAGTCATGAAATAGGAGTACATTCTTACTGTAATTATTCTGAAGACACATGCATTAATATTAATTAGAAAGCTAGAGTTCTGAATGCAAATATATATCCTGTCATATAACATGGTTTTCATTATCATCCCTATGCTGACTATATCTATATATACAGCACTAATCTCTCCTCTAAACTACCAACCTCTTATCACCAAATGCCTATACAGCTTTTCAAAATGGATGTTGAGGCATCTCAAACTCAACATGTCTAAAACATAACAAATTATCTTTCCCTATAAACCCCCCACCTCGTAATTTTGGCTATTTCTACTGAAGGCTGCCGTCTTTTCATTTCCCAGGCACATAATTTTAGCAATAAACTCAACTCTTCTCTGTCTTCCATCCTACCTATTCAATCTCACCACTTATATCTCCACAACAGCTCTGGCATCCAATCCTTTCTCTCCATTTATATAACCAAGACCTTACAGTCCAGACCCTTGACACTTCTCACTTAAATTATTGGAAAAGTTCCTTAATTGGTCATTTTGCCTCGAGTTTATCCCCAATTCAGTTCAATTCTCCCCTGCCCCCCGCCCCTTGCCATTGCTGCCAAAGTGATTTCCCTAAGCACAGATTTGACTATCTCCTCAATAAACTGCGAGGGCTTCTTATTCCCTCTAGAACCAAATATGAACTCCTTAAACAATTGTGGCTAAATCTATCTTTCCATTCTCATCAGGCATTGCTTCTTTCTTCTATATTCTGTAATCCAGCTAAAATAACCTCTCTGCTGCTTGCACAGGACACTTGATCTCTTGCCTCTGTGACTTTGCGATAGCTATCTTCTGTGCCTCCAATGCACTGCCTCCTCACTTCCACCTCAACAACACCCTCTCTTCCTTTGAGAGGCAGCTCAGTCACCGCTTTCTTGATGAAACTTTTTCTGATCCTCTCACCTGCGAGTGTTGTCTCTTAAAACTTCATCATAGGCATACATATACACACAGAGTGTATATACATACACATGCTTGTTTTCTCACAACATAAATTCTCTGTGAAGGAAAGAAGCAAACCAACATTTCTTAGGCACTGAGCTTAAATACTTTGCTTTTGAAATATTTTCTAATTTAATCTTCACAACAACCCTGAGAGGAAGATGCTGTTATTATTATCATTTTACAGATGAGGAAACTGAGGCAGAGGTTCAGCGGCTTACCCTGGGTCACACAGCCGGTGTTTGAAGTGTTTTATTTATTACATTTGTATCCTGAAACTTAGCTTAGGTCCTTGCACAAAGTAGACATTTTTTAAAAGGCTTTTTTACTGATTGATTGATTAGAGCCTAACTAGATGAGTGACTTTGAGAAAGTCATTTGCCAGTCAGTTGCAAAACAATTATTAAACAGTTACTATGTTACAGTTACTATGGTAAAAGCAGTGAATTCAAAGAAATGCAAAAACAAACCCAGCTCCTTAAGGAACTTGCATTCCAACATTGTAAATAACTAGGCAAGTAAAAGATATACAAAGTAGATGGGAAATAATCTGCTTACTCTCCAGGGGGCTGATCTGAAGATCTAATGAAAGAACAGAGATGAAAAGACATTATAAAATATGTTTTAACAATGTCTTTTCATATACACTAGGCAAACACAAATTGCTATTATTTCAAATTTACTACTCAATATGTTGCTATTGTTATTTTTGTTGTCCTCATGCAATTTTGCAGTTCTTTTCTTCACAGGATGAAAGAGAGAGAGAGAGAAACAGAGAGACAGAGAGGGAGACAGAGACAGACAAAGATCTGGGTTTGAATCACAGTTTTAACTCTTACTAATTGTGTCATCATGGCCCAATCATTAACCTCTTTGAAATTCAGTTTACTCATTAGGCTTTTCCTGATTCCATCTCCTCTGCAGTTGTTAGTGATGACCGGTTACTTTGTACATTGCAAAATTGAGATCATATCTGTAAAGTGGTTTGCAAACTTTAAACTGCTACAAATAAATGCTAGCTATTATTAATGGTGGTAGTAGCAGTAAATAATAAATAAATGCTTGTTGAATTGAGTCTGTAAAATAAGAATACTTAATGGTTGTGTTGTGAGGAAAGAGCTTTGTATATCCTAAAACACTACGTGAATGTGAATTATTACTTATTTTCTATGAAAAAGGATGCTGTACTACAGAAAAGAAGCTACATTACTGCAAAATGAGAGAATAGATCACAGGCAACTACTTTTAAGAATAATTAACAAGTGATAAGTATTGGGCTTCAAGTGATAAATTGATGCCAATTGCTGATGTTCAAACATCATTTCAGAAAACAGCACTTCCACATGTAAAATGATCCACAGGTCATTTTACAAGTGACCTCAATAACTTTCCTCCACATGCCTATACCATAATTGGGTTTGTTTTTATTTTTACGTGCATCGGAGGTCCTGCCTGGCTTGCAGAAGCAATGCTACCCAGCATCATCACTAATCACCTCCTTCTCTGTGAACATTTTGCCATTTAAGTTTTTCAGCGCAGTTGAAAAAAAATGGAAAACAAGAAATGGATGACAAGTCCATGTGTAGGGCACTGTGTGCCCAACACCACACGCACTCACCCGTGAATTCAATGTCAACCCTACAAATATTTGTCACACACTTACTATGTTTAAGGCTTTTTGCTGAATATTGGGGAGACCAGAACAAAAGTGAAACAGCCCCTGGCCATTAGGGATGTACATTCTACTGGGATACAAATAAAAATACTGCTTCTAAACAGTGAAAAACTTTGTATGTAGAAAACATAACAAAGAACAAATGCTTACTTAGTACTAAATAAGAATTACCATAACACAGAAGGATTACTATGTGCAGAATTGGCAGTTTCTAATTCTACCTACTAAAAGCTGGAATTGCCAGTTCTTTTCTAGGCAGGGCCTTCAATAATGGAATTCCCAGCATGTTTTTGTCAAAATATTTCAGTTTGTCTATTATCCAAATTTGTAAAAGGAACATTTTAAAACTGAAAACTGGAGAAAAAGAATAGAGGGTTTAAGTGGGAAGGAGGGATAAGAAGATTAAGGACCAGGAAAATTAAAAATTAGAAGATCAAGTTGGTTTCCTCCTTTTACAAAGATTCATACAGCTTTGGAGGTTATCTCAAGCAAGAGGACATTGGCATCTTGTTTATGACTGCATTTTTCCACTACATGGGGCAACGACTTTTGATGTAAATCACCTTCTTTGGCCACTAGATGGCACATGTGTCATTAATACTTCTGTCAGTTCTTACCTGGACAGTATCATCACACAAAAGAACAAATGACCCTAGATTTAGCTCTGGAAGGGCCCTTCCTGCATCTGATCCAGGCTTCTCCTTTTGAAGATGAGGAAAAAGAGTCCTAGAGAGGTCAGGTGATTTGTTCAAGGCCACACAGTCAGTATCAGAAGTAGAATTTGAACTTTTAACACTATACCATAGTACCCATAGAGATCATTTTACAGATAGGGAAAATTGATGTGCAACAAAGCTAAGTAACTTGCTCCAGGTCACAAAAACAGTAATTAAAGTTAAGTAAGCTCTCCAGAACTGTGAGACATCTGTCACGATATTTTCAATCAACCTTTTATTAATGGGAGACAGCAGACAGCAATGTTCTAGCTCTGACTCTGCCATTTACTTTACTGACCCTATGTGGCCTTGAGAAATTTCCCTTAACTTCTCTGGGCCTCAGATCACCCACCTCTAAAATGAAGGTATTCAAAGAAAAGATCTATGTATGATATTGTGGATAAGAACATGTGATTTTATAACTTGCTTTTATAAAAGTAGTTTTAGAAATAACCATTCAAAGAAACATTTCCTAAGACAATCTAACAGTGATCCTCAGTGAGAACCTCTTGCTTAATACTTTATCAACATTTTCTAGTATTTTTTCAAAGAGATATAGTGAGTTACAACATCAGTTTCTTCAGCTCAGAGCCACCACAGATAGATAGCAGCATCTCCTTTTCTTGGCATCACCTCCCTGGCCTGCTACCTTTAAGCTTCCCAACCTTGCTCTGAAATTATGTCTTCAGGCTATATACTTATTCATCCACAAGACAATTATGCTCACTCATTAAAATGGGCTGCATTTAAATTAATGTGACAGAGAACTGTGAGTTTCCTGCCTCCTCAGCTCTCCAGCTATGGCTAAAATGAACTACAAAGCATGGATGATCCTTCATTTGGCCTTTTGGTCAACCTGACTACTTTCACCAAATCAGGAGTATATCTTAGTCCCAGTTAGATATCAATCAACCTTGTGAAGCCTTTATTTCTTGGATTCGTTTAGAATCTGTCTGTGAAATATTTTACATATTCCTTACCTACAATTTTATAATACCATTTTACTTACATGTATTTGTTCTTTAAAAAAAAGAAAATTGGATTTGGCTTCTCCTTACCAACAGATATCAAATAATACAACATAAATTTTGGGGGAGAAACCCAATTTTCCCCCATACTCCTGAATCTTTCATTTTGATTCCTCTCTTCTCATAAAAAAAATGAATGCATTGGGCTCCCTTCCATCACCATTTACAGAACACCCACACCCAAACAAAAAGTATACCTATCCATTTTTCCCATTTCCAACCAAAGATTCAGCTTTGCATAGTTATGAGGGCAATGGACCTGGAAGTCTGAAGACTTGGGTTCATACCCCAGCTTTCCTACATACTAGCCATGTGACAATCATGTCATTTCATCTCATCAAGTTTCAGTTTATGAAATAGACCATGTTTATTTATCCTTCAGGGTTCGAAAAACAGAACACATATTTCATTCAATTCTCACAACCTCACCAGGTCACTGAAGATTGTCTTTTGGGAAGTGCTGCAGAATAGGACATACTTCCTTCAATTCACAACTCACCAGTTATTTTGAAACCTCCATTTCTTTCACACCTCTCTCCCCTCATTTTTTTAAGAATTTCATCTTACTCTAACATGTCTTCTTCCTTCCTTTGCAAACTAGGTCCAGCATTTTCTTTTAGTTCTATTTCAAGACTCATTTCCTCCAAGATTATTTAAATCTGTATTTCTCCTTTACCTTATAACACTTTTCTTTTTATGCAGTTTATGTATATGTCAATTTAAAATAATCCTGCCTACCTTTCCAAAACTGTTATACACATTACCCTCTCTCTCATATGGCTTTCTGGTGTGTTCAGCCAAACAAGTTTTCTTTCTGTTCCTCATAAATGATATTAAATAGCATCTCTGTGCTTCTGAACTATCTGTCTCTCATACCTAGAATGTATCATTCCTTCTTTACCTCTGATTAATAAAATGCTACCTTTCCTTTAAGGTAGCTTAAGGGCAGACTTCCACACAATAGCTTCCCTGATTCTCATGAATACTAGAACCTCTCCTCCTTCAAAAAAGATTTTACTTTGAATTTATTTTGTATAGGAACAGGGACTGAACCTTTGAGATCATTGGTGTGAGGAGCTCCCATGAGAAACATCCCTATAACAATGGGAATCAATACTTTCTCTCCTAGGCATGGTCTTAAGAAAGTTCTCTAGAGAAATGAAAGCTCAGGTCATTTGCTCAGGGGTCACACAGCCAGCCTGTGTCTGAGGTTAAACTTGAACCCAGGTCTTTCTGGCTTCTAGGCCAGCTCTCTATGCACTACACCAGGTTCCTTCTCATTTATTTTGCAAACATACTGTGTCCTCTGTTGCAACATAAGCAACTTTAGGCCAGGGACGGTTTCATTTTTGTCTTTATATCACCAGAGAATAGTATACAGTAGACACTTAATATTTCCTTGTTCATTGATTCTATTTGTATGTTTGAAAGGTCTATGTGTGTAGTAATCAATACATTCTTGTCAAATGAATAAGCTTCATTCAGTTCATATGTGTTTTGAAATACCCTGGGGCTTTATATACTGACCATTGTTTCTTCTTATATACAACTAATATGATCCAAATAGATTGTGAAAAACCCTCATGAAAAGTTCATTTTTACAAAATTCACTTTTGAGAAAATGAGGATCCACTAATGGAAGGCCATTATATGTAAGAAATAAGTTGCTAGGAAGCTGGACAAATGAAATCATTGCAAGACTTCAGATATTCTACATGCACAAATGTATTAATCTCATACATAGGAAGATAACTTATATTCTATAAAATGAAAATAGGCCAATAAAAATCTAAAGATATTGTTTCTTTTTAAATTTTTTTTTGTTTTAAGAGAGGACTTGCTAGGGGTGTTAGACATTCATAAATGATGGTGACGTAAAAATGTCAATTTTTAAAAAAAATTCTAAAGCAGGGAATAGAATGTTAAGGGTTCGAAACTGTGAGGGAGAAAAGGCAATAGAAACATGCCTTTCACTTAGTAATATCATTGCTAGGTCTGTATCCTAAAAGAGATTTAAAAAACAAACAAAGGAATAGGACCTATATGTACAAAAATATTCATAGCAGCTTTTTTCTGGGGGCGAAGAATTAGAAATTGAGGGGAAGCCCATCAATTGGGGAATGGCTGAACAAGTTGTTTTACATGATGGATTATAATGGAATACCATTATACTATGAGAAATGATTAGGAGGATGCTCTCAAAAAAACCTGGAAAGACTTGCTTGGGCTGATGCGAAGTGAAATGTACCCTAAGTAACAACAATATTGTAAGATGATCAGCTATGAATGACTTACTGTTCTCAGCAATACAATGATCCAAGACAACTCTGAAGGACTTATGATGGAAAATGCTATCCATCCCCAGAGAAACAAGTGATGGTATCTGAATACAAATTGAAGCATAGTTTTGTTTTTTTTTCCACTTTCCTTATTTTTCTTGCATTTTTTCTCTATGTTTTCTTTCACAACATGACTATTGTGGAAATATTTCACATGACTACACATGTATAACCTATATCAAATTGCTGCCTTCTCAGTAGGGGGTTGGGTGGGGAGGGAATAAGGGAGAGAATTTGGAACTCAAACTTGTAAAAATGAATGTTAAAAATTGTTTTTACATGTAACTGGGGAAAAAATACTAAACAAAGAAATTTAAAAAAAAACACTGGGGGGGGGGGAAGGTGGAGGAAAGGGGCAGATCTTTCCTTCCCCTTCCAGTTGAGATTTTTGCTATAAAGACTTGCTGACAGTGTGAGCATTAGAAAAGTAGTACAACCTGTCTGCTCACGTTGAACATATATGACTAGCACCTCACCAAATTCCTTAGGCAGCCTGTAGAGTGTCTAGTGTATGGTCCAGTATCCACCAGGAAGGAAATCACTAGAGTCAAGAAACTACTGCAACCCTCACAGTTCTTTATACTTTGGTGCGACCAACACAGTACTGTGGGCTGGCCCTCAATATCAGAAGATTCAGGGGTTCATATTTCTCAGCTCATCTAGGCTCTTGGAAATCAGTTCACACTGACCAAATTCACAAGGGACAGGTTTATAAAGCATAATATTAATTTATTAGTTTGAATATTTATGGACCTTAAGGATGTATGATTTCATCAATGTGGGTACTTCTTCCATGGGTATAAATTGCAAACTTCCCATGCCTTAGAATGAAGTCTCTATTATGAGCAACTTTCTGGCAAGAAGCCACTTTGAATTTGGATAGACAGATTCTTGGAAAACAAGCATTTCACCAGGATAGCTAGGGAACTGTATAAATGTTCTGGTGTGCAAGCAAAGTTTTACCAGGATTCTTGAGTCAGGTATAGCTGAGTCAATGGTGATATTTCATTATAAAAGAATAACTAAGATGCACCCAGATCCTCTTTTTGCCCTTTAGAAAAATATATTAGCATTCCCACCTCTCCAAAAATGCCTTGAAAGTATGTGAGGAAATGAAAATCCTTCAAGCAAAAAAAATTTTCTTTTATCACATTTCCTATCTTTGATGATACTGATTACACTGAAACGAGCATAAAAAGTGTGGGAGCTGATTTAATGTCACAGGGGCCTGATGCAGAACAAAGCCTGGGTTTAAAAACAGTTTGGAGAAGACAGAAAGGAACAGGAAAAACATGACCAATTGAACCTTAAACAACCAAATTATAGTTCTGACTTTCTCTGCCCTGCTCTTTCTTGCTTTTTTTAAACATGCCTTTATTCAGCCCAAAGGAAAAACAATCAGTGGTAAAGGTACAAAGTGGAAAATATGCCAGCAAGTCTCTACTAGACAGTAAAATTACACTTAGCAAGCGCTAAGGGGATGAATGATCAGGAGAGCACTTGCCAACTAATTACAAGGAGTTAAAAAAGAAAACACATGGCAAAGCAGGAACAGTCCCTGGGACACCCATCAGTAGCACTGGAGGCTCCTATCTTTGTTACACTGAAATCTTAAGTATGAGTGTGGGTAATTCATATGCATTGTTATAAATACTGGGGGAAGCCACATACATCAGGGTTCTCCAAATAAATCTCTTTCCTATTCTGTACATGTTGGTAAACTTTGTAGCATTTTTCCCCCAATGGAAAACCAAGAGAACATTGCATATAGTAACAGCAATGTTGTCTTCAGAACAACTTTGAGTAACTAAGTCATTCTATTATAAATATTTAAATTAACAACAAAGGAAATACGTAAAGGAAGATGCTATCTGCCTCCAGAGAAAGAAGTGATAAATAGAGGGGTGTACAGAATGATTTTACATATTTATATACATATTTGTGTCTTATGGTTTCTCTAAGGAAGGGAGAGGAAAGAAGAAAAAAGAAATTTACATGATAACTTTATTATACATTTAAAAGGAATAGCAAGCTGTACATATTAGAATTTTACTTTCATGGGCACTTATCTTTTTATTTTATTTCGTAAATTAAAAATAAAATAAACTTAGAAAAAAGAAAAACCATATGTGCTTGTAATACAGTTACACTCAAAGGGTAAATAATTTATGTTCATAAAGTTCTACTAATCCTTAGATAGGATGAGTGGTGGCTGAAGATCCCACAACCACTGTATGTGCCATTGTATGCTCCTTGAGGGAAGGGGCTGTTTTTGCCTCTTTTTGTATCCCCAGTACTTAGCACAATGGTTGACACATAGCAGGTACTTAATAAATGTTTACTAAATGAACTGAATAATAATTGTGCACAACTGTGTTAAACTCTTCTAAATCTCTTCCTAGGATTGCTAACTCCCAAGAAGACTGCACAGTGTTGGGGTTGGAGGTGATGTGAAAATTTTCTTTAACATTTGCAGCAGTATCAGTTCCTTGATGAGAGTATTGTTAAGGTTTCACTATCAGTATTAGTCAATGTGAATCAGGGAGTCTTCACATGCAGTTCAGTAACTCAACTTTATGCAATATTGCTGCAAAGCACAAGAAATGCAAGCTTGTCTGTAGTACTGAGAGGTACTGCTCAATTTTAATTAAAATTTTAATTCTTCTCTATCCTTGTAATTGGGAAATTGTTTTCTTGGATCTTGGGAATTGTACTGTCAATGCCATGGAAACCACACAGAGCTGACATAACTTATTTTTTCCTCCTACCTCCTCTGAAACCATCTGGCAATAAGGGAATCTGGCAACAGGTGTTCCATGGTGTTCCTATGTCCCTCATTGAAGTTTCTCTCAGACATTTAGGGGGGGAAATGAGGAGATCCCAGAATATGCTACCTATGCTAAAAATAAATGGAAGGGAAATAATCAACATCTTCCAATCCATTTGATCATATCAAAGGGACTGTACTTTTGTCAGAAAGACATCTCTGATGGAAACGAACATATCTAGAGATTGCGCTAAGGGGACATGATACTTGGGGCTGCCTCCAAGATGATTGGTGATTGGAAGTTAGAGAGTAAATGGCTTATACTTGACCAGAATTATCTGAACTCAGAGTTTCTAGACCTTCAGTACCTGGTTGTCTTCTTCTACCTTTGTTTCCTTTTCTGAGCAAAGGTCAGAGATCACTGATTCTCAAAATGAATATCTACAACCTTTGCAGGGGTCATCACTTGGGTAATTCCAAAGTTGAGTTCCTGAACTCAAGGAACAGCCTCACAGAGGTAGAAGTCCTTAAATATACACATATTCAAGGAGAAAATTATCCTAATGTTGATGGACTAAAGCCACTTCATTAGATTTTGGATCTTGCCAACTCTCCATGATATTACAGCGAGTTGCTCAGATGGTATGGGCTCCAGGTCAATAGAGGATGTAACTATGCATATAAGCTGTGCTGGATGTGCACAGGCATAAGCTAATGTCTCCAAAATAATTGGTATTTTGCATCTTGTTTTTAAAGTTTGTACTTTTAAAGTTTAATTGTGTTTTTTCAAAATTGTTTCTTCAGTTTGATGACTAAAAAGTGTTCATTATTTAATAAAAATTCACCTTAAAACATTAAAAATTAAATTCCCTAGCTGTACACCATAATGAAGTGTATTATGCATAACTAAAAAAAAGGAATACTGGTTGAGTAGTCCCCTGAAGTATCTTTTTCTTCCAAGGGGAGACTAATGAGTCTAATGGATTATTTGAGTTTTTAATGTTTCTTGTATTTATCCCTTCATGCCAGTAAGACTTTTGAATCTTACATATTTTCTATGGTAGATGAAGTAAAAAATGTTCCATACCTGATACCAGTATTTTACATTAAGTACCTTCGCAGGCTGGAGGGAGGCCTGTTAACTACATTTGGTAAAAACTAAGCACAAAGTATACTGAGACTGACCTCTTTGGGCTCAGCCTCTAATTTTAGGTCTAAGTCTTTATCAGTCCAAAGTCAGTGGGTACTGGAAGATGGAAGAGGTGTGAGAGGAAAAGAGGTCTAAAATGGTGAAAATCTTATTAATGATAGAGGAGTTCCTGAGGGCACATCAGAAGACATTGGCAGAGGTGAAATGGGACTTGGAAGGAATATCAGAATGGTAGGTGGGAATTCGAGAAATAAAAATTGTGATGGGGGAGGTGATTTTCTCTTAGAAAAGAGGGATTTTTCAGTATCATTAGAATTGAAAGAGTAAAAGGTATTCCTTGTTATCCATGGAATAGCAATATAGTAATGTTTTATTTGGGTGCAAACCCTCAAGGGTCCTATGAATGGCAGAGATTGCATCTAGTCTCTATCAGAAGCCAGTGAGGAAGGGAAGATTGAGCTTTTTGAATGTTCTTCTTGCAGATAAGGTCATGGCTGTAATAGATTTGACATCTGGGTCTTTGTTTCCTGGGTTGAGTCCTTGAGATGCCAGGGTCTACTGTTAGAGGGGCTGGTCCTAGATATAAGAGTTCTGGTGTCTGGGACTCTGATCCTAGGAACAAGAGGGTTTTGTGTCAGAAGCACAGATATTGTATTGGGTTATGACTAATATTCAGAATGACAAATAAAATTTTGAGAAACACCCAATATGAGAATTTATTTTGTTTGTGCATATTTGCTATAGGGTTTTTTTTCCTTCCTTTTTCCAGTGTGTGTGTGTGTGTGTGTGTGTGTGTGTGTGCAAGTAAAGGGGAGGAATGAAAGGGTAGAAAAAATTAAATGACTAATCATTCAAAAAATAAAATTTAATTTAATTTTTTAAAGGAATAGAGCACTTATGGGTAATGACAAGATCAGGTATGTAGCTCTGTATAGGTGAGGGTGAGTGGAGCAGTAGGTCATAGGGGTTGAGCAGACTAAAGAACTAGGAAGTTAGGAACTGATAGGTAAATCCTTTCTTTTTCTTTCCTAGGTCAGTATGAGCTAGTCTTTAAGTCCTAGCTAAAGAGCTTTTCAAGAGACCTGGGCTTTGGGCTGTTAACAGAGGACTAGCACCTCTGTGGCTGAATAACCATGCAATAAACAAGTGAAATCACGTGTGATTTCCTTAATGCATGCTTTTCATTCTTTTCCAGCCCCCCCCCCCCCCAAGAAAAATGTAATGAGCTGAATGAAAGGAAGGAAGGTTCTGCCAGAAGGCTAGGGATACAAAAGATTCATGCCATCCATCTACTTCTCTAGCACAGTCTCCAGTTCATTTTTGACTATGAGAAAATGGAAATCCCTGGGTTTCTCTGTGGAAAGAGGCCAAAAATTAGAACCACAGAAACTGCTTATAAAGAGAATTTATGGAGCCATAAGCATGCATCAAACATTGTATCTTATGAGCATAAGGTCATACCATTACAAATATGGAGCCAGAAAGGACCTTGGAGGCCATCTAGACCAATTCATTTTACAGATAAAACAACTAAAGCCCAAGGTGATTTGCCAAAAGTCACACAGATATCAGAGGTAGAATTTGAAATCAGTTATCATGAATTCATGTAGTAGATAAAGTGCCAGGCTTGGAATTAGAGAGGACTCCTCGTCCTCAGTTCAAATCTGAACTCAGACATTTACTAGCTGTGTGACCCTGGGCAAGTCACTTAATCCTGTTTGCTCCACTTTCCTCACTTGTAAAATGAGCTGGAGAAGGAAATGGCAAACTACTCCAGTATCTTTGCCGAGAAAATCCCAAATGGTGCCATTGAGTTCAACTTGAATGAAAAGACTTGATGACAACCACAAAATTGTGACTCTAAAGCCTTTCTACTTCTACCAGTTTACAAGTAGAAACTCATTCCCTGTACTCTACCCACCTTACTCGTCTACATATTGTTTCTTTTGCCTCAAAGAAGCTTCTTAGAAGAAGGGATGAGGAATTTTCTATACTATTGACTAGTACATAGAAGAAATCAGATGCAAAATTTATTGCAGAAATTGATAAAAAAAAATAAGGGAGTTAAAAGAGAAATTTAAAAGGGACAGTTTTGCTGGCTTATGAGAAAACTTTGTAGACCTCTTTTCCTCTCACACCTCTTCCATCTTCCAGTACCCACTGACTTTGGACTGATAAAGACTTAGACCTAAAACTAGAGGCTGAGCCCAAAGAGGTCAGTCTCAGTATACTTTGTGCTTAGTTTTTACCAAATGTAGTTAACAGGCCTCCCTCCAGCCTGCGAAGGTACTTAATGTAAAACACTGGTATCAGGTATGGAACATTTTTTACTTCATCTACCATAGGAAATATGTAAGTCCAAAGTAATAATATGTCTTATGAGATTTATTTGGGTGTCAGAAAAGATACTTTGAGTTAACTAGCTCCTTCTGTTGATTAAAAAGTGTTTTCTGTACTGTGATATCATTAAAATACAATCAGCTTTGAGAATGAATTCATATTTCAAAGCTCTCAAACCCCAGGCAGTCAAACTACAGAAAAAGTGGTGCTTTCCTTAAACTTATCACAGGATCAGTTGCTGTGAAGAGACCATTTCTTCTTATTAAAGGTTTGAACATTCACTGTATTACCATCAAACCCAGGATGACTGAACATATAATTTGGGACTTTACCAAATTCTCCATTGAACCTCCTGTTGGAGGAGCGGCAATTTTTCTCACTTCTACTTTCCAAGCAGTTGCAATGGCAGCTCCATGAACAAGGCATCAGAATATAAGTTTGCCTAGATGGGCTAAAGACCAGCCCTCAATTTGCTGTCTGCTTCTGGTTCTGCTAAGCAGAAATGACCAAATAGTAATCATTGGAGATGGACATTTCCAGCTTTCAATGTCTACTTCTTTAGTTGAAGAGTTTGGGAATTCTCAGGTGCTAAGCGGTTGCAAGAAATACTTTTGGCAACTGAGCATCTTCTGGACATAACTAATGAGAGGCTCTTCCTAAAACTTGAAGGCCCAAGCCACGACAGGCTTGTTCAGAAGAAACAAGCCCCGAGCTGCTGTTCAAACAGCAGAAACTGAAGTGAAAGTGAAATCTGTCCATCAGTCCTATAATTTTCCCAGGAATCCTTCCTATGTATGTACATAATAAAAATAATGGCTTACCGTTTCATGTTTTTAAGTGTTTGTGAATAAGGGATTAGAACTCTTTTGTGCAAAGAATTTTGTTTGTGTTAGAGAAAATAAATGGCAATCCTATATTTGATATCTACTACTTTGTACACTGAATAACTATTCTAGAAAGAACCTTATTACTACCTTTGGAGGAGAACCTAGGTATTAATCATACCTAAGGTTTTTGGTTCATTTTTATTTTTTAAAGAAATTTTCTCTGAGAGAGTGAGAGCAAAAATCCTGATCTCTGGCCTTTACAGTCAGGTTCCTTAAAGGTTCACTTAAGGCAGAGCACCTCTTGGGTTGAACATGGGTAACTGCTCTGTTAGCCGGCTGTCACCTTGGAATACACAGAAAGCCTAGCTATGGAAGAGATAAGGTACAAGAACAGAGAGATTCAATGTGGAGGTTTCCATATAAACTGGAAGGAGCAGAGGAATATCAGATGACAAATCCTAAGTCTTAGATTTTAGCATGATATCAGGAAAAGAACTGTGAGCACTGTGGAAAGTGACTCTCAAATGGGGAAAGCTACTAAAAACAAATCTCAATGACTTTACAATTGTGCCTAGGGCTAGACCTATTAAAAATGCAAGGGAAGGATGAACAGAGATAAATTAGGATATACTATTATTTCTCCATTTATAGAATAGATAGTATCTCCTAAGCATATATCTTATTTGAATCTAGGACTTTTTCTTATGGGTTTTAAAATAAAATACATACATACATACATATATATATATATATAGATATACTTTTCTCTTCAGAATTTTCAGTGATATAGTTTTAATAACATATTTTCAGTAAAAATTTTCATAACCTCTGATACTAATCAATACATAGCTGAACTCATTATTTGTGAAATGCATCAAAGAAAGAAAGAGTTTGGTGATCCAATTCTTTGAGAAAATCTCCCCTAAGGAAAGGAATTCTTCCCAGTTATTCTCTTTTATAAACTTTACATGTGAGTTATAAGAAGACTGGAATCTCCTCCTTGAGCTAAGCATTTCAAAATTCAACAACTAATCTTTAGACCTAAAACTGCATTTTAAAAAAAAACCCAATATAGAAACAAAGCCAATTTGAACTTCAATATGGTTATCATTTAAAGGAAATGGTCTAAAAATAGTTCTGTCATGAGGTAATTCCAAAGTTTGTTTTCTAAAAATGACATTTTATGCTCTTAGTAACACCCAATTTATCCAGAAATTTCAACTATCAGCAATTTAACCAGAATAAGCAAAAAGAAAGCAAGGGAGAGGGAGTTAAATGGCTAAAATAGATATCACAAAGACTGTGTAGTAAAGCAATACACTTTTTTCAAATGTGCCTCAGGTCTTCATTTAAAGCCTGTTTGTATACTTTTACTCTCTAAACTACTCTAATAACTGTGGTTATCTGTTTTTCTAGGCACTAGCATATCATAAACAACAACTCTGAAAGTAAGGAGAGCTAGCAGGAGACAAGAAGCAATAAGTAACAATTGACACAAACGGGAAAGACAGAATAATTATTAAAAAGAGACATTAGAACAAGATGAAAAGCAGTTTGGAGCTTTCTAGTACAGGCACAAGTCCTACATAGTATATTAAACACAGTAAGCACAGTAGATAGAATATCAGGTCTAGAGTCAGGAAGACCCATCATCTTGCTGAGCACAAATCTGGCCTCAAGACACTCACTATAGCTGTTATCCTGGACAAGTCACTTAATACTGTTTTCCTCAGTTTCCTCATCTATAAAATAAGCTAGAGGAGGAAATTTCAAAACATTCCAGGATCTTTGCCAAGAAAACCTCAAATGGGGTCATGAAGAGTCAGACGTGATTAAAATGACCGAATGACAACAGTAGCAAAGTCTTAGAGGGAACCATTGTATAAAAATACAATATAATAGGTGATGTCCATGAATAAAACACTATATTATGTTCAATACACAATACATGTATATATCATAATATACACACCATATATTATGTGTTATATATTACGTTATATGCATATTAATATCATATATAATATAATATAAAACTATATATAGATATATAGTTAGTCAATAAGCATTCATTAAGTGCTTACTAAATGCCAGATACTATATACTTAGGAAGAGCTAGAGATATAAAGGAAAAAAAAACCTAAATCCAAAAAGAATTTAAAAACTTAAAAACTTTCCTGCAAGGAAAAATATTCTAATTAGGGAAGCAACTGGTAAATAACTAGGGATATGTAAGACATATAAAGAATAGGTGAAGCTAATCTAAAAGAGGAAGACATTAGGAACTGGGCTTTGGGGGAATAACAAGAAAAGACTTGCTGTAGAAGGTGAAATCTGAGCTGAGCCTTGAAGAAATATAGGAAATGAAGAGGACAAGGTGAAGAGAGAAAGCATTCCAGGCATGGGGGACATTCAGGGCAAACTAAGAGAAAGGAGGTATAATATTGTGGAGAAGCTGCAATTAGGCCAGTATAACTTGACTGCAAAGTTTGTGGTAAGAAGATATAGGAATGCTGGAAAGGTAGGAAGGGACCAGGTCATGAAGATTGATAACTGACATAGGGATTACATTTGATACTGGAAGTAATAGGAAGCAGGTGGAGCTTCTGGGGGCCAGGTTTGGGGGAGAGAGGAGGAGCTAACATAGTCCTATGCTTTAGAGAAATCACCTTGGAAGCTAAGTGGAGGGTGGATTGGAATTGGGAGAAACTTGAGGCAGAGGGACCAATTAGATGGTTATTGCAATAGTCTGAGAGATGAACTAGGATTGTGGCTGTTGAATACATTGTGACATATGCATGTATTGAAATATGATGTCAACAGAAGAAACGATGAATAAGGAATTCAGAGAAATATGGGGAGACTTTTGTTGTTGTCGTCTGTCCTTCATTCTGTAAGAGGAATCTTTTATCAAGTTGTAGAATGGGATGTGTAACACCCACTGTGGGCTCATTCACAACACCACCTCTGACCTACAGGTTAGATCTCTGGAGGGCAAGAACTGATTCTCCCCACTCCAGGGTTCTAGGGATAGATGAGTTGGAAATAATTTCTCTAATATCACTCAGAATTTCCTCCAGTTGTGCACCCCTCCCCCCTCAAGATTATCAATTATCCAATTAGATTTTATTAGCTTTTAGAAACTAGAATTTGCTGAAGTGGTGTGATAAGAAAAGATGATGTAAATCATGTATTGGAAGGTCTGGTATACATTCTCACAAATAGCACAAAGTCCATAGGAAAGTGAGCTCCAGCTAAGAGAAGACATGTTGCAAAAGGGGTTGCTCATAACTCCTGGTCTGATAAAACTCCTATTTTCCCTTCCTGGAGTCTATATGACTTTCTCCTGAGGCATGAGTGAGCTGCATTTCTCTCTAGTGTGATGAGGTCACAACTCCGTGAAATTGCCTTTCTTCACCCTTTTTAGTTTTTCTTTCAGATCTGGGATGACATTGTTGTTCATCCTTCATTCTCAAAGAGGACCAATGACATCATGAGGGTGATGTCTTGACTTTCAAGTGAATGACATAGTCACTGGAGGAAGGAAGAGTATAACACTCCCTCTGGGCTTGTTCATCTCCTCCTGCCCAAGGGTAAGGCCCCTCCAAATTTTCAACATGAAGAATATTCCTGTAGAGTTAACTTCTTTGATATACATGGTCTCAGAGATGCATCTAATTCTTTCAAGCAATCCCAATAAATTTCTTAATCTGCTTTCATCCAATGTCTTAAAACACTTCACACCACATACTTAGTTTATACCTGTGGTTGAACAGGACTACCTAGGTTGTTCACATCTAATTTATATATTTGATGAACTGATTCTATAACTCAATCAAACGTATATTCTCATATAGCAGCTTGTTAGTTAAATTAATTGGGGATTAGGGATGTAAAACACACGTTTTAAAAAACCTGAGCAAAAATAGACATAATGACTACAATAATGTACATGAATACCACTAAAAGGCAGACAAACTCAAATTTAATGCAAAGATCAATCTTATTGCAGGAGAGATGATGATTACAGGTGTAGAATGTGGCATAAGCTATCATTTGGTTTTAAGTTTTTTTTCTTTGTTATACAGAAGGGATCTTTGGGAGTAGGGACAATGAATTGAAAGTTGTATAAAATACTCAAAAACTGTCATTTTAAAAACCAAATACATACATATTTAGCTTTGTTTAAGGAGGTAAGAAGTATGCTACACATTTCAGGGATTATTTTTAAAATGCTTAAAAAAATCTTTGGAAACTTAAAGGGGTAAGCTTTAACAACGTGGAAAATTCACTCATGTGAAATGTTCTATTTCCATACATCAGCTAAGTCAGCCACGATTGCGCTTCACAAATAATAGTTTATGACTCTGTGACAAATTCAATAACTGAGGAATCTTGTCATCCTCTAACAAACTGCTTTTGCAACATATAATGGCTAGGAGAAACTTTAAGAGAAATTTCGCCTAAAACATACATTCTCTCATACTTGTGCAATTGGGTAAGCCAATGTACAGATGCATACGGAGTGAGGACACTGGAACCCGAAGTCTGCATTTACCTTTGAAGGTGTCTCCACAATCTACCCTCTCGTGTACTTTGCCAGCAAACATCCTACTGGCATTGCTTCAGATCTTAATTAGCAGTTAAGGAATGACAGTTTATAGATTTATGTTGCATTCCTGTTCTCTTTTATGGAGGCCTTTGGAAATAGTCCTGGGCGAAAAATTCATGGTGGACACAAAGTATGGAAAAGACTATCTCTCCATTAAGCATTTAGGAACAAGCGAGGTAATTCAGATAGGAATGTAAACCTCTGAACTTTCAAAGACTCATGTGTGGGGATCCCAGGGCAGACTCTTAGATGTGCATTTTAAACTTATGAGATGAGATATATTTATAAATTTCATATTACTTTAATTGTCCAGTTGATGAAAACCTGAATCTACATACCAGAATACCTGTAGGCACTTGAAGATGCTGGTTTAGTCTCAAAGCTACCATTACAGAAAAGCCAGATCAGTGACTAGTCCAAAGCTTTGTTATGAGATTTAGTGACCTAATCTCAAATGGACTAATAAAGGATTGCTTTAAATGACAGGGCAATGGTATACCATGAACTGATTATTTCATTTAGGGAGCTAAGCCACAGGTAGTCTTTCACTGGAAAATTCCAATAGAAAAGCTAACTGAAGCTGTTGGGACAGAGTATTTAAAATAGTAGGAATGGAAATGATGCTGTCAATTTAAGGGACATGAGGGCCACAAAAATATTTTCTTCCAGAGACATTAATTAGCAAAATAATCACCCAATCATTAATCAAATTTAATAAAGATAAAGAAAGCAGATTCTTTGATGAATTTACTGATGAAAGAAAAACCATTAGTGAGTTCATTCAAATAATAATAGTATTTATGTAGAATTTTACAGATATTATCATCTCATTTGATCCTCACAACTCTGTGAGATAGGTGCTATTATTATCCCTACTTTACAGATGAGGAAACTGAGGCAGACAAAGGTTAAGCATCTTGCCCAGTCACAAGGTGTCTGAGGCCAGATTTGAACTTGGGACTTCCTGATTCTAAGAACAATATCCACTGTGCAACCTTAGCTGCCTATGCTTCACTGATCATTTGAGAGCCTCGTCCAAAATTGCAGGTATATATCCCTTTGGTGAAGTCCTATTTGCCACATTTTGAAAGGCATGGAATTATTTCAAAGCTACTAAGCATTTCAAGACTAGCTCAGCCCCTGAAAAGCAGAATCCACTTCCATTTACTTCTCGCTTTACTTTCAACAATTAGCTGAGGGGGTGGGGTGGAACCAATATGGCAGATTAGGGGCACTTACCCAGCTGAACTTTTCCAACATTCCAAGAAGCTTTAAAATAATGCCTCAAATCAAATTTTGGAGTGACATAACCAACAACAGATAAGAATGAGACTTTTTTTTCCAGCCTAAGAAAACTTAAGAGGTAAGTAGAGAAGGCTGTGGCACCAGGGTGGAGGCCTGCCTGGAACACACACACACATTGGTGGCAAAAGCAGAAGCTTTGGAAGATCTCAGCCCTGAAATGATAAGTGAGTCAGACAACTAATCAGAAAGATTTTTATAAGGGACCCTTTGCAAGCACTGGGGTACAGCTGATGCTGACTAGCAACTGTATTGTCTAGACAGAGTTCTGAGTCACAGTTAAAGGATGGTGAGTAGTTCTGGTGGTTGGACACAAAGGAGCAGGGGCACTGGTCACAGTTCCAAATTTAAGAGGAACACTAGCGCTAGGGTCTACAGGGAACCAAGAGCCCTTCCACCCTAGAGTGCAGACCAGGAGAGCACAGACCACACTTCCCCCAGGATAACATCACCTTGGAAACACTTGACAACTTTCAGACCTCCAGCTCTGGAAACAGCAGCATGAAAAAAAAATCTGAAGCTTGGGAAAGTCTTTCTCCAACTTTAAAAAAGCTCAAATTCAAGAAATAGGCTGGAAAAATGAGCAAACAGCAATAGAGAATTTGACCATAAGGTTATTCTGATAGCAGGAAAGACTAAGACATAAGCTCAAAAAGAAACAGCAAAGTGAAAATAGTAACAGCAACAGCAACAACAAAAATGCTAATTGGACCCAAGCCCAACAAGATTTCCTGGAGGAGTTAAACGAAGAGATAAGAGTAGTAAAGGAAAAGCTGGGGGAAAAGCTGAGAGGGATCCAAGAAAATTATGAGAAGATAATTAATGACATTATTAAAAAGGCACCAAAATACTGAAAAAAATAATATATTGAAAACCAAAATTGGTCAAATGGAAAAGGAAGTACAAAAATTCACTGAAGAAAAGGACTCCTTAGAAACCAGAATTGGCCAAATGGAAAAACAAGCGAGGGGGGGGGGTGGGAAATCTCGTCAATTAAACTTCCTTAAGAATTAGACTTGAGCCAGTGGAAACTAATGGCTCCAGGAGACATCAAGAAAAAAATAAAACAAAGTCAAAAGCAGAACAAATAGGAGAAAATGTGAAATATCTCACTGAAAAAAATGACCAGGAAAATAGATTGAGAGACAATTTAAGAATTATTGGATTACCTAAAAGTCATGATCAAAGAAAGAGCCTAGACATCTTATTTCAAGAAATTAGAAAGGAAAACTGCTCTGGTATCTTAAATCAAGAGGGTAAAATGGAAATTGAAAGAATCCACCAATCACCTCCTGTAAGAGATCCCAAACTGAAATGAAAATGAAAAACTCCCAGGAATATTATAGCCAATTCCTAGAGTTTCTTGGTCAAAGAGAAAATATTGCAAACAGCCAGAAAGAAACAATTCAAATAGCATGGAGCCAGAGTCAGAATCACAGAAGATTTAGTAGCTTTTGTGTTAAAGAAACACAGAGCTTAAATATGATATTCCAGAGGCAAAAGAGCCTTATAACCAAGAATGATCTACTCAGCAAAACTGAGTGTAACCCTTCAGGGGAAAAATGATGAAAAGATCAGGACTGACTAGAAAATTCTGACATTCAAACATAAGACTCAAGAGAAGCATAAAAATATGAACATGAAAGAAAAATATGAACATGAAGTGATTCAAAGTTAAACTGTTTACATTCCTATATGGGAAGATAATACAAGAAATTCCTAAGAACTTTATCATTTGGACAGTTAAAAGGAGTTTACATAGACAGAGGGCATGGGTATGAGTCGATAATGTTGGAATGATTCCCCCACCACCGCCAAAAAAAAAAGAAAGGGTGAGAAAGAGGGACGCATTGAGATAAGGGAGAGATAGAATGAGAAAAATTTTCTCGCTTAAAAGAGGCACACTAAGAAGACCTTTTACAATAGAAGGGAAAACAGGGGTGGTGGTGGCAGACATTGCTTGAACCTCATTCTTATAGGAATTGGTTCTAAAAGGGAAGAACACACACACACACACACACACACACACACATACACATTTGGCTGTGTACTGAAATGTAACTTATCTAATGGTAAAAAGGAGAGGAAAGAGAAAAGACAAATGAGAGGAGATGATAAAGTGACGGCAGATTAAGGGAAGCAGTGGTTAGAAGCAAAATAGACTTTTGAGGAGGAGCAGGATAAAAAGACAGAGAAACAGAAGGAAATGGGATGGAGGGAAATAAAAAGTAAATAATCATAACTATGGAAATGAATGGGATGAGCTCACCCATAAAATGGAAACAGATAGCAGAATGAACTAGTAACTAAAATCCAACAATATGGTGTTTACAAGAGACACACTTAACAGAGAAAGATACACAAAGAGTTAAAAATAAAGAGCTGGAGCGGAATCGACTATGCTTCAGCTGAAATAAAAAAGGCAGGGATAGCAATCAATATCTCAGACAAAGCAAAAGCAAAAATGGACCTAACTAAAAGAGATAATCAGGGAAATTGTTAAAAGGTGTCATAGGTAATGAAATAATATCAAAAATTACTATAGCAATTTCTCTGATAAAGATCTCTTCTGAAATATAGATTGAGCACAGAACTGAGTCAAATTTATAAAAATAAGAGCCATTCCCCAATTGATAAATGGCCAAAAGATATAAACAAGAAATTTTCAGAAGAAATCAAAGCTATCTATATTCATATGAAAAATACCCTAAATTGCTATTGATTAGAGAAATGCACATTAAAATAACTTTGACATTCTGCCTCACACCTAACAGAAATGACAAATGCTGGAGGGCATGAGGGAAAAAATAGGTACACTAATGAATTCCTGGTAGAGTAATGAACTGCTCCAGCGATCCTGGAGAACAATTTGGAACTATGCCCAAAGGGCTATAAAACCGCACATACCTTTCACCCAGCAATATCACTACTAGATCTGTAATCCCAAAGAGAACAGAGAAAAATGAAAAGAACCTATGTATACGAAAACATTTATTGCACCTCTCTAGGTGGCGGCAAGAATTAGAAATTGCAGAGATCCTCATCATTTGGGGAATAAGTGAATAAGATGTGTCAAATGATTATGATGGAGAGTACTATTGTGCTATGGTAAATGATGGTGGGTCAGTTTAAGAAAAAAACATGGGAAAATGTATAGGAATCGATACAAAGTGAAGTGAGAAGAACCGGGAGATCATTCTGCATACTAATAGCTATGTTATAATGAAGATCGACTGTGAAAGACTTGACTACTCTGATCAATATGGTGATCTAAGACAATTCCAAAGGACTTAGGATGAAAGATTGCTATCCACCTCCAGAGAGAGAAGTAATGAACTCTGAGTTCAAATTGAAGCATAATTTCTCACTTTCTCTATTTATCTAGCTTTTTTGTAAATGTGGCTAATATAGAAATATACTTTGAATGATTTTACATGTATATGGAGGGAGAGAATTCAGAATTCAAAATGTAAAATGAATATTAAAATAAACAGTAGATTAAAAGTTTTTAAAAACAGAGAGAACTAATAGAATTTTTAAAATAACAATTTAAAAGCTCTTGAATGATTAACAGAAATTTTCCCACAAAGCAAAGTCAGTATATGGAAAATGGCTCCAGAAATCTATTAAATAAGGATCAAAAAACAGGGAATTTTAGAAGAAAAGGGACTTAGTTTCTTATTTCCACTTCTCAAATTAAAGAAAAAACTACTTAAGCAATGTAGTTTGAGCCATTTCTTCAAACCATATATAAAATATTTAAAAGCAACATCCCCCAGACTTCATGGAGATAAGGGATTTGCAAACGCTTTAATGACTAGGTTTTTTTAAACTATATATCTTTAGTGAAGTGAATCCACCTTGCCATGAAACTTAGTCTTTCTTTGTTCCTTCCAAAAATGAGTGCAAACAGGAAAAAAACAATTGCTTCTTTCAAGACATTAATTTAAGAGTCTTATCATGGTTGTGGTAACCTACAAAATCAATCTCTACGGATTCTTTGGGGCATTGCAAATAACATTACTAAAGGCATGTTACTGCATTTCATTCCTTATTTCTTCAATATAAAAATAACTGAAGAAGAAGCTCTCTGGGCAAAGAAAGATATTACCTGAGTTCTCAGGGAAGGGGAAGACTTTGTTTAAGATAAATCAATGGCCAACCTGGCTGGAAACTGAAGAACAAGAATCTGACCAAAGGACCTGTCAAAGCTTTAAATGGTACAAATATATTGTTGCTATGATGCAACCTCAAGCACAACAAAAGTTCATTCTTCTGCAAAGCTTTCAAAATACTTAAAGTAGAAGCATGTAAATAAGATTTTCTTCTGCATAACATTTTAAGATAATAACTTAATAATATTCCACCAGCAAATATTGTAGAGCATCATTCATGGTGAGCTAACATATTAGTAGCATTCAATAATTGCATTATAAGTTCTTAAGCATGGCCAATCTATTGCAAGGACTTTTTATACTGCCAGTCATTGACTGTTTTTAAATTAGGAAACAATATCAACAGTGACTAGTGTAGAAATGTACTTTGTTCAGTGTAATAACTGAATCCCTTTGATATTTATTTATCCAGTTGGTTGTTCCCTGAGTGAAGGACCCACCTGAATGGAAAAAGGAGACCAGTGTGCTGTCTGTATTTCTACATCTAACAGGCTTCACGTAGTAGATTTTCATGTCTATGAGCAAGGGCAAATGAAATACAGTTTACTTGCACAAAATCTCTAACATTAGAAGACGTAGGACAGGTGTGATATGCATAGGTAGAGGGAGTTCCTCATGGGGGAGCTTCCAAAATCAATTAAACCAGAAGTCTAGATATATATATATATATATATATATGTTCATTCATATGAGTTTATATAAAGAGATAGATTTAAAACTGGAGATGATATAGATATAAATATAAATAACATAATAAGTTCTGGGGAAACAGACAAAATAAGTACAAAATCGTCCTTGCTCTCAATGCACTGCAATTTTCCAGGGGAGGGGAGGCACAACATGCTCACAAATAAATAAATACAAGAGGTAATAAATAGCTATTATTTTATAGCACTCTGCTAAGCTGTTTATAATTATTATCTAAATACATTTTCACAGCAACCTTGAGAGATAAGGGCTATTACTATTATTCCCATTTTGCGAATGAGCAAAGTGAGGGAATTGAAGGTCAATTGATTTGCCCAAGATCACAAAGCTACTAAGTATCAGGTGGAACCTGAACTCAGGTCTTACTTAACTCCAGGCCTGGAGGTTTACCCACTGAGTCACCTCTCTGTCCCAAATACGCAATCAATCAACTATAAACCATAACAACCACAAACAAAATAAGGTAGGAATTAGCCTAGCAAGTAGTAAAGTCAGGAAAGGTTATTTGAAGATGATACCCCTTGTGTTGAGCCTAAAAAAGTACCTTGGAGTTCCAAAAACTGAGGTCAGGAGAGAAAGCATTCTAAGTCTGATAGACAGCCTGTGCAAAAGCAGGCAGGGATGGAAACTTGTATCTTCAGAGTAGTAAATAGGCTACTTAGGGTGGAGCCCTAAGTTTGGGACTAGGTATTGTGGGCAATGATCCCAGAGGGGTATCCCAGATGGTGAAGACCATTAAATAACAGAAAGAAAATGGGAAGGTACTAAAGTGCAGACCTGTGCTTCAGGTATCAGTTTGGCAGCTGTTTGGATACACTGGAAGGCAGAGAATGGATAAACAGATTCCAATTAGAAGGTGATTGCAACAGTTCAGGTGAGAGACGTTGGAACCAGGGTGGTGTTCATGTGAGTAGAAAGAAGGGGATAGATGCTAGAGATGTTGAGAAAGGGGAGTGACAAGACCTGGCAACTTACTGGATGTTGGGATGGGGTTAGACTGTAAAGAGTCGGGGATCACCTCCTGCTTGTAAGCCTGAGCAATTGAATGATGATAGTGCATTTGATAGAATGAGCTTGGGGCAAAAAATGCTTAGTTCTGTTTTGGAGATCTTAAGTTTGAGATACCTATGAGACAATCAAATAGAGGCATCTGGCTGACAGAGAAGCAGGAGGGAATCTTGGGAGGGAATGAACATGATTCTTTAAGTTTATTGAGGTCTTGTAGGGTCGAGAAATTTCTAGCTGAACATTTCTAATAGGACTGCTTCTGGAAGCCAGAGCAATCTGCATCATCTTCTCTCTGTAGGGATTTATGGTGCTTTTATTGCTTTTGTTTTATTATTTTATGGTGGGGGGATTTAAAGTACATTAACAAAGATCATTACTCTGAGCCAGTGACAAATATCAAAGAGAGAAGAAAAATCTTTCACTCAAGTTGATCCTTCAATAGGGCATGCAAGAAACCTGTTATCCATTTCATTTCACCCCATCTGAAAAGGTAGATTTAGTGTGGGTGAGTGGAGGTTGAATATGAAGCTAAAGGGGAAAAGCATTGAAGTCTGGGCTCTGTGCACAGAGGAGGTGTCAAGTGTGAAATGGCAGCTTGCAAGGGGGAGACTCGATGCTAATTGGAAATGAAAGAGCACAGAATTGAAAACTGTGACTCATGTTTCAGAAGGGGACAGCCAAATAGCAACTCCCTCCTTCATGAAGAAGCTATGATGCTTCAAGTTCTTTTCATCTTCAAGTAGATAAGTAATAAACTAAGTTTGTTACATACTCAGTGGGGCAAATGAACCAGAATATTTATTTCATCAGGACCCCTGGAAAATTGAGATGCTGTTACCATAAATAAAATATGTTTAACAGTGCTTAATTGGTCCCTCTGCTTCAAATCTCAACACACTCTAATCCCTCCTCAACACAAATGTGAAAGTGATTTTCCCAAAGCACAGGTCTAACCATATCACTGATTCATTCAATAAATTCCAGTGGCTCCCTATTATCTCAGAGCTGGTTTTTAAAACTCTTCATGGCTTGGCCTCCAACCTACCTTTCCATTGTTACTTTTTATTCCTTTCCATGTCCTCTGTGGTGCAGGGGAAATGGTCTTCTGATCTCTTGGTAGCACTTGATGCTGTTAGTCACTCTGGATTTTTCATGACATTGTTCTCCCCTGTTTCTCTTTCTTCCTGTATAACTAGTCCTCGGCTATGGATTGTATGAAAGTACAACCCTGTGCAACGGTAATAAAGTAGTAGATGCAACACCAATGGAGGCGATTATGAATGGAATGGAGAGGACATAAAGGAAAACAATACAAAACAATGCTGGAAAGGTAAGTAGGCACTATTATGGATAACTTTACATGGTAAAAGCTTAGGAATTTTTATTTCTTCCTCCAGTTAATAGGAAACACTGAAAACTTTAAAGTAGAGGAGTGACATGATCAGAAATGTTTGAGGGTTAGTCTGGAGGGAGGAGAAACTCAAAGGAGGGAAGGAGTCCAATTAGAAGACCATCGTAATAGTCCAGGTGAGAAGCATGAAGAGAAAGGGATGGATCTGAGAGATGTAGAGGAAGGATCAAAGTTTTAGAAACTCACTGCATATAGTAGTCATAGAACTAGAGAAAGATTATATCGAAATTATAAGATGATCAATTTTTACTGGTAAAGTGAAAACTTTAGAATAGTATGGGGAGCCAGCTACATCCTGTTTAGGCCTCTTAGACTTCTGAAAGGCAGCATCAATTGAGAATGGGTCTATGTCATGGGTCTACAAGGCCAGTTTTAGGATAAGAAGACTTGGCAAAGAAAACCTGCCTTTGTAGCTGATTATCTATATGGGAGATGACAGAAATATTTCAGTCCGGTTATCTATGTGAGAGAACATAAATGTTTCAATTTGATTAGCCTTGAGGAAAAATAGTGTCTTGCTCCCAGGAACAAGGAGATAAAAAACTTAACCAATGCTTTATTGTACTCTTCTTTGAAGTCAGGATGACTCAGCAATTAACTTGTATAAAATACTGTAAGTAAGTCCATTAAAATCAGTCTAAAACTTGACTATACAACTTGCCTAGCCTCACGTCTTTGTCTTTTTTTGTCAATTACTTCGTCATATTCATGCCACTGCGGGCACAGTTGGTGCCAGGAACAGGGACAAGTCGAGGACTTGAGAAATGAAGTAACATCTTACCAATACGGGCTCCAGAGCCTATTCAAATAAGAGGTAAGAGGATTACTCCACTAGGCTTACTGGGGGATTGTAGAAATTTTAGAGATTTACAGAGTTAGAAAAGTAGATTTAGAAAATTTAACTGTGAGACAGATACAATTTAAGGATAGGGATCTGTATCTGCAAGTATTAAGAAAAATTGCAACAGAAAGAGGTTTTTGTATAACAGAAGAGCAAAAACAAGAAGGTACAATTGATTTGGGAGATGGGAGATTATCAGAAAACAAATGAGTAAAATATTAAGAGAAGATGGACCAGAACACTTCCCAATGTCAGCCTTTTCCATATGGAACATTTTAAAAATATGTCTTAGTCAAGAAGGAAAAGTTTCTATGGTACAAAGATCAATTAAGCATGATACTGGGGTTGGGGTGAGCTCTTGTGAGCCTCAGCCCGGGGATGGATGACAATAACCCGCTGTGGGTAGACTAGCTAATTGGGAATTATCAAAGTAGAAAGTGAAAAGAAAAATGCCGGATTTCTAGAAATCTTTTTTCTATGTCCTGTCGTTTTCTGTCTGTATCTGTTTTGTGTTATGTGTCTCTGTGTGAAGAGAGTGTGTTATCTGATTCTTTGTTGTTAAAGCTGTCGAAATAAAGAAAATGCTCTTTCTTTCTCTCTTCATTCCAATTCTGGCCAAATTCGGAATGTAAAGAGAGATAAGAAAGAAAACGGGGATCTTTTCCCCTTAGAGTTAAGTGAAATGTGTTACTCCCAAATTTGATGTTTAAGATAAAGTCAGAATTTATTATTGTATTTGGCATTAAGGCAAATTTGGAAAATACATAGATCTGAAAAAGAGACACTATGAGTTTTCCACTGTGGGGGAGAAGGGACAAGGTGCCACTAGATCTTTTCCAGAGTCCCACTCACTTTGGCTGGAGGATTCAAGGTTCTCACTTTCAAAAAAGTTTTTAAGATGTGAACACAGAAGTGAAATTTACTCGAGTTAAAATTAGAACCATTAAGATCTTTTCACCTGTCTCGGACTGAGCCAGGGATGCAATAAAAGTTAGAGCAGCTAAAAATTCTTTAGCAGATTCCGTTAACCATAGATAATCTGGTGAAGCATATGAAACCTTTTTTCAAAATAATAATACACTTATGAATGTGAAGAAAAATCAGTTTAAATGATAAAAGATACATATTTTTTCTATATCTCTCTCCAATCTATCTGTAGACTCCTCAGGGGTTAAGAAATCCAGCTCAATGTCAGAAGTATATACAAAGATGTTTTAATTCATGTGTGGTTAATAAGAATCACCATGAAAGTAGTATAAATAAAAAACTGGGAAAAGGACTTTAATAAAATCTAGAATGTGCTTTCCCAATTTTTAGAATTAAGAATTTTAGTAATGATTCTATGAACAGAATTGGAAAATATTTAATAACATAAAGGTATTAAATAAATTAATAGAATTAACAAATAGTTTTTTTTATATACAACTACAGAGATCCTTATGTGCAATTTAGTGACCCTCATTCCTATTTGAGTTTGAAAAAAGTGGCTTAAAGCTTCCAAAGTAGAGAAATTAAAACTGAGAATGAGAGCCAGTCTGAACATATCTTAATATGTTCAAAAGACTGTTACTATATTATATTCCTGAGAAAAAAATATTCCATAGAATAGGAATTCTCTCTCTCTCTCTCTCTCTCTCTCTCTCTCTCTCTCTCTCTCTCTATATATATATATATATATATATATACATATACATATACATATATATATATATACATACATATGCATGTATATTTCTAGCTTGCTGTGATCTTGGCTGTGAATATACAATAGAGAGTTGGCTCCTTTTCAAAATAATTGCCCTGCTTACTAGCTGCTTTTTCTTGCTTTTTAAGACCTTTATTTTGATGTTTTTTTCACCTAAAGTCTCAATGTAAATTAAATTATAGTAACATTGAAACTGCAAAAATTAAAATACACTTTGCAACAAAAGCTATACTCCCTGTTCTCTACTTTGCTACTTTGTTGCCCTCTCATACCCCACTGACAATAGCCCTGGACCCCTAGAGGCCCTGATGCCCACGCTTCTAGGCAAGCAGAGGAACCTCTCCTCTCAAGCTCCCAAGTCCTTGCTCCCACACCACGGGAACCTGGAATTTTTGCTCCAAGTTTCCCAAAGCCCAGCAATCCCTATTAGGAAGCAAAGGTTCCTCAAGGACCTTCCTTAATGACTCCTCAGACCTACAGCTTCCCAGCACTCCCCGGTCCTTAGTCCCCCTCTCCTTTCCCAAATCCCTGGCTCCACCACTCCCAGTCCACAGCCAAGCTCTGCAACTGTGGGGAGAGAAGAAAAGTCTCTATGCTTGGTAAGCCCAATCAATATATGTAATGATTTGGGAATGCCATTAATATCATCTGAAATTTTTCTATTTGTACTATTGTTGTACTTCTAAATTGTAGTAAAATTCTCTTATATTGTAAAACTTGAGTGAATGTTGTGAGCTAAAAATTGTGTTAGACAAAGAAATTTTTAATCTGAATTTTGTTGAAACTAAAACATGAAAACAATTGTGTAAAACTGGTTAAGTTACTTTCTCAGCCTTGCTAACCCTGTCTTATGTTTTATAATTGCCATTAAAAAAACCAGGTATTCCTACCTTTACCTGTAGTTAATAGAAGGTCACAGCTAAAACAATTTGGCCAGCACTTATGAAACTTGTAAGATTGCTAACTAGGTTTTTTGGGATTACTATTTTAATGTTAAAAACCAATAAGGTTCTAGAGAGATAGAAGGAATTATGTCCTCCTACCTTTCAGGCTAGATTTGTGGGTGAGTTCTATTAAATCTTATATGGATATTGATTAGGTTAAAGATGTTGATTATTGTGAGTTATTATTATTACTGTTCAATTAATTATCAAACTCTTCTGCCTAAAGGGGAAAACTGACTATACCTTGTTAGTAATGATTCAAATTCCTTAGGCTTCCTTTTTACCTGGGCCAAAAGAAGTAGAATACTGGCCTAGCACACTTTAAACTGACCTAATTATAATAGGTGATTCCAAACTGTTTGTAAAACTTTCCCCAGAAAAATGTGAATGGAACTTAGAAGTGTATATTTGAATAATTTTTTTTAAAAAGTGCATATTGTCATTTGACATTGAGAAATCTATTAACTATATAGCCCCAAGAAAATTCTATTTACTTTAAGTTTACTGTTCAATAAGGGGATGGTGGTGGAATTCATTCCCAGGGATATTACAAAGATTGCATGATTATAAAGGTGCTTATCACAATGCTTACCATAAAATAAATGCTATTTGAATATAGATTGTTTTAAGCCGAATATAATTGCTTCATATTCATTAATCTTATGTGAATTTTCTTCAATGTGAAGTGAATGATTCTCTATATCAGGCAATTTGGGATCACATCTGACTAAGGTAAAGCCACCGAAATGGTAATTAATTGGCTTTGGCTTTAAATTTTAAATAGATGATAATTGTTTATGATATTGTTATATTTCTAAAATTTTCCTTATTGCATAACTTGGTAAGCAATTGTATCATCTGTATTGCTAGAAAAGCAATTTCTTTTATAATCTAAATGTTGTTAGGCTAAGAATTGTACTGAGTTAGAAAACTTCTAAATCATTCTAATTGACCATGTATTATAATATTTTGTAGGGTTGTAATTTAAAAAAACATAAATTACTAAATTTTGTCCTTAATTGTTTTGCTATCATTTAGGAAATTTGTGAGATTGTTAATTAAGCTTAAGTCGAGTATTTACAAAAGTATGTTTAGTTTTCTCTTTTTTTCTCTTAAATTATGTGGAAGAGGTTTGGTGATCAAATTTAAAAATTGTTTAATACTTGGGAATTAATAATAATATCAGGATAAATCATAAGCTGTTTCTGAGAAAGGAAAATATTTTATGAAGAAAAGTTTTGTAAAATCCTTTGCATGATTTTTAGAAAGCCTCAACCTTGAATAAGTGTGCTCAGAGAAAAGGCAAAAGATAGTAGACAGGCCCAAGGTTTTTCTATTAATCCCTTCCTGGGGACCATGTTAGTATTCCTTATTTTGTAAAATTGCCAAGGCCCCTGTAAACCATGTCTATGGGCTAGTTCATCAGCCCTGGAAAAGAACTTGTCTGATTTACGTAGGTCCTAAACAATGAACTTAGCTTGCTGAGAAGCCGCAAGTTTAGGTACAATAGATAGAAAAGATTCTAACAATTGACTTCTATACCAGGACAAGTTTAAATTTGAGAGGGAAAGATATTAAATGAAATCCCTTATGCATGTGAGTCCTGATAAATCTTTATTGCTTATTGCAGCTCTGTATTTGGCTCTAAGGTGTGATTGGTGAAACTTGCCATTTAAGGCAAAAGGCACTTGGGACCATAACTAATTTTGTTTTGAGTTTGAATTTGGGTATACTTATCTGCATTGAAGATCTATAACTGTATCTGAGTTTAAATAAAGCAAGGATGTTTTATCCTATTATATTGGGTATATCACATGTCCCTGCTTTTTCCTTCTATAGCAAATATCTATGATCAGAACAAGTAGTTAGTATAATATATAAGCTCTTTTGTGTTATCTTACTAGGCAATCTAATGTTATTTTTATCAAGAACTAGAACATGTGCAGAAATTTATGCAACCTGCTTGAGACTCACCTTAAGATGTTCCCTTTTTGTTTGAAGAGGATTCTAGGAGCAGTAGTATTTCTCCTGTGATCACTCTCTTGCTGCTGCCAATGTGAGATCCCATTGCAACACCTTTTTGACTAAGCAACTTTGTGATATCTAAGAATTCTACAATAACTAGAAACTTTGTTTATTACAATACTCGGGAATTAGTGTTACTTAAGGACTTTTTCACCAACTTAGTAAAGTTTTTTCAACAAGGGTAGAAATGCATGCGAGCCACTTAGGACTCACTTTCTAAATGTTCCTTAAGCAATGTGAGAATGTTATTTTGTTAGTTGATTAATATCATGCTTGTCTAAAGTTTTGTTACAATTAATGATGCTAAAAAAAGAAAAAAAGGAAAAGAGGTTTGTGTTTTACTTTGTAAATGCCAGCAAAGAAACATGGCATGAATAAAAGGTTAAGATTCTATATGCATTATGTTAAAAATTGACTCTTTATGTATGTACTGAATCCTGTTATTAATTCCTTAAGTGATATCTCATCCTCTGAGTGAGGAAATTAATAATGATGTATGTAAAGTGTAAGACACTGGCTTCTGATGTGAATTTCTTAAATATGACAATTGGCCATGGTTCAAATTTTGAGTTTGTAAAAGTGATCAGGGTTATAAGGATTAGAAATGGTAATTTAAAATTGTGCTAAAATCACTCTTGTAGGAGAATGGACAGAAAGCTGATAAGAAGACAAGAAGAAAAAGATGCTGTGCTGAGATGGCTGGAACAGATACCAAGGACCAGAGGATTTCATTGACAATGTTCCTCACCAGATAGCTGTATAAGAAAGGACTTTTTGAATCTCAAAAAGACAATTGTATTTTTTATTTCTCTTTGAGTCTACATATCTATATTCCTTTGACTTGTCAATGTGTCAATCAGTCCTTCCTATATTTACTTAAAAGGGGATAGTTCAGAGGAAGAATTCAGATGTATCTATAATGGTGAAGTGTCTACAAAAGAAAAGAGTGGGATTGATTGGAATGCTGAAATAGTGAAATGCCCCTCTTCCTGGTATTGATTCAGAGGAGATCACAAAAACAATTATTGATATTTTCAAAAATTTAACCCATTTAATAATGTATTTTTGACTATTTTTCATACACAACCTTATATCCTTTGTTTGGTCTTAATAATTTTTGTCTGCCTTGTGTCCTTAGGATAACGAACACTATGTTTAAGCCACTTAAAATTACAGAATAAAAAGGGGGGAGATGTGGGGAGCCAGCTATATCCTGTTTAGGCCTCTTAGACCTCTGCAAGGCAGCATCAATTGAGAATGGGTCTATGCACAACAAGGCCAGTTTTAGGATAAGAAGACTTGGCAAAGAAAACCTGCCCTTGTAGGTGATTATCTATATTGGTGATGACAGAAATGTTTCAGTCTGGTTATCTATATGCGGGAGAACATAAATGTTTCAATTTGGTTAGCCTTAAGGAAAAACAGTGTCTCGATCCCAGGAACAAGGAGATTAAAAAACTTAACCAATGTTTTATTGTACTCTTCTTTGAAGTCTGGATGACTCAGCAATTAACCTGTATAAAATACTACCAGTAACTCCATTAAAATCAGTCTATAGCTTGACTATACGACTCGCGTAGCCCCATGTCTTTGTCTTTTTGTGTCAATTACTTTATCGAACAGTCACGCCACTGCGGGCACAGAATGGGAAAAAAATAGTTTCTGAAACTACAGAGATGTTTTATAAAACACACCTCTGTAAACAAGGAGATTGACTTGGGTTCATCACTCAATAGAACAAGAATTATACTAGCTTTCAGCCATCATACATGCTCCCTATTGAAGTCCTGAATACATTAATTTATACCCTGATTTGCTGAACAACCAAATCAAATGAATTTTCAAGCCTGATCAAATTGTGCAAGTATATCAAATTTCTCTTCTTTGAATGACAAAAGTGAGATTGCAACCTTGTCCCTGGGAACAGTGCAAAAATTAATTTAAAAATTATTAAAAAAATTATAAGTGAGGAACAAGTTACATGCTAAAGAAAGAGCCATGGACTTTAACACTTCAGAATCCAATCATTTCAAATTACAGTGTCACAGCCCATATTTATTTCAGCATCTTATTCATCCTGGTGATACAGTTCAAGGACTTGTCTCAGTTTATTAATTCTCTAGAATTTTCTTAAAAAAAACCATCATGTTATCATGGTGTGATTTTATCTCATCTTTGCCTATATTTATGCCTTTAATTTCTTTCTCTTGTCTTTTTTTCTTGTGAGTATTCTAGAAGTACCAAATAATAGTAGGGAGAAGTGATATCCTTGCTTTATTCCTGTCTCTATTGGAAACGTGTACAGTGCATCCTCATAATTATTCTCAGCATTTCTATAATGCTTTAAGGTTCACAAAGTGTTTTACATGTTAATACATTCGATCTCCACCACAATTTTGTGTGACTTGCTCAGGATCACACGTCTATTAAGCATCTGAAACTAATTTGAACTTAGGTCTTCCTGATTTGAAGTGCCATGTTGTTCTAGCCACTGCCCCGTCTAGCTGCTTATTACATTTCATTGCAACTGATGTTTACTTTTGTTTTTAGATACTTATTATTATGTTGAAAGAGATGTCTCTATGCGTCTATTCTGTGCAGTATTGTCCTTTCTTTTAATCATAAATGAGTGTAGTACCCTATCAAGTCTTTTTCTGTACTTATTGAGCTAATAATGCAATTTTGGATGCTTTTGTTTTTAATATGAATAATGATATAGTTTGCTTAATGTAGGACCATCCTTGAATCCCTGGTATAAATATAACTTGGTCATAATGAATGACTCAGTGGAAAACACTATAGTTTCACTGACAAGATTTTATTAAAAATTTAAACTTGATATTCATAAATGATATTGGTCTATAGTTCATCTTTTTGTTTTATCCTTCCTTGGTTAAATTATTAAGTGCATATTTATCTCATAAGAAGAGACTGTCAGTGTGCCTTCTTTGAAGCACTATGACTGTCATCTGAGGACCCTTAAAGTAAAGAGGCTGAGCATTAAAGTGGCTTTGTGGTGTCCTACTAAAAATAAAAACAATCATTTTAATAATATGTTAGATAAGTTATTCTGGCAGCAGCCTGACTGGAGAGAGGGGCTCACTAGATTCCCAAGAAGACCTAGAGTCATAAACTTTGACTTTAAATCTCCTCATCTCTAACATCAGGATAGTAGTATCAGTTTCAGTCTGGTAACCTAGTTTGTTTACAGCAATAGACAATGTAGTTAAGTTTTTGAGTAGTGAAAGATGATTATTATAGTGTTTTATTATTTATTACTAATATTAACTAGAAGAACAATGTGGTATAGTGTAGAGTGCCTGCCTTAGAGTGAGGAACAGCTGTTTTCAAGTCCCGTTCCTGAAACTTACTAGCTTCAAGAACACTAGCAAATCCATTATCCTCTCAGTGTCTGAGACAACTCTCTAAGAGCCAATTCATCTGGACTGGTAGAGGAATTTCATATCTGGAGGTTTCCTATACCAAAATTATAAACACAAATTCTCCCTCCTCAACAATACTGCTCTTCCACACCCTCAAAGCCCTCACAATTACACAATGGCCTATAAAGGCTGACAAAAATGGGTTTTTCCTGATAACCCTGTGAAACAGTAGTACACATATTCTTATTGGAATGATAAGGAAACTAAGGTGAAGAGAGAGTAATTAACTTGCCTTTAGTCACACAGCTTAGGACAGAAGGTGACACAGTAGATAGACCACTGGTCTGGAAATCAGGGAGATTTGTCTTCTTCAAATCTGGCCTGAGACTTTTCTCTAGGTGAGCCAGGTGGTATGGTGGTTGGAGCACTTGGCTTGGAATCAGGAAGACTCATCATCCTGAGTTCAAATCTGGCCCCACACCCTTATTAGCTGTGTGAGCCTGGGCAAGTCACTCACCCCCATTTGCCTCAGTTCCTCATCTGTAAAATGAGTTGGAGAATGAAGTGGCAAGCCACTTCAGTATATTTGTCAAGAAATCCACAAAACAGAGTCACAGAGAGTTGGACAGGATTGAAACAACTGAACGACAAAGTTATACATCTAGAGAACACTAGGACCAAGACTTGAAATCACCGTATTTGTCTTGATATCTGGAGTTCTTTCCGTTATGCTATATTAACCAATCAACCAATAAACATTTATTAAGCATGACTTAGTTCATAATTATCATCTATTAATCATTAATTTATCATGATGATTTATTAAACATTATTAATTTATTATTGTATGCCAGGCAATAATCACACCCAAAAGAGGCAGAAGATGGTCTCTACCCGACAGGAGATCACAAACTAAAGTTATCTAATGTAATGTAATCTAGTATTGTCTTTTTGATATCTCTTTATTTAGTGCAGTATTCAATCATTTTCATTGCAAGAAACGAAATAAATTTTGTACTTTGTAAAGCTTAGAGAAAAAAAAGACAAATCTTCCTATTCTGGGAAATTAATACGGTGGAGATAGGAGAAGATGTAAAATGATCTCTTGTTTGGGGACCTTATTCATTGCTTAATCATTTCTCACAGAACCCAAGGCAAGCATTATCTCAAACAAAATAGAGAGGGTAATATAATACCAAATGACATTTTAAAATGTTTTCCAGTTGAGAAAGTACTCTAAATACATTGTCTCATTTGTGTTTCACAACAGCCTTGTGAGGTAGCTGCTACAGATATTCCTAGGCCATTTTGTGCAGGGGGCTCTGAGAAGTTGTAGCATGCCCACATTCCCATGGCTAGTTTGTGTCAAAAATCTGAGCCCAGGTCTTCCAGATCAAAGGTCAAGTACTCCATCCACTATGCTAACCTGTAGTGAACAATTTTTAAAATGGATTAAGAGGGGACAAACGAGAAACTGCAGCTAATTCAATATGTTACAGAACTACTCTAAAAATAATAAGAACATTTCTTTACATTTGGAAGTAACAGCTAATGAAATGGCAGAGCGAGAGAGAGGACAGACTGATAATATTGGTATTTGTTGGCAGGTTAATTGATAGCCAAACTATAATGCTACTCATGTATGAGAGATCCCATGTCAAGAGAACACTGCCTCTAAGTCTGTCCCATGTCAGATTACTCTGGCCTGGCTAACATGATTTGAACTATTACTTGGAAGATTTCCCAAGCCCGTTGCCACCACTATATTGTACCCTACTAGTGGTATGTTATGAAGTCAAGTGGATAAGGGAGGATAATGGTGCTGATAGTGCCAATGTCACCTATTCAATTTTCTTCAGGTACAGTCTGTACTCAGTTTTCATCATTCCATGTGTAAGGACTTTCCTGTCCACATTCTTTATGTTTCTCCTTCCTCCAATAATAGGACATGCATTGTTTTGGATAACTTGTCTCAAACTCTTTTGTATTTACACAGATCATCTTCTTCTTCTTCTAAAAAAATCAGGGGTTCATTCTACCAAGTTAAGACATATCACTTTACAGCACACAAAACAAATATTATCTTAAGTGCTCGGAGCTTGGAAAAATAACCTTACATAAATAGGATACTTCTGGGGAGTCCTTGTTTTTCTTCATCAATGGCTTCCCTCTTGATCCAATTTTCTAAAACCATAGTTTTAGATAGTTACATTACAACAAATGATAGTACTAAAAGCTAACTCAAAGCTTCTGTGCTCACTGCTGCACTTCTTGTCTAGGCAATGTAGGGAGAGCTAGTTTCAAAATAAAGTGAAATGAAATAGAATCTAAATGTACTGTATTCTTTCCTCATGATGTCATGTCCAATTCTTCATAAGCCCATTTGGGGTTTTCTTTTTTTTTCCTGGTCTAATATATTTATTTTTATTTTTAAAAATATTTTATTTTTTCCACAATCACATGTAAAGACAATTTTTAAAAATTTTAAAATTCCAATTTTTCTTTCTCCCTCTTCTCCTCCCCCCTCCTTTAGATAATAAACAATTTGATATGTTATACACGTTCAACAATGTAAAACACATTACTACATTAGTCATGTTATGAAAGAAGATGCAGACCCTATTTAGAGTTTTCTTGGCAAAGCTACTACAGTGGTTTGCCTTTTCCTTCTCTACTTCATTTTACAGATGAGGAAACTGAATCAAAGAGAGTTAAATGCCTTGTCCGGGGTCTGAGGCTGGATTTGAACACAATTCTTGCTGACTCCAGGCCAGCACTGTGCCACCTAGCTGCCCTTCTGCATGACTCTTACCTGTATTATCCATTACTGAGAATCTGTAGTAGCCACTAAATCAATAGCCAATCATCAGTAAACACTCTTAAAGTACACACCTTATATGTATTAGGCTCTGTGTTAAGCACTGGGAAAAAAATACAAAAAAAGATAGTCCTTGCCCTCAAGGAGCTTACAATCTACTGAAGGCCTGGTGGAAAAGTCAAAGAGATCCAAAATAGAACTGGAGAAATAAAAAATAGCATAGTCAGAGAGGTCAAAGAAATCCAAAATGAGTACAGCTGGGTGGGAAGTGAGATGTCTGTGCACTGATCAGCATGGAAGCCTTGACATGCTCTGTGTTTTTGTTATTCTTTGTATCCCCAGTGCCTTGAATACAGTAGATGCTTAATAAATGTTAGTTGACTCATTAGATGTTTCCATCTAGCCTGGTTTGCCACTCATTAGGCAGCCTGGTGGCCCTCACACCCAGGGGGCTGGGAAGAGTAGTGGCTCACTGTATTTGTGCCAGACTTAATGCAGACACCTCTAATGCCTTTAGCCTACTGCATCTCAGAACTCCTGAGTTCCAAGCAATCCAGCACACTCTGCCTCCCTCAGCAGCAAGCATTAAGGATGTGTACCATCACACCTGGCTTCACGCCTAGCTTCACTTTGAAAGTAAGTTTTTCATACCTGAATGTACCATTCAAGACAACAGAAGTAGATTCTGGCATCTAGCACACAACTCCGTATTTCAATGAATCTAGGATATCATGGTTATGGGAATTGCACCTTGCGATCCATGTCAAAATAAGTCCATTCCCTCTCATCTTATACATTTGTGGTATGTGAGGTTTGGTGGAGTCATCTGACATCATGGGACAGACAGAGGCAGTGCTCTCTTGACATGGCATAGATGCCCATGCTATCCCAGGTTACTAATTTAGTTAGGACAATTTTATTAAATATTTCTTACCACAAAGTACAACTATTGGCAAGGACATTTCTAGGGCAGCAAGCTATACCAGGGAACCCTTTCTTTGAGGACTGTTTTTCAAATTTTCATTGGCATTCTATCCCTTTCCCAACAGCTTACTGAAAATAAGACCTCACTTCAACTTTGTGCATTCTATTCCAGGGGAAAAAAAAGTCAAAGGAAATTTTGTGATAAGATTTAAGTATTTTTTATAAAACAAATGCTTTTAGTTCTTTCCCAAAACCTTTGGAAAGAGACTCATTAATAGATATATTTTTGAGTCTCAATATTAAGGGAAATTACAAATAGAAAACCTTAATGAGATATAAAAGCACTCAAGATTTTGCCAGTCCATAAATAGTATGATTGGAGTAGGGGACCCACACTAGTATATCAGGGGACCTCATTTGCAAAATTGTGACCACCATTACACACTACTTCCTCTGTCCCAAGTGCTTAGCATGGTTTCTGGCTATAATAAATGCTTAATAATTGCTTCCTCTATCTATCTTTCTATCATCTATCTATCTATCTATCTATCTATCTATCTATCTATCTATCTGTCTGTCTGTCTGTCTGTCTGTCTGTCTGTCTGTCTGTCTGTCTGTCTGCCTGTCTGCCTCAGGGCGCATTGCTGCTTTGGCTAGTGTGGCTTGCCTGTGCGTGTGGCAGTAAACCATGGCGGGTGTTGGTTATGGTGAAGAGTGCAGGAACCTATCTTGACAGGTATTCATTGTTCCTCAGCACAAGGGCTTCAGGGCCAGGCTGGCAGCAACAAAACTAATACATTTCTTCTGAAGTAGAATAGAGAATGCCCATGGATACAGTCCCCAAAATAAATGTAGTTCACCAAGGCTACAGGAATGACAAATGCTGAATGACAACATAAAGGTTGTTTTCTCTTGTGGAAGTAACCTTGTTTCAACAGTGAAAAAGATACTTTCAATCCTCCTGTCAATGTGCCGTCTATACAGTCTGTCAGAGGGGCCACTAGGATCTTCAGTAAAACCCAAAGCAGTATGTAGTTTTACTCAATTATACTTCTGTACACTGTTAGTGAATTTGGATTTCTTCATTATGGCAGGCTAATAAATTCTGTACCTGTATTTTAAGCTTCAGTTACTGGGTACACAAAAGATATTTCATTAATTTTGATTGAATCATTTAAACAGCAAGTGAGAGTTATCATTTCAGTTTGTCTCCTCTGTCACTACTCAGCAAATAAATGTCAGCCTGATTTAACTGACTTTAGAATCATTTAAAATGATAGGTTTTAAGAAAAAGAGCAACTCTCACAATGTGCAAGCAAACTGCCTCAGGCAATGATCTCATTATCTCTTCCAACCTCAGCAGGGTTAGGCTGAGTCAGTAAAGAGAAAACTTACAGGAAAAGCTGGGTGAAGCAGGAAAGCGTAATCTAATATACCAACATAGAGGGACGGAGGCGGCACTAACTTCGAATGATGCTACAAGCCTCTTCTGGAACTATGACTGATCTCCTAAAGGCAGAGTCTAATTCTTTCAGAGCAAGAAAGGACCACAAGAGTCACTTCATCTAAACTGTACCAGAACAGTTATCCAATCTATAAAACATGGAACAAATGGCTATGCAGTCTTACCTTACATAAAGTCTTCTAGGAAGGTGGAACCGCTGCCTCATAAGGCAAATCATTCTATTTTGGACAGCTCTCATTTTAAGTTTCTCTTTATATAAACCCCACATCTACTTTGCTCAGTTCTAAATAAATACAATCCAGAGTTAAACTTAGTTTTTAAAAAGTTAGAAAAAAAGAGAAGCAGTCAATGAGCATTTATTAAGTGCCTACTATGTGCCAGGATTTGGGCTAAGTGTTGAGGATATGAAGAAAGACAAAAGATGTTCCCTGATTTCAAGGTGCTCATAGTATAATGAGGGAGACAATATGAAAATATCTATGTAGAAACAAGATACATAAAGGATAAATTGGAGGTAGTCCACAAAGGAAAGGCACTAGCATAAAAATATGGAATGTTTTATATTGATCAACAATACTTTTACCAATGGATTTATTAACACTGAACACTAATACCTAGGATGGCATTCACCACCAGCACTAGGATAATTAATGTATAACTCCTGTGCCTCAATTGTTTCCAACCTTTGTCTCAGAATATTGAGTATATCCCCAGTGGATTATTTATAGAAGAATGAAGAGGAGTACCCCAGGATGAGAGGCCACAGGAGGATATTTGCCCCAGGGGAGTAGGTACCAACATTAATTAATTCACAGATCTCCTGCAGCATTGAATTAAGAAAGGTTCAGGTAATCTAGCTCTAGAATTGAAGTAACCTCCTATCATTTCTTTGCTATCCCCTACAGCACCTACCATGCTAAATATTTATTGAATGAAAAAAGTAATGTTGGTAAAATTAATCCTCTGCATATTTTTGGTGTTCATTTTTCCAGATTTAAACCATTTCATTGGAGAATCAGGAATTTTGAGGATCTCTTTCCATGCTGTTGATTTAAATTTTTTTTTGTTAAAAGTTCATACAGTTTATAAGATCTAAATGGTTGATGTCCACATGACCAGATAACACAACACCACTACCATTCTTCCTAGAAGCTGGCTACCAATTTGAGGATATTAATCTAGAAAGGAAGAATCTTACATTACATTATTTTTAGGTTAAAAGTCCACTTTTAGTATACATTTATATGAAATGTTATAATTTGCAAAACGCTTTCCATACAACAATCTAGTAAGGTAGACAGAGAAAATATGGGATAAGACCCCCAAACTTCATTCCTTTTTGCTAAAGCTCAGCAATCCACTGCTAAAATAGAAATGGAGTAACAAAAACAGTCAGTTTAGTCATTTTAAAAATGCTTCAAATCTCTATAAACTTTAAAATAAATCTCTCACATGTCTTTTTGCTTTTTTTTTTTAAACCCAGTCCAACTTTACTTAGGCTCTCTCAGAAAGTACACTAGCTGTATCTATATATCTTGTCTAACCATGCCACAACTATTCTCAGCTGGTAAAAACAAAACAAAAACAAAAGTAAACAGGAAAAAACCCAAATGACCTTTATACAAACGCCTTTCTTTATGGAATAAACTGCATTTACCCAGAATAGGTGATCTCATTGATCAGGAGAAAGATTACACTCTATACCACACAGCTGCCTTTCCAGTTTATTACTAAAGTGATCTGTGAGGATCTAGAAGAGCATATTCTCTTCCAAAAGGAGCCGACACATTTCTCATAGCAGTCTTTACATATAAAAACCTATAATAGAAATCATTAAGCTGTGATACCAGCAATAATTTCATTTAAGTTCCCTACATCCTCCATGTTTCCTGTTGGAGGTATTATGGGTCATGCACATATTAAAATAAAGAGGGGGAAAATTGTTGTAAATACTAAAAATAGAAGTATCCAAACTTCTATCCATACCAGTGGCAATGACTCACATGGAATGAAGGTAAAGCTCCAACATACATTTTACGTACATGACTGGCTTCTTAATGATAGAAATTTATATCTACTCAGTGCATTTAATAGTCACATTAATAATTCTCATGCAAAATTACAAGTGTCTGTAATATTAACAGTGTGTACATTCTCTGTACCAACACATATATTATTCTATATTCAGTAGATCATCTTTATGAATTCATATAATCTCCTCTCACCTAACCTACTGCAATATCCAATATCTTATGATCATAGATTTAGACTTGGAAGATATCTTAGAAGCTATCTATCTAATCCAACCATCTTATTTTATAGATGAGGAACTGAGGGCCAGAAAAGATAAGTAACTCGTACTAGGTCACACAGCTGGTAAGTAACTGAGGTGTGATTTAAACCCAGGATTTCCTGACTCAAATCTAGCACTCTATCCTCTATACGGTTTTCCTTCTTCAAGGCTTCTTGTCTAGTCTCTCCCCTTTCCAATACATTCTTCATACAACTGCTCATGTCATCATCCATCTCAAGAAATTCCAGTGGTTCTCTATTTATTGCCTCTAGGATCAAACACAAACCTCTCTGTTTAATAATTAAAAACTCTTTATAGTCCAGTTTAACCTACCTTTTTAGACTTGTTTATTGCATATTATTTGTTATCTCTAGGCAATGATGGGGGGGGGGAGAAAAAAGGGAAATTTTACATAACGGCACTATATATTTAAAAGGAATATGAAGTTGTACATAATAGATTTGTAGTTTCCTGTGTGATCTTTTTTATTATTATTCTACTATGTTAATGGATATCATTTCTAGTCACGTACTCTAAGCCCCAACCAAAGTGATCTATTTCCTGTTCCTCATATATCACATTCCAACTCTGGTCTCCAAGTCTTTGCCCAAGCTATATCCCATCATCAGGACACATTCACTTTTCTCTTAAGGTTTCCCAAATCCGGGGGTAGAGCCAAGATGGCGGCTGAAAAGCAGGGACTAGTGTGAGCTCCCTGCCAAGTCCCTCCAAAACCTATACAAATGGCTCTGGACAAATTCTAGAACAGCAGAACCCACAAAATAGCAGAGGGAAGCAGGGCTCCACTCCAGGACAGCCTGGATGGTTGCTGGGTGAAGTCTTTCACGCATGGAGCTGGGAGCAGAGCAGAGTGAAGCAGAGCCCAGCATGGGCCATGCGGACCAACCAGACCAGGAGCTAGGCGGAGCGGGCCCTGCCACCCTAAATGAGTGAGCTGTAGGAGTTACCAGATTTCTCAACCCACAATCAACAAAGACAACAGAGAAGAACTGCAGAACCCACAAAGTAGTGGAGGGAAGCAGGGCTCTAGCACAGGACAGCCTGGATGGTCTCTGGGTAAGGTCTATCCCTCACGGAGCTGGGAGGGGAGTGGAGCAGAGCCTAGCATGGGCAGCATGGACCAAGCAAACCAGGAACTGGGAGGAGTGTGCCCTAGTGCCCTGAATCAGTGAGCTGCAGGAGTTATCAGATTTCTCAACCCACAAACACCAAAGGCAACAGAGAAGGTTAGTGGGAAAAGCTGCAGGGAGTGGAAGGAGTTCGCGGTTCAGCCACCACTCTGGGGGCAGCAGAGGTGGGGCAGCTACAAAACTACAGCTGCAGTTGCTTCAGGCCCCAGGCCCACCTGGTGGGAGGAATTAAGTGGAAGATCAGAGCAGGAGTGAAGAGCCTGCTGAAGATCTAAGTCCAGCCCAGGTTGGGGGTTCTTGGGGAAGGAGGAGTGCTGGTGTGGCACAGCTGGTGCATCCCCCCAAGCTTGGAACATAGTTCTTTTTACTCTACAAGCAGTCATACCCCACTGAAAAACTCAAGGGTCAAGTAAGTTGGCTGGGAACATGATCAGGCAGCGAAAACGCACCCAGATTCAGTCTCAGACTTTGGAATCTTTCTTTGGTGACAAA
>CM053626.1:168654719-168681216 GCA_028646595.1 Phalanger gymnotis
AGATGTTCAAAAGTAAAAAATAATAATAATAATTACAGTGAAAGGCAGTGACATACAGAAGAATGGTGGCTTTGGAGTCAGAAATGCCTGTGTTCGAAATTTACCTCTAACACCTATGGGCCAGTAGATGACAAGTGATGTAACATCTCAGGGCTACTGGAAACTGTCTAAGACTCTTAAGCTGAGGCAGTTTCCACACCAGAAGTTCCTCTCATAGATGATCACATAGAATTATAAATCTAGAGTTGGAAGGGACATCAGAGATTATCCAGTCCAACTTTTCACAAAGATTGTGACCAGTTGGCAGAGGTCAGAGGAGGAATGAGTAGCAGAGCACGAAGAAGAACCCAAGTCCTCAAAATTCAAGCTGTTGTTCCTTCCACTGGAAAATGCTACCTGTCTTCTCATGATTCATTCTGTTGGTCATAATTCTTCTTTGCAACTTGACTATTGTGTAAATAAGTTTAATGCGAAGTTATATGCAGAAGATGCCATGCTGTCTTGGGGAGAGAGTGGGGGGGGGAAGAAAATCGGGAACTCAAAATCATGCAGTGTTGTAAACTAAAAATAAAAAATCTTAATTAAAAGAAGAAATAAATCCAAGAAATGGAGCTAAACATGAAAAAAGAAAGAAAAGCTACCTGTCTTAGGTCTTGACAAGATAATACATACTTCACCATCAGTCAGTGAATAAACATTCATTAAGGGGCAGCCAGGTGGTGCAGTGGATGGAGTGTTAGGCCTGGAGTCAAGAAGACTTGAATTCAAATCTGACCTCAGATACTTACTAGCTGTGTGACCCTGGACAAGTCAATGAACCCTGTTTGCCTCAATCTCCTCATCTGCAAAATGCGCTGGAGAAGGAAATGGCAAGTCGCTTCAGTATCTTTGCCAAGAAAACCCTAAATGGAGTCTCGAAGAGTTAGAAATGACTGAAAGTGACTAAACAACAAGAGCTTCTATTCTGTGCTAAGTGTTGAGGATAAGGCAAAAGACAGTCTCTGCTCTTAAGTCTAATGGGAGAGACAACATGCAAACAACTACATAGAAACAACCTAAATACAGGATGAAGTGGAGGTAATCAATAGAAGGAAGATACTAGAATTAAGGGAGATCAAGAAAGCCTCCCAGTCATGGAAATGTATTGTAAAGGATTGGAGGAGGGCCTCAGAATCAGGAAATCAGAGGTTCAAGAACCATTGCTGATACATTGGCTGTGAAACCCATAGTAAGTCATTCAGCTTCTCATTATCCAAGGTGGGTGCTTCAGAATATAAGGTTCAAGACAGGTGGAATTCTGCATTGGAATTGGGAGTTTTCTCACCAGGAATTCTCTACAGCAATGAAATCACAGGTCTGCCCAAACACACGCAATCTAGAAAAGTAGTTCTTAACCTGGAGCTCATGAACTTATGTGTGTTAGAAAAAAATCTTTTTTGATAACTGAATTCCAATATAATTGGCTTTCTTCCTAATCCATCATATTTTATGTAATTAAAATATTTTGAGAAGGGGTCTACAGTTTTCACCAGACTGCGAAGGGAGTCTGTGACAAAAAAAAAAGTTTAAGAACCCCTGAGCCAGAATATAGTAGGTTCTCCGGATCACATTATACACAATGACTTATTGAAAACCTTAATTTGATGACATGAATTCTCGTTTTCTATTGTGTGTACCAATGACTCTCTGATTTAATCTTCTAATTCCTTTCCGGTGATTATTTTGCTCTCAAGTTAGTTCTGCTCTAATTTGATGTATGATCTTAGAAGTATTCCTTGATAGGATCTAAGACAACTCCAAAAGACTCATGACAGAAAATGCTGCCCACATTCAGAAAAAGAACTGTGGAGTCTGAATACAGACCAAAGAATATTATTTGCTCTCTCTCTCTCTCTCTCTTTTTCTTTCTTCTTTCTCGTGGTTTCTCCCATTGGTTCTAATTCTTCTTCTCACATTACACAGTGTCTTGGAGTGAGGGGAGAGATAGGGAGAAAATTCGGAACTCATAATCTTATGGGAGTGAATGTTGCAAACTAAAAATAAATTTTAAAAAATAATTAAAATAGCAGTTGTAAAAAAAAGTGTTCCTTGATTGGGCCATCCTTCCTCCTATGGTTCTTACCATGGCAGTATCTGCTGTCTGTATTCTTGTATGCAAATCCTGAAATATTTTTACACTTTCTGTCAAGTCTTGTGAGAGAGTGAGTTCATTCATGATGATTGTAACAAATGCCAGCTTTTTTACAGGAAAAAATTACTCTGCTTTGGTGTAGTTGTTCTGTTAGAGGGATTCATAGTGTCAAACACAAAAATGGATTTTTAAGAATTCCAGCGTTAAGTAGGCCCATTTCTTTTTGTCAAAGATAGCCAGGTGGCATAGTGGATAGAGTGCTGGCCCTGGATTCTGAAAAATCTAAGTTCAAATCCTCCCTCAGACACGTAGTAAGTATATGATGTTGGGAAACTCCCTTAACTCATTGAGCATCCATTTCCTCATTTGTAAAATGGAGTCACAGGGTTATTTTTAGGATCAAATTTATTTTTGTTTGTTTTTCTTTTTTTAGATTTTTTATTTTTTGTTTACAACACTCACTTCCACAAGTTTTTGAGTTCCAAATTTTTTTCCTCTCCCAACAGAATGAATTGTTTGCAGTGATCCAAGCTCTCTCTCTGCCATACACTATCAATATTATAACTGACAGCTGGTATGGTGCCTCATATTGAGATGGCCTACATTCCTAGAAAAACTGATATTTTTTTCCTCTCCCACTTCCAAGATGGCATGGAATCCGATATATGTTCTACATATACCTTCGCATTAAACATATTTATGCAATAGTCAAGTAGTAAAGAAGAATTATGACCAATGGAATGAATCATGAGAAAGAAGAAGCAAAACCAAAAAAGAAGAGACAGAAAAAGAGAGCAAATTTATATCCATAAAGTGCAGATAAATGCTATCTATTCTCTTTCAAAAACCATTCAAGACATTCGCTCTTACTTTAATCATTCATTTCAGTTTTAGATAGAATTTCTAAAAATTTGTATTAAGTGAAAAGCTTCAGCAACCTCAGGTTATTCAACTTATGCCTCTTCAAATTTTCCTGATTCCTTGAATTCATCTCATTTCATAGAGTTTAAGCTAAGGGTTGAAATTTTTTTCTTATAGTTACCCTGCACTGTTTATCGGTACCTTACTGTGTGACTTACAGCTGCAGATGCTATTATTCTTTTAGCTGTTACTGTTATTTTTATTATGTGTTTGGCACTGGGGGTACAAAGATGAAATAAGATGGTTCTTGCCTTCCAGTAACCTATAAACTAACAGAGGAAAGTTTTACCCAATATTACCCAATATTATAGGACCATGAATCCTTGCTCCAGGCAAAGGTATAAATTGTTTATTCCAGGCTGGGCCAAGACAAATTGTATCAGGGACATCCAGGAACACTACAGAAAACATGTTTCACAGGAAATTCAAAGTGAACTTCAACCAATACACAAGAATGAATGAATGAATTTGCAAGAAACCCGTTTTTTCCTTTTTTATATATCAAACATTTATTACAACCCTCACTATTCCCCATCTCCTACATTCCCATATCTACTTCCTACTTCTGTAGGCACAATCAAATCAATACAACCACTGCCACTTGAACAAATGTGTCATTCCCTTCCCCTCTGGCGTTACTCACTATTCCTATAACTTTTCATCTGAAATTCCTCCTCTCTGGCTCCCATTGCTAATATATCTGGAATCTTCCATTAGAATTGCAAGATTCTTGAAGGTAGAGTAGAGGCTGTCATTTCTTCATTTGTGTTTAATGCGTCCCGCACTTAGCACACAATAAGTTCTAAAATGTTTTTTTTTCTGTTTTTATTCATTCATTCCCTAAAATATATTAGTTTCTTAAGAGTGGGGATCATACCTTTTCTGCCCTGTGTATCTCTCCAGCAACTAACATACTACACTGCCTACTTAGCAAACATTTGAAATATGATGGATAGATGGATGGACACACAGATGAATGGATGGATATGGCAAAATAGCCTAGTGGGAGAGTCAGTATTATGACTTACTCTCTATCACTGAGTTAGTAGAGGGACTAAATAAGCTCTAATCAAGGCAAAATACAGGTAGGAAGAGAAGCAGTATCCCTAGATAACATGGTAATTATTATTAAGATTTAATGTAATTTCTAGATAGGACTCCCTTCATATTCATTTTGAGTGCTCAATAAATTGGACAACATAATTTAAAACAACAATAACAAAAAAATAATTCTATTCAACTTGCACATTTTCCAGGTCCTCAGTATTGAAAATTTTCTCTTTTCAAAAAGGAATTCACGCTCAGAGTTCCACTCTTCACCCAACCTCATTGCCCATACTGCATTTTCAAGGTCAGTGCTATTCTGGGTTTTGCATTAAACTTGCTTCCTCTCCACCTCCTCACCAAATATTCTCCTCACCAGGGCTTCCCAGCTAAATGATTATGGGCTGATCCTTCACTGAATGCTGTCCTTTGTTTCAGCTGCTCCACGTTGGCTCTGACGATTGGAAAACTTTAACAACAATGATGAATCAGAGTATTTATTTTTGAGGGTTTTTTTCAAGCTGCCTCCTCATCAGAGCTAAAATAGCAGCATTTGGGCTGCCACTGGGGGCAGATCCAGAAATTTACTTTTCTGGGGTTCCCAAGAGGGAAAACTTTTAATGTTCGTTATCATCCAATCTTCATGTTAATATATGCCACAGATTTTAAAATTAGAAGTAATGCATAAATAATTGAATTTTGACAATAAATTGGTGGTGCCAGCCAGTTACACATAAACTGATTTTTTAAACTGCAATTTTAATAGACAATGATCCAGATGAGGAATCATTAAGTCTTGTTAGGAGATGATGGTATCTAGTTTGTATTCCTCGTTATTAAGAAGAAGAAACCAAGACGGATATTTAGTGACTTATCTAAGGTCAAAGGAAGCTCACATCTCCTGATACTCAGTCCGGTTTTCTTTTTGCCATAACCTGAGGAGAGCTGTAAGGCATAACATCATACCAAAATTATTTCTCACCCTTACCAGCCAATCATGGCTGAGATTTCTAATCTCAATGTCTCTTTAAAAAAAGTTTATATTGGTATCACTTGTTTTACATTGCCTAACTTTCCCCTGTATCTGTTTCCCTTCCAGAGAACCATCTCTTAAAACAAGGAATATTTCTTTAAATATAAAAGAAAAAGTGAAAGAGAAAAAATTTAGCAAAACTGATCATTTTTGGGGGGGAAGTGGGAAGGCAGGGTAATTGGGGTTAAGTGACTTGCCCAAGGTCACACAGCTAGCGTGTCAAGTGTCTGAGGCCAGATTTGACCTCCTGAACACATCTTCCTGATCCTCAGACACTTGACGGCTAGGTGGCACAGCGGATAGAGCACTGGAATCAGGAAGTTCTCTGGAGCTGGTCCTCACGGGCTCCAGCACACTCTTGAAAAAGTCAAAGCTAACACTTGGAACTGGGAAAATCCAACACTTACATAATTAGTAGTTGTTTGGCCATGGAAGAGTCAGTTAACTTTTCTGTGCCTCATCTATAAAATATGGATGAAAATGTTTGTGCTTTACTCATGCATGGCTGTCAGAAGAATCAAACAAGATAAGCAACCTATCAACAAACAATTATTAGGCTCTCACTCTGTGCCAGGCACTGAACTAAATACAAAGAAAATATAAAATAAGCCCCTGATATAAAGAAGCTTATACTAATGGGAAGTAAATGTGTGTGTGTATGTAGATATATGTGTATATATGTGTATGTCTGTCTGTCTGTCTGTATGTATGTATGTATGTATATGGAAGCTATCACATCCAGGGGATCAAAAACATCTCCTGCAAAACTTATCATTTGAGCCATTTATAAAAACAGCTAGCATTTATATAGCATTGGAAGGTTTGCATGTTACCTCATTGAGATATGTCCACATATTTCAAGGCTTAGAGAATTTGCATGTTATCTCATCTGCTCCTCAAAACAAGTCTGCGAGTTAGGTGTTATTATCATCTGTATTTTACGGAAGAAGAAATTAAAGCAGAGAAAGGGTTGAGTCACACTGCTAAGTAAGCATCTATAAGTCAGGATTTGAATTCAGATCCAACACTCTATTCACTGAACCATCTAGCTGCCTAGAAGAAAGGAAAGGATTCTAAGAAGCAAAGATGAAGAGGGAGAGTATTCTAGGCATGAGAGAATGTGAGGAACAATAAATAAAACAGTATGACTGAATTAGAGAGTTCTGAATATAGAAGCTGAATTAGAGGGAAATAAACTGCAAAAATACTGGAAAGGTAAGATGGAGCCAATTTGTAAAGAACTTTAAATGCCAACAGACTTTATATTAGAGGCTGAATGCAAAGCAGAGCCACTGAAGCTTAATGAGAAGGGGTAAGGGGAGGAAGTTGACATAGTGAGACCTATGCTTCAGGAAAATAACTCTAACAGCTGCATGGAGGTTGAATTGAAGTGAGGCGAGACTTGAGGCAGGAAGAAAAAGCATAAGTCCACAGTAATAATAAAATTGTGAGATGATCAGGACATGAATTGTGGTGATATATGTGTGGGCAGAGAAAAGGGGTCATATATAAAAGAAGTTGTGAAGGAAACAACACCAACATTTGGCAACTGACACTGGATGCATAGGCTGTGTGAAAATGAGGAATGAAAGATGACACTGATATTGTGAACCCTGGCTGCTTGAGAGGATGGTAATGTTATTGACAGTAATTGGGAAATTAGGAAGAATGGAGGGTTTGGAGAGAAAATGAGTTCTGTGCAAGGAAGGAAGGAAAGGAAGGAGAGAGAGGAGAGAAGAGAGAGAGGAAAGAGGGAAGAAGAGGAAGGGAGAAAGGGCAGGAGAGAGATGAGAGGGAAGAGAAAGGGAAGGAGAGGGAGGGAGGGAGAGAAAATGACTTCAGCGAAACTCACCAACAAATCAGTTGAGTCTCATAATGTATATCATGTTCACACCCATAATCTCCCACATCTTCAATGAATTTTCTCATCAGAAGTTCAGGAATAAGCATGGTCTTCATAAAACACTGTGTTATATTTTAAGGTTTTTAAAAATTTACATTGTTGTAATCACTGTGTTGTTTTCCTTTATCTGCTTGCTTCATTCTGTATCACTTTTAACATATATCACTCAACCTCTGACATTTTTCCCCATCATCGAAATTTATTATATGTCTCTGACACTTGTCTATTCCTAACGTCTCTCATTTTGGACGTATATGACCACTTTCTTCATTCTCGATGCCCCTGCCTTTCTCCTCCTCCTTATGCATCTCCACATCTCTGATACTTTATCCACCTCTCTGATGTTATTTCTTATTCCTGACAATTATTTCTTCACTAAGTTCTTACCTCTCATTCTTGACACATCCTCCATTTCTGACAATTATCTCCCTATTTAATACTTAGTCCACATCGCTGGTACTTATCTTCCCACTCTATACTTTTCCCTCATTCCTAAAAAAAAAAAATTGAAAAGTCTTCCTGTGCTGTGAAATCTTTTTATGCATCCTATCTTATGGCTGAGTGAATTTCTATTACCTTCCTAAAAGCACAGCTTGGTACCACCTCCTACAGGAGGCTTTTACTGATTGTTTTCCATTTACTACTTTAATTCCATTCCCCACCAAAAAAAAAAAAAGGATGTTCTATGTACTCTCTATATAATTTATTTTTGTGCCTATTGTTTCTCCTGTTTCCTTCCTCTATTTGCATGCATAATATTCAGCACAAATGCTTAGAACACAGTAAGTATTCCATAAATGCTTCTTGATTGAATGAACCTTGAAAATGAAATGTTCTTTAAATAACAGTGATGCATAGGCCTTATATAAACAGAATATAGTAAATGAGTTATGAATATAAAATTCTAGAGAAGGAATGAATCTCAAGAAGTTCCTCATCTTCAGGCAGAACCTTATGTAAACCATTCCACAAGACCCTCTTGTTTAATGAAGCCCTCCAGAGAGAACATCTCTTAACAACTCCTTCCAGTATTTAAAATCTTTCGTGGAAAGATAATTCTTCCTTATATTTAGCCTAAATTCCTCCATACTATAATTTAATCCCAACTGAGATGAACAATTGGCAGAGGTTAAGTACCTTGTAAATACCAAAGCTCTATATAATTATGAGTTATTATTATTGGTAATAATAAACTATAGCTTGAAGAATCTGCAAGCCATAAAATCAGTGTATTTTCTAATTCTTCACCCAGCTCCATTAATTATAGGAGAATATAAAATGCAGATGCAATGATCATAAATGTACAGGCTTATTTAATCTGTTTTCCTTATAATTGAAGTTTGATCATCAGACACAGCTGGTTCTGTAGTTTATAAAGATTAATCAGTGAATTTTAAAATACAGAATATTAAACATAGGAAGTAGCTAAACATTTGGGGAAAAAAGATATTTGTAAAGATGCACAAAAAAGAATCTTTGGAGAACCTTGGGCAGGGTGGTGTGGTGGGGAAAGTGTTGAATCTGGAGCTGGGGGTTCCAATCAAGCCCTCTTACTGTTGTTGTTCGGTCATTTTCAGTCATGCCTGGCTTTTCGTGACCCCATTTGGCATTTTCTTGGCAAAGAGACTGGAGTGGTTTGCTATTTCTTCCTCCAACTCATTTTACAGATGAAGAAACTGAGGCAAATGGGGTTAACTGACTTGCCCAGGATCACACGGGCAGTAAGTCTGAGACTAGATTCAAGCTCAGGAAGACGAGTCTTCCTGACTCCAGGCAGGGGGTGCGAAAAGCACCCCATCAATTCCCCAACATTGGCAGAGGAAGTCCATAGACAGAATACTCACTGCTTGACACAAAAAGAGAAGTAACAATAGGTGATTTAGGATCTGTCTTTCCAACTGACACAGTACTCTGCCCTTCTGCCGCTGTTCTGGGGCTGACGGAAGGACCAAGGGGATACTCAATGTTTCTGAATCGTGCCAGTGCGGCAAATCCTGACATTTGTCAATGCTAAGTCATTATGGACGGAAGTCACGTATTATGTTCAGGTAATTATAGGTGAAGGTTTTATCTTCAATAATGCTCCAGTTTGAATACGATAGATTTGTTCAATTCTCAAGGACATTATGATGTTTGTATTTACAATATGCAGAGTGGTTGTCTATAAGTCTATACAAAATAGCTTTGATCTGATCTTTCTAAGTATGTTTGTTGTTCAGTTGTTTCAGTTATATCTGACTCTTCACAATGACAATTGTCTTTTTTTGGCAAGATACTCAAGGAGTTTGCCATTTGCTTCTCTAGTAACTCATTTTACAGATGAAGAAAGTGAGGCAAACAGGGTTAAGTGACTTACCCAGGGTCACATAGCTAGTAACTATCTGAGGTCAGATTTGAACTCAGGAAGATGAGTCATCTTGACTCCAGGCTCAGCACTTTATCCACTGCACAACCTAGATGCCCTTCTAAGTATTTAGTAGGTGATAAATTTTGAAACCTATACTGCTGTGCTGGACATTTTTAATTATTTCCCTGTCAAATCTACATGTATCAACAAGTAGAAGCTGGTTGTGCTCTCCCATTTCTCCAACAAACTCTAATATTTTTTTACCAGCATATTGATGGCTAAGTCCATGTGCATGTCATCCGTGGATGGGCTTTTGGTTCCATTTTCTGATATTTACTGTTCCGTAGATTTCGTTCTATGAAATGAGGCAGCTTGGTGGCAGCGAGATGTAGCACTGGGCCTGGAGTCAGAAGACCTGAGTTCAAATCCAGCCTCAGATACTTACTAATTGTGTGACTTTAGGCAAGTCATTTAATTTCTCCATTTTAGGGGCTGACAGGAAAATGAGTCTCATTTAACTATGGTTCTCAGAAATGCCACTACCTAGTAAATTCCCATATGCAGAATGCTTTGTGACCTTACTCCTCCAGCTCTGATGAACTTGGCTTTGCTTGCTGAAGTTTAGAGAAGACAAGATTTTCCAGAGAATAACAATATCCATTCTTAGAGGGATTAGGCCGTGATGGGGAAGGGCAAACAGGAGGAAAGGAAAGAGGCAAGAGGGAAAAAGGACAGCTTTAGACAGGCCTGGCTTCTGCACTGCAGATTACACTAATCTTCAAGCAACAAGCAACAATTTTCAATACTGGAAAAGCCTGTTTGTCAGTGCTACCATTTCCAAAAGCCTTTATAATGGGATGAATTCCCTGCGCTGTCACAAAAATGTCTTTGCAACCAAAAGCTGCTTTCACAGTAGACAATAGTCTGTTTTTTCCACAGGGAACCCGGGGGAAAATGCCACTGTTGCTCTCTTTGCCAAGGGCATGAGCCAACAATGAAGAAACCTCTGGTATCCCTGCCCACATTGGAAGGTATGATTGACTAGACTAATGAGTGCCAGACTAAACACCTTGGATGGGCGAAAGGATGTACAAGAACAAATTGTGACTCATATAGAGAACAGCAAGCCCTATAACACTCCTAAAGGGGATTCGACTCCACCAAAGAGAAGGCTAATTAAAAATAGACTGGAGAAGTCCTTTTGGGTGATCAGGTTCAGAACTGGTTCATTCAAATTTTGGCCAATTAGATTTTTCAAAGTAATAAAAATATCCTGATAAGTACACAGATATCTGAAAAGAGGATGGAAGGGAAATTCAGGAAACCTTCCATTGGCCTTCTTGGTCTCATCTATACTGAATGAATTACAATCTAATAAATCCATTAGAACATAAGCTCCTGGAGGGCAGAGACAGTCTTTTAAGTGTCTAGCATGTAGTAAATGTTTAATCAAAGTTTATTGATTGAGTGAATGTAAATAATGAGTCCAGGGTACAGGACTGACTATTCTGTTTGGGGATTTAAGCCTCCCCAGTTTGCAGGTTGGGTTCAAAGGAGGGTAACTACTCCCACAGGTACTCTATGGGTGCACACTCCTAAAACTATACCCCAATCCCATTACCCACAGTACCTGATTAGTGCAGTCAACTTGTATACAAAGCTAGTTCAAAGTAAAGGCCTTTACTAAGATGGAAGGTTATTTTGGTTACAAAACATTCCCCCTACAAGATCTGGATCATAGTCTCATACAAATATATACAATCACAAACCTAGGGAACAGGTAATGAGGCTCATTTGGAGGGAATACATGGGGCCAAGGCAACTCTCTCCACTGTTTTGCTCCTTCTAGTACTATCTCTGATGGGCAAGACTCTCAGCTAACCTCCTTGGTTCTCCTCCTTTCAACAGATTAACTCTTAAATTTCAGAACTAGTTTTCTTAAATCTATAGTCAGTTCTCTGCTATGAGATTATTCATTCTTTGAAGGTATTTCTGTCTTGCAAGTTACATTTTTGTGACTGTATGTGGAGAAAGTGTCTTTGTTCCTTCTCTCAAACCTATTGACTAAGAATTATTTGACTACTAGATGTGATGTCACCAACTCAGTGATTAACTTCACCACAAGATTGCATGGCTGAGGGAGGAGAGAAAGAAAAACCTTTTTGCCCCCAGCTGTACAAAGTTGCTCTTTATCCTGAACTCTTTCAATGGGGTTGACTGCACTGAAAGCTTAGAAGGCTTAGATTTTTAAAGACCTCCAGGAGTAGGCCAGTCTTTTCACAGACATTGGAATTGACTTTACCTTTCAATATCTCCCCTATTTGCCTCCTTCTCTCCACTGAGCCTGAACCACCCTGGTGGAGACCCTTATCAGCTCATACCTGGACTATTGCAATAACCTGCTGATTGATGTGCTTGCCATAGGTCTGGACCCATCCCAGTCCATCCTCTACTCAGCTGCCAAAGTAACTTCGCAAAGAACAAGTCTGACCATACAGTCTCAAGTCCTAGCTAAAATCTCATCTTATATAGAAAGCTTTTTCCCATCCCCCCTAAATTCTAGTGCCTTCTCTCTGTTGATTTTCTCAGATTTATCCTATATATAGCACATAAATAGTTGTAGACAGTGGTTTACATGTTATCTCTCCCATTAGACTGCAAGGTCTTGAGAAGAAGAACTGTATTTTTCCTTTCTTTTCCCCAATGTTTAGTATAGTGCCTGGCACATAGTAGGCACTAGATGAATGTTTATTGACTGACTGGTTATCTGACCCTGGTTGTAACAGGGAGCTGGTGGAGTTTACTGAATAGCAACAGGGGCTTGGGGTGTTAATATGACCAGATCTGCACAATAAGAAGATGAATTTGACAGCCATAAGTGACTTGAGGCAGAGAGGCCAATTAGTAGACTGTTCTAATAGTCGAGATATAAGGTGATGAGGGCCTGTAACAGGGTGGTGGCAGTGTCACAGGAGAAAAAAAGGGCATAAGTGAGGGATTTTATGAAGGTAGAACTGACCATTGATCAGATAAAAGAGGTGAGAGAAAATGAGGAGCCACGTATAATAAAACTGGAGGAAAAGAAACAACTGAATTGAAAACAAAACTGAGTTATTTTTAGAAGAAAAAGCTAATAAAATGGGGGATGTTTGAGGGATCACTAAAGAAATAGTAATAGTGATATTTTTAAAAAAGAAGAAAGAGAAGACTATCGATAAATCACTGAAAAAAATGAACAAAAGAGACCATAGGGAAGTTCAGAAAGGGACATAAATTACCAGGGTAGTTAGTGTTGGAACCATCACATTAAATATTTACTATAGAAGCAAACTTAAGATGTATGTAGTGAAAATAAAGAGCAAACTATACATAAGGAGTTTACAATTTTGTATACAATTCTTTTTTCTTTGTTTAATGAAATATTTGTTAATAGGGCTTATAATAAAAAGAAAAAAAACCTCTAAAGAACAAAAATGAAAGAATACATTGTTACAAAAGTTCTTAAGTCCTTAAAAAGTTGTTAATTTTGGGGGTTATTACTTGGGTTATTTTTCAAACGTTTTTCAAAATATAGCCTTCCCACAACACATCAAAAAAAATTTTTCACCTCCTTCATGGTGAGATTGCATTAGCTATTATTGTAGGAAGACTATAGTTTAAAAATGGGGGAGACAGGGTCATAGGATTACAGACTCAGAGCTGGAAGGGAACTTGAAGACCATCTAGTCTGACCTCCTCATTTTCCAGATGAGGAAACTGAGGGACAGAGATATGAAGTGAGATTTCCAGTATCACAGAGTTACTATGAGTTGGAGGTATCATTTGAACCCAGCTCTTCCTCAATCAAAGTCCAAATGCCTATGCACTATACCACTATACCTGCCTTTGTAGATTCAGATTTCAAGAGTATCTGTTCTTATATCACATAGATTCACTCCTCAGGATATGCCATGCCTGCAAACCAATTCATCTTGGTGAACAATTCGACAGAACGCATCCTGAATATCCGTCAAAAGACAATAATAAAGACTACTGCTTCATAGAAAGGGAAATGCCAGGTGACATAAAGGACTACAGGAGTCAGTGCCAAAGCTAGAGAATTAAGTAAGGAACATGATGCTTCTGGCATACAAGAGCAAGCCAGTTCTACTGTGCAGCAGGGAAATTAGGAGAAAAACCAATAAAATGACAGAATTAACAACAAATGAAAAACTTGAACAAAGCTGAGAAGAAATGAACAAACAAGTAGGTAATATGGTTTTAAAAAAATAAACTCATAACAGAAAGACTACATACTGCTTTACAGTGAGCAGAAGAGCAAAAACAGCTAACTGATAATAGAAGTATTCTTTTTAAAAATATTTTCATGGAAACTTAGGTACTCAATTAATTCTCAGTGAAGATGGAGGTGAGAGACACAAGGCAATGATGCCAGGAGTTTCAAGCCCTTACCAGAATTGGACTATTAACAAAAACTCATTTCCAAACCAAAAAAAGTCTGTGGCTTTACCCTCCTGGAAATTTACTATGATGTATTTAGAGATGGAACATTGTGTACAGGAAAGGGAACTGAATAATGCAGGATTGAAACCCACCTAAGGAATAAGAGATGTTTCATTGAGTTCTCCTGATAGAAACGAAGCATTGCTTAGCTCCTTGACTCATGAACTTGAACATAGCTCACCTCTGGGGAAATCAGACCCCTACAATTTATATCATGGGCCCCAAACTACAACAGTTGTGGAATATTAGGAATTATGAACATATTTTCAAGGAGGAAATGTATTTTCTTGGGGCACTTATCGCTAAATAAGAACATGCCAGGTCAAAGATGTGCCTGGTTACTCATCCATTTCACTTATTCCTCCAAAGAACTTTAAAACCAATTCATAGATATAAAAATGAAAGGCATTAGAAAAGCACATAAACTAGAGTTTGATATTATCTTTTATCATGCTACTCTCCGCTCTGGTCAGGAAACCTAACATCCAAATAACTCAACAGAATCTATTAAAATGTGATTTGTTATTATGTGGATTTGAGTATTATTATGTTAATTGGAACACATCCCATAAAGAAGTCTCATACATTAACTATTTGATAAAACATGCTTATCTTATAACACAAATTAATTTCATCTATGACAGCAGTATTATAACATGATTTCATGGTATTCTGCCTCCTATACTTAAGGCATATCTATAGAACCCATGCAAAGTTCATGAGACAACCCAATACTTGTTTAATTAAATTGAACCAAATGGGGCCAAGGACAGGAATAGCTACAACGATGCTGTCTCAGTAACCAAACCCCAATGAAAAAGACAGTTATGCATTTGACAATTTCCCATTGCAAAGATGAAGAGTCAGATTGGATTCTCTGATTGTCCTTTTCCTCAACATTTTTTTCCTAATAGGGAAGTCACTAACAAAAATAGCTAGCCAGTTCTTTGCAGAGCAAATAGTGTTACTGAAAAGATTCTAATTGCCAACAAAAATCTGAGTTATCAATTAAGCTTATGATACTGGAAGGTTTGCCACTCAGGCCTCTCATATTCCTTAGAAAGATCTAAACTGTTTTTCCTTTTTTTCCCCACAAGGAGATACAGGAGATGAGACTGATTTTCCTAGACTGGTCTTCAATCCTTTACCTCAATATCAAGAGCATAATATTAACATTTTAAACAACATGGTTGCATAGGAAATTAAACAGATGTTTAAAGAGCATCCTTGGACAACCTTGCCTAACTTTCATGGCACAGTTCAGGCAAATAGATTGGAATACTCTTTTTCCCGGTATATGGGAAAAGTATATTTGGTGAATGCCTCTTTTTTCTTGAAAAGAGAATACTGAAAAACAACTATTCATTTCCTTCTTGATGGAAGTTGAAAGTCAATTGAATCATTGTGAAAACAAGGTACACACTGTAACAATACCTCATTTTGCTTTTTTGAGTACAGCTTTCTGTGCCACTAAATAAAGCTCTTCTATCTGAATTTCCTACTGCCCAAATATTTTAAGGATTTTCCTTTTCTAGGAACCTCAAAAAGATTTCACTAAATACTTAATATTTACCACCGACACAGCTGATGCTCATTCTGTCACTCAAATTGGCATACGTTAGCAAGATTGAGATACTAATGTCTTTCCAGCTAAATTTAAATATATTCATACATCTGCCATTCTTCTCATCTCTCATCAAAAGACAGTATAAAGGATGCCCTCATCCTGAGCTTTAACAGTTTTGATGAGTTTCAGAACAATGAAGATTGAAGTCCAAGTCTTCCATCCAAAACACACGTTCATTGCACAGTAAACAACTCAGAGGGAAAGACAAGGAATAACACAATAACTTTCCAATAACTATTAGAAGTGACTGATCCTGGCTTCACCTTCCTACAACAAAAGGCATCATCATCATGATTTACATCTGTATTCAGAAATGACAGAAAGAATCCCAATTCTACCCTGACTCAGTTCATTTTCAGCATGTCTTCAAGCTGGAATGGTAGATAAAAGCAAAAGAAGAAAAAATAGTCATTTGGCATCAGTGAACCTGAACTATAAATTCCATTTGATTGGCAATCTCTCCATCATGGTAAATTCAAAAAGGAATCAGTCACTAGCCTCATGGAGCTGAATTCTTTCTTGTACTCTATAAGCATTAAACATACTTAGGCGAGTTTTCAATTTACCGTGATGAGGCATAAGAACTCAATTACAGCTCAAAAATCAAAACTGGAAATACTACCATAGAGGGATTTTATCTAGAGATTTGACAAAAAATGTAGACTACAGCTTAGGCACCAGTGACAATCTGAAAGACATGAAAAAAGCATATGATCCTCACTTTGTCACTCAGTGTGGATAAACCATGAGGAATTTTATGTTAGGATAATTGATCTGAAAACAGAACAACTTTTAAAACCCCATTTTACCTTCAAAGGCAAATGAAAAGTTACTCAAAGAAGCTGGAATTCTAGATACAGAACATCCCATCATATCATAACCATTCCATTATCACTTCCACCACCTCCACTTTTATGGGTTAATCATCCTTTCCATTTGTCAAGGGTAACATTGTGCAATAGAAAGAAGAATGCTGGAGTCAAAGCAGAAATGGTTTCAACTCCTTCAAATTTCTTTCTCAATGCCAGCATTTATTAAGTACCTCCTATATACAGGGCATAGTGCTAGGTTCTAAAATGGGGAGGTAAGAGCAGAGTTCTTATGGAACTTATTTACAGTAACATTCCAACAGAGACTTCACCCATTAACACATTTCACCTCCTTCTTTGGCTCTGAAATCTTCCAAGTTTCCCCTCTGCCCTGCCAGACTTGGTGTACTCATTTTTGCTGCTCTAAGCCCTAACAGTCACAGTAGGTGCCATCAGGAACTTCATACACTTCTGCCCCTTACCACTTCACAGCTACAGCAATCAACATACAGAGGAAGGATTGTGATCTAGGGCATTTAGAACCCCACTCTGGTGAATAAGAACCCCATTCAGACTCATAATGAGCAACCATTGATGGGCTATCTCATTACCTTATAATTCTCTCAAAACTCATCCCTTAATCAAACTCGTCTATTCCGCTCAAGGATAATTACCATCCTTGCAGGCACCCAGATTCACAACTTTGGTGTTGATGTCAGCCTCAATTCCTGACTCTCACTTACCACACATATCCAAACAGTCAATAAATTGTTTTTATTTCTTTAATATCTCTAATAACTATCTCCTGTTTTCTCCTCCTCCCTTCCAAACCCCCCCTACTTCAGCATCTGACCTCTGCTATTAAAAAGGCATCCTTGGGGCAGCTAGGTGGTGCAGTGAGTAAAGAACCTACCCTGGAGTCAGGAGGACCTGAGCTCAGATGTGACCTCAGACACTTGACACACTTACTAGCTGTATGACCTTGGACAAGTCACATAACCCCAAATGCCCTGCTTACCCCTCCAAAAAATGTTAAAAATAAAATAAAAAGGCATTCTAATCAGTTTTCTTGCCTGAAATATTTCCCTACTCCAATCCATCTTCAACAGAGCTACCAAAGTGATTTTCTTAAAGCACAATTCCAACCATGTCACTCTCTTGCTCAATAAACTACAGTGGCTTTAGGATAAAATAGAAAGTATTCAGCTTGGTATTTAAAATGAATCACAACTTTGGCCCAAACAACCTTTCCAGTCTTATTATATAAAAAATATAGTGGATTTCATCTTTTACTGATCCTTTAATTTCCAATTTTATGCATCTTGTATAATGTATACAATATATTATATAATTGTAAATAAATATATGCCTGAGGGTGTGGTCAAAGATATTTTACTGATGCAACTATATGATCAAAAAGGTTTCCACATAATTGATATAATAATCCATATTAGCCTAGATTGAGCATGTTTCCTAGAAATAAAAGTGGAAATATGCAAAGACATTTCTAGTGTGATTTTTTAAAAAGTACCAATAGCTAGAACACAGCCTATTAAAGTACATAGCATTTTGTATTTATAGTTGTTTTTCTTTGAATGATACAAAGGTTATAATAATATTACATTCATTGATAATGTATTCAGAAATTGGCATAGTGAAAACAATTTTTTAATCATCAATATCACATTGTTATTATCCACAGTCAAGTTTTGAAGAAGGGAAACCTATATTTGGATGAAAGCAAGGAAAATTATCTCTCTAAACAAAAAGCTGTACCACAAACAAAGTGTAATGGACTGAGTGATTGACATTGTTCAGTGTTTGGCAAAAGAAAGGAGATCATTCAAAGTTCACAATTAAAAAGTTGACAGTTTTGAGAAAGTTTATTTTTAAGTCTGAACAATATCTCCTGAAAATTTGGTCAAAAAATGGCAAAACACGTGCAACAATTTCCTTGAAAAACTACCATTTTAAATATTTACATAAAAATAATTTAATTGTAATTTTCCAAAAATTACACAACAAAAATCATGTCTTCACTAAATTGAAAAATGTTCTCACAACATGACAATTATACTTCCTGATTGTGGACACCATTATCAGATGTCTGTGAAGAAAGCTAATCACAATAAAACCCTGTCACTTCAACCAAACGATACTTGAATAGGAAGTTATAGAAGAATACTAAAGTGCAGAAAGGATAGTAAAATGCACTGAATTAATTTCCAAAGAATCTTCAATTAGTTGATGGTGAAATACAGTAATTAACTTTAAGTCAGAACTTTTTACATGTTAGATTAGGCAAACTGAAAAAATAGTGTGATTTTTTTTATGGTCACATTTTAAATTGCATTTTGTAATCACAATTTTTTATAATGGTCACACCCCAGAAGAATTTTGTTACCTTTCTTAAAAGTGCTATTAACTTTGGTACTTCAACTGCTATGGCACTAAGTCCAGCAATTAATTGATAGAATTAACCCTTTTATTATATTAAAAGAGTCCAACTATGAGTAGTTAATATCTTTCCAATGATTTGTTCTTTTTTTTCTGCAGAGTATTTTGCTATTGTTTTCATGTAATTACTTGTGTGTCTTCACAGATGAACTCCATGATTTTTTTTTCACAAAATGTGACAGTTTTGTTTCTTCTTTGATTTCCCTGAGAGATAGCTTGGAATACTGTGTCACCTGGCAGAAGAAAAAGGCTGAGAATATCAGAGGAAATAATGGAGGGAAATGGGAATTACCAGATTTCAAACTACCATATCTCACTGCATAATCCTCACAGACTTCGTGCCAATTTGAGGGGAAAAAGTGAGGGTGCAACCATCATGTGAAACTTTTTTTTCAAAAGTTTTGAAAAATTTGTGTTGGCATATTTGTCTTTTACTTTCTACAAGTCTCACACCAACTTTTCACTCACTGAAAACTGTTTCCACAGCTCTGTTTCCATGCTGTTCAGTGAACACAAGCACTTTCATCTTGAAGTTTGCATAATAGTTTTTATGTTTACCCATAATCATAAATAAATGCTTTGCATGGTAATGTATTGCTGGCAGATGACCTGTACAGTTTCACTAGTGTGGGAAGATGCAAGTCTTACCATATCTTGTGACTTACTCATGGCAGCTTCACCTGCATAATTGCTCCCCTTGAATGTCTGGCTCTTCCTTGGGTTGAGTGACAATACTGTTAGTAATGCAGTGCTCTAAACAGATCATGCAAGTTGTCATTCAGAAACATACTGACAATATCTGTGTGCTGAGAATTCTAGCAGCATGGCTCACAATGTGTGATTGATAAATGCGTATCAGTATGACACTGGCAAATACATTGCTTATCTGTTTGCCTTTAAGTGGCTTGAGAAACAGAATGACACAATGAATCCAAAATTTTGGACTGGGAAAAAACAGAATGTGACAATTATATGGTGGTGATGATTATGCGGTGAAACGTGGTACTCAACAAAGCAATAATCATGAAAACAATTTTACTGATGAAAGAATAGAAAGCTTGATCAATGGGAATATGTCCACAAGACTGAAAAGAAGATATACTAATATAACATCAAACAAACTAAGGAAGATAACTATTAAAATAATTACTCAGCACTTCAACAAAAACTGCCATGAAAACTGGAAAGCAGTTTCACAAAATTAGGTTTAGACCTGCATCTCACACCACATGCCACAATCAGCTCCAAATAGATATGCGATCTAAATATGAAAGGTTATATAATGAACAAATTAGAAAACTATTATGCTATAAGAAATAAAGAGATAGCTCAGAGACGCCTGAGAAGACATGCATGAACCAAAAATGTATAAAACTAAGAGAACTTTATAATGACTATTAAAAAAACTAAAGGAAGGCCAAAAAGTATAGAGCTTATAACACTAAATATCCTGTAGTCTTAATGAGACTACCATGACCCGATAGCAAATTAAAAAAAAACAAACAACTTGTGGTGGCTAAGAATTGGAAATCAAAGGGATTCCCAACAATTGGGGAATGGCTAAACAAGCTGAGAGTATGATTGTAATGGAATTTTATTGTGCTATAAGAAATGATGAGCAGGATGATTTCAGAAAAACCTGAAAGACTTACATGAACTGATACATAGTGAAGTGAACAGGACCAGGAGAACATTGTACACAATAACAGCATTTTTTGTTTCATGAAGAACTATGAATAACTTAGCTATTCTCAGCAATACAATGATCCAAGACAATCCCAAAGGACTAATGACGAAACATACTATCCACCTCCAGAGCAATAACTGATATTGACTGAATACAGACTAAAGCATGCTATTTTCAGCTTCTTTCCTTCATTTTTTTCTTTTATTTGAGTCTTCTTGTACAAAATGACTAATATGGAAATACTTTACATCATTGAACATGTATAATCTGTATCTGATTGCTTGCTGTCTCAGGGAGGAAGGAAGGATGGGAAAGATAGAATTTGGAACTCAAAACTTTAAACGAAAATATTTTTAAAAATTTTAAAAATCCAACTTAGTATACAAAAAAAACAACTTGACAGTGGTTACTTGGTTGATATCAATCTTTGCCAATTTTCCTCTTCTCAGATATTTAGTCAACACAGCTAATACATACATACACACACACACACACACACACGTTTACACACTCTAAACTTATTTTAAATATTCAAATAATCTAGAATTCTAAATAAATATATAAAACCATGAGTGAGGAGAATATAAATAAAACAGTTACATAAAGCAAACACAAAGCCCAAATAGTCAGTTATATGACATCACTAGAGGAAAATTAATTAAATTAAATGCAAATATTTTAATTAGAAAGAGTCTCACCCTTTCTTGTTATAATACTGTGCAGCAAACAAGGTCTTTTTTCTGTCCTGAGCTCTATTTAACACAGATGATCATTTCTGTTTTGCTAAAAGATAGTTTCTGTTTTCAGACATCATGAACGACTTAGGGAATTCTATAAAAATCAAAAACAAAAACCAGCCAGCATTCAGGGTAAAAGTAGCAACTATTTCCCTATATTATATGTTATACAGCCTGCAATGTGAAGTTTTGGAGAGAATTGGCTTAAGAACTTAAGCTGGAAAATGTAAGTCATATTGGCTGCTACCAACAGAAACCAAAAAACATAATTTTATCTAGTTTTCATACAGAGCAAAGCCTGCAACACACCATAAGTGATGGCCCTAAAAAGAACTGTGAGGAATGGAGATAGCCTCTCACTAGCTCTTCTGAATAAACATACCATTACAGAAAAAAAGAAGTTGCTCATACTTTTCCAAGTAGTTCAGACTTCTTGGGTTCTTAAACAAACATATTCTAGTCAACTTTCTTTCTTATTTGAAACAATAATTAGCCATGGCTCTCCCTCCTCCTTCTATTCTTTCTACAAGGAAGATGACAAATAAAATTTATATAGGACTTTAAAGTTTACAAATCACTTTAAAATTATTGTCTCATTTGATCCTTACAACAGCCCTAGGAGATAGATGCTATTAGGATCCCCCTTTTATAGATGAAGAAACTGAGTCAGGCAAAGGTTAGGGGACTTAGCTCAAGTCACATGTTTCTGTGTTTTTCTCTCTGTCACACATTCTTTCTGTTTCCCTCTCCCCTACCCTGTTTTTCTCTCTCCATCTATTTCTGTTTCTTTCCCTTCATTCTTTTTTGTCTCTCAAACACAGAGAGCCTCATACTCAAAGGATAAATGCCTTCTTTATTTCAATGCTTTCCCACTGAAAACATCTCCTAGTAATTTTTTTTACTATTCTTGGGCTACATCTGCCATGTCCTAAAAACACAGATTCTTCTGAGTTAGCAGGGACCTCTAAGAAAGGTCATCATCTCTTTCAATCACTCACTGCACACTGGAGTTCTCCTTTATTGCCTCAGACAAGTGATTTTTCAATGTAATCCTGTTTGAGCACTTCCAGGGTTAGGAGAACTCATCACCTCCCAAGGCAGCCTGTTAAGTTTTTTTAAAAATAACATGAATGCACAGAAAATTATTCCTTGAGTTGAGTTCAAACCTGCCTCCCTGTTACTTCCATCCCATTCTTTTATTTTTGGAGCTATATACAGTAAGTCTGATAACTTTTCCACATGACAGACCTGTAAAAGTTTCAGGCTAATTGTTCCTGGTTACGTCAATTGTTTCTGATAGGACACAGTAGAAAAGAAAAGTGTTTATCTTGGAGAAGAGGACCTGGGTTCGAATCCCAAGTGTGCTAATTATTAACAGCACATTTACTTGCTTATCAAAATTCTTTGCCATTCCTTCACTAATTCCCTTACTCCTGAATGCTTTTCTTCCTGAGAAATAACATAACTTCTGTCAATCTATGTTAGTTATTTATCATTCATTGAATTCTAATTAACGTATATCATATTGATGAGACATCACTAAAATACATCAGATGAACTCTGCTGGTAGTTTTATTTTATTTCAACACTAAATTCTGTTCTTGTTCACTTGAATAAGAGCATATAATTTCTCGGGCCTTTAACCATATGTAAAAAGACGGTGTTTCATTAGAAGATGGACCTGGGGTCCATGAACTTTTTTTAAAATTTATTTTATTTTTAATTTGTGAAATAAAACAAGCATTTCCATAACATAGAATAACAAAAAGATAATTGCACATGAAATTGAAAACCTATCATGTACAACTTTTAAATATATAATAAATTTATCCTACAAATTTCTTTTTTTTTCTTCCTGCCCAGAGATGGCTACTATTAGACACAATGTGTGTATGTGTGTGTATATGTGTGTGTGTGTGTATGTAAAATCACAATATACATACTTGTATTTATCAGATTTTTTCTGGATGCAGATAGCATTTTCCTTCATATGTCTTATGTAGTTAATTTGGGTGTTTATAATAGTTAAAACGACTTAGTTGCTCAAAGTTATTCTTAAAACAAGATCTATAAGAGAACACTCTTTGTTTTGCTAATTTTACTCTTGATTATTTCATGCAAATCTATCTATGAACTTTTAAAAATATTTTTTGATAACTGTATCTCAATATGATTGCTATTCATTGTATTCTTATATTTTTATTTTATGCATTTAAAAACATGATTCTGAAATGAGGTCCATAGATTTGACCAGATTGCTAAAGGAGTAGATTAGGAACTTCCAGACTGGATGATCACTAGGGCTATGATCAATTACCCAATAGTTGGAGAACTTCACTATCCTGGTCATGCTCCTCTGGATACATTAAGGTCCAACTTCTCCCAATATAAGAGCCAGAAAGTAGTCCAGAAATGGACTGATCACTACAAAGTACACAGAGTGTGTGGTAGGGGTGGAGTTGGGTAAGGGGTAGACCAGGCCCTTCCTCACTTGAATTGTTCAGTCATTTTTCGGTTTTGCCCAATTCTTGGTGACCCCATTTGGGGTTTTCTTGGCAAAGAAACTTGAGTGGTTTGCCATTTCCTTCTCCAGCTCTTTTCACAGATGAGGAAACTATAGCTAATAGAGTTTAATGACTTGCCCAAGGTCACATAGCTAGTAAGTATCTGGAGCCAGATAGATTTGAACTCAGGAAAAGGAGCCTCCCTGATTCTAAGCCTAGGAACCTGTCCCCTGTGCTGCCTAGCTGACCCTAATTTGGATTATTCTACTTCTATTAATGCAGACTAAGATTGTTTCCCTTTTTCTTGCACCCATGTGCCACCATGACTCATTGAGCTTATAGTCAACTAAAAACTTTTCCACATAAATGGCTGTCAAGCAAAGGCTCCTACCCATATTGTTTTTTTTAACCTAAGTGTAGAACTTTATAGTCACCCATGTTAAATTTCATTTCCTTTTAAAACCATTCTTTCAGTTTATCATGATTGTTGGAACTCCAATTTATCTGCTATATTAGCTTCTCATCAACCATTATATAATATTATGTGCCATCTACAAATTTTTCAAGTATGCCTTCTGTGTCTGCATTCAGTCTTCTACTCAGAGCACACATTTTTATTGAGCCCTAAGGTTTACAAAGCACTTTCCTCGCAGCCACCAAAAGAGATAGAGAGTCAAAATTATTATTCCCATTTGACAGATTCTTTTTACATTTCAATTACGAATTTTATGCTTTATGATAGTAGCACAGCTATTTTCTCCGTCAGTATAAGACATAATTTGGTGTAGAGGGAAAGGAACTGGACTGGAAAATAGGAAACCTGGATTCCAGTCTTAGTTATCCTACCAGCTAGCTTTGTCACTTTCTCTCTTCTGTCTGTTCTCTATGTCTGTCTGTCTGTCTCTCTACCCCACCCTGCCCCAATTCAGTGTGCCTATCTATAAAACAAATGAATAGGACTAGATGTCTCCAAGGTCCCTGCTCCCATTGACATGTACTCTACAACATACATTTTGGTTTAGCTTTGTATGTGATTTCCATAACTAACCATCACAGGCAGCATTCTGGCTTTGCAATTTTTAGGCCAACTCTTGAAACTGACTTGTTTTCTTTTGAGGGAATCATTATAGAGAGATTCTGAAAGATACCATTTTCTTTTGTTTTTTTTCTTTATAGAAATATTACTAGCAGAGACTAGATGGAACAGTGTAAAGAGTATCAGGCCTGGAGTCAAGAAGACTCACTTTCCCAAGTTCAATTCTGACCTTAGTCATTTACCAGTTGTATGACCCTGGACAAGTCACTTAACTCTGTTTGCTCCAGTGTCCTCATCTGTAAAATGAGCTGGAGAAGGAAATGGCAAACCACTCCAGTAGCTTTGCCAAAAAAATCCCAAATGGGGTTGGACATGGCTAAACAACAGCACTAAAGAGAAGACTGTTTGTAAGGTAGCTAGATTCACAAAATATTCAAATCCTTCCTTCTAAATGAGAAAGAGATTTCTTGGATGGAAAACAAGGTGGTATAAAATGTTCTTTCCATGTGTTCCTTTAATTTGTCCTTCACTTTTAAGGCCTGTGGGCTTATTTGGTAACAATCATCCTTAATACTACTAGATCTAGGAGTTCATTTTCAAGTCTTACAAAAGAAATTAAACATTTGTTTTAGAATCATTCATTCAGTCAATGAGCAGCAATTAGCAGCCTTCTGTGTGCAAAGCACAATGCTTTGTAATACAAAGTTTAAAATCACAGATTTAAAGCTGGAAGGACTCTTAAAGATTATATAGTACAAACTACTCAAATTACAGATGAGGAAACTATGCCCAACTAAGTTAAGTGCTTTGCCCAAGATCTCACAGATATCAAAGGGTAGAGCAAAGATTCAAGGGTGGGTTGCCAGATATGTGTACAATATGATGCAAGGGAGGATATAATGAATGTAGAAGAGAGGTCAGGTGAAGTGTTATGAAATACACGAGAAGGAAGAGGTGACTTTCATCTGGTGGCAATCAAGAGTTCATGGAGGAGATAAGATTTCTTGTTTCTCCCTTGTTATGAATAGGACCAGTGACACCACAGGGCAATGTCTTGACTTGTGCATAATGGATTTAAGTGAGGCAGAATCGCACAAAGTTATCAACCTCACTCTTTTTACCCCTAGTCATCAAAGTCCAGTGCCAATAGAAAAATAACTAGACATGGCCCAGGATGATGACCTTGGCATTTTCTATGTCTGACCAAGTTCTGAGTGCTCTATGATGCCTACTTCACCCTCCTTCACGGGCACTGAAACAAATTGTTCTCATCCACCCATTCTGCTATGGGAAGTCTTTCCATGCTTGAGGCAGACATCCCCCTAACTCACAGATGGGTCTGAGGCCTGTTGGTTACCCTCAACCTGGTTTAGCCTGTCTGCTAAGATGGTTTAGCAGGGTGTGGCACCTGTGCAGACTATAGCTTCTTGGAGTTACAGGTTGTGTTTGTCCATTTTCAAAGAGGATCATGGCATCAGGGAAGTGATGACCTAACTTGCAGTGATTCTGGTTAGAGTGAGGGAGGTTTGTGCAAGGTCACCAGCCTCACTTTCTCCTCCAGAGCCATCTAGGTTCAGTGGCCAGATATTGATCAGGATGACTGTAGATGACCCAGAATGCAATGGGAGATCCTGGGGCTTTCAGGCTAACACCTTAAGTTTCTCATTTAGAGGCATGTATCATCCATTCAGTGAATAGGCCTCTTTAAGAAGTGAGTCAAAGAATGGCACCTTCAATTAGAAAAACAGAAAAAAAATG
>CM053626.1:168681716-168698601 GCA_028646595.1 Phalanger gymnotis
AGGAAGGAAGGAAGGAAGGAAGGAAGGAAGGAAGGAAGGAAGGAAGGAAGGAAGGAAGGAAGAGAAAGAAAGAGAACAAAAGAAAGAAAAAGAAGGAAGGCAGGAATCTAGCCAGTAAACTCCAGGTTAAGTGCGTAGCTTCTGGCCATCAAAATTTACCTTCCTTTGAAGAGGAGAAAGAGAAGGAGAGAGAGAGGGTGAAAGAGAGGGAGAGGATAAGCTGAGTTACCCAACTAGCTGAGTGCCCATTCAGGCAGCTTGACCTACTCACAGGTTGTGAGAGTTGGGTGAAAGGTAGACACCAAAAGTGAATGAACAGCCCCGAAAAAGAGCTTGCTGAGCCCTCACACCAGAGGTGCTGATCTTCCTTGAACACCAGGCCTTATATGATTAATAATACTCATGGAGAGCCTAGCTTGTAACTTCTACTACAAAGAGATTTCTGAGCCAGTCTGATTTATGCCAATGATCAGTCTCCGTTACCAACTCCCTTCCCAAATAAAACTCCCCACAATGAATGTTAGAAAGGAAAACAAGTCTCAGATCCGTAATAAAAAGAATCTAAATGCCTCTCTAGCTCCTCAACAGAAGGGATCATAAGTAAAGATTCTCACAGAGCCCACCAAGAACAGCTGTATATGACCCAGGTTTTGACAGCAGAGATAAGGGAAATGCTCAAGTCAAAATAAGTCTGCCTTGCTTTAAGCAAAGCAGATGCCTTCCCCTGTGTTTTAGAAACCCCAAACCTGCCTACATACTCTCCACAAAGATTAGATAAAAGCAGTCATATGGTTTGGCTCCAAACAGGAAGCTAGTCAAAGAGAGGGATGATGGATAATTCCTCCTTCCAGTAGGGAAGAAGACAGAGGATGCCCCTTAAAAAGGAGCTGAGGGTGAGGTAAAGAAGAGTTTGTATTGCTGACCTACTGACACACCTGGGCCCTGGGTATATCTCATTGCCAGAGGAGCCACCTGGAGTTTCATGCATTACAGATCTAGGAATTTTCCAAGGGGGCTCAAAACACCTTCTTCTAGGGTTCAGTTCTTCCTCTAGACAATTTCGGAAAGGACTGGTTTGGCTGTATTGAAAATAACATTAATTATAGTCATTTACATGTATTGTTTACCATTTATTCACTCCTAATACTTATAGCATATTAATGAGATTTATGTCATTAAACATGCATCAGATTAACTTTGCAGCTAGGTTTATTTGATTATGGTACTACACTCTGCTCCTGTGCTCAGCTTTCAGAGACTGTTAATCCTATAGCACGTCTGTTGCCATATACTTAAAAAAATTAGTGTCTTTTAGTGAGGCACAATAAACATCCACTTATGTGTTGTGTTTTGAGCAGAACTAGGAACAATAGACAGAAGTTGCAAAGAGCTTAGATTCAAGGCATGGGATCTTAGGATGACAGATTTAGAGATGAAAAAAGAAAACAGCCAACAGTATAGGTCATTGAATCTTGCCCCCTCATTATGCAGAGGAGGAAATTGAGACTGAGAGTGAGTTGCAAAGGTTATACGACTAGGAAGTATGAGACACAATTTGAATTCCGATCTTCTGGGACTCCAAGCCTAGAACTCTATACATGGTTTCACCTTGTCTTTAAATGCAATCCCCAATGCAAGGAACAAATGTTATTATATAAACGTAGAATGAGTTGACAGGAGATATGGGTTCGCCTTTGATATATATATATATACATAGCCTTCACTGGAGATCTTTAAATAAAGAGTAAATGAACCTTTTGGGGTATGTTATAGAAGAGATTCTTAGACTAGAACTGCTTGGGCAAAATGACCTATGAGGTAGCTCTCCCCTCTGAGATTTTGTGTAAGACCATCCTAACCAGAAATATCTCCTTCTGGTAAACTTCTAGAGGACAAAGATTCTTTCATTTTCCTCTTTGTATCCTCAGCAAATAGCACATTGTAGGTGCTTAATATGTGTTTGTTGAACTGAACTGAACCAAAATGGGATGAAGGCATGCAGGTAATGGTCAGCTGAGCTTGATGAAAGTTGGGGAAGTGGCACAGCAGAAATAGGGGCTCTACAAAATCATTGGTTCCAGGTATAGGTACTTCTTTCCCTAGTGACAGATATAACCTCTCCACACCTTTTCATGCCAGACAATCATCATTTATATCAGTGGTTTCCAAAGTGAGAGATCCTAATGAACATATGATAATAATTTGTAATTAGTGTATTGAATATGTACAAGTGGATATTTGTTAAGTATCTTTAAATAGTTTGTTCCTTTAAATAGGTTAAATGGGTTTTCTGGAATTTTGTTTACTCCATTAGTTTGGTTAACGTATTAAGAATATAGTTCCTCCCTTTCCTTCTCCCTCCTATTTAATTCTTCTGGCCTTCTCAGTCCTGAAATAAAAGAGGAAGTTAAGTGAAAAAAAATAAAGTGTGAGATTCGTGGCCCCAAAGGGTCAAGCTATGACTCCAAGCAATAATCAGATGGGGGAAGAAAGGTCCCACAATAATCAAGCACAGAATTTATCTCCACTGCAACCTTCCCTACCCTCTTCCAAAGTCCCCCACCATCCTCTACTTCCAGCCTTCTGTGACTGTGAGAGATTAGGAAATGAAGGTGATGTAAAAAAAAAGGCGTGAATAAAAATAATTTTTTAAAAAAGAAATAATTACCAGACCAGAATATATGCCAAATTTAGCATACTTAGAGAATTTATTCTGGGTATAGGATTTTGAGGAGTTACGTCTCCTCTTCTGTCAACATATTCTCTAATTATGTAACTATTTAAACATTCATATTGTGAATTTTGGGTACTGATTCAGAACACTATAAATACCATGCATCTGCCAATTTTAAGGAGGTTTAAAATTAGGTTAACAGGTTCATCAACTTTCTTTAGGAAGATTCTGATAGCCAGTAGTCAGCTTAGGCTTTTTGCCCACAGCCAAGGATCCCAAAATATAGAAAGTAAGCCATGTTTATTTAAAAGACATAACCTAAAGAAGAAAATAAACTCTAGAGTTTCATGCTTATATTTCTCTTACATGTTTAAAATGGAGGATATTAATAGTTCCCAGGAACTTCATTTAAAATATCCCATCATCATATAATAGAAATTTCTTTATACAATATTATCTGCAAGTATTAAGGGAAGGAAAAGAAGTTGGGGTTTTTTTCTTTTCTGCTCTATAGTAAGCTCTCTCTCATTTGCCTCTCCTACAGCTGAGGTAGAAGTAAAGAAAAAACATTTAAGTACTTATTGTGTCTTCTCACTATACTGCGAAATTTCCACCTAGGATTATTTGCTTTTATCCTCTGCTTAAGAAGAAACAGATAGATTTCTTGCTTAAAAAATGGTATATCAACCAAAAGCATATATTTGGATATAAGGGTTTTTTTTTTCCTCATCTGTAGGTAATTATTTCACCTACATACATACCAGGGCATTTAAAAAAATGTTCTTTATTCTTTGACTACTCTGTATTAACAAGTGAGCAAAAGAAGAATGTGGTCCCCTATTTGATGTACACTGAAGCCAAGCATTCTGGCTGTTTTATGTTTCATGTTATAAGCATCAACAGAGAATATAGATGCTACAGGAGGTCAAAATGTTTGAAGTATTTCTCAAAAACAGAGTTGTGGATAATTCACATCTTTGTCACAAGCACAGAAATTGGGCATCCTGATTAAATGACCACCCACACAAAGGCTGTTTTGTTTATTCTCTATTAAGTAATCATACATAGAATGGGGAAACAGCAAGGTTTAGTTCAAAGGCAATATATTTTAAGACAACATATATCAATAAAATAAAAATAGAAATCATGCCTATTTCTGATACTTAAATCAAGTAGGATCTCACCAGACATCTGGTTTTTTAGATATATTTGTTTATAAATACAAACGTAATTTTGCATAAAGGCATTTAAACATAAACAAAAAATATAGATTCGTAGTTGAAAGGGCTATTTTAGGTCACCTAGTTTAAACTTCCACCCAAATTAAGACTCCTCTTTAAACTGTCATTGAAAAGTGATTATCCAATCTTTGATCACTTCAAGTGACCAGAAACTAACAACTTTCATTTTCATATGGTTCTACTTATTTAAAAGTTGCTTGTTATAGTGAACCTAAAATCTGTTCCCCTGTGACTTCATCATGCCTCTAAAGGCATAGTTCTGCCCTCTATAGGCATATTGAGTATGTAATCTCTCTTTGATAACAACTCTTCAATATTTAAGGGGCCCCACCAAGTGCCATTCCTCTCTGCTCCCCTGCTTTTCTTTTAAGTTTTATTTTCCCCCATTAGAATGTAGGCTCCTATAGGGCAGGGATTGTTTTTCTTTTTGCTTGTATTTCTATTCCCAGAGCCTAGCATAGTGCCTGGCACATGCTAAGCACTTTAAAATGCTCTATCTGGATGTCTAATAAATACTTTCCTCAAGTCACTTCCCCCCCTCCTCTAGTTTTTCCCCCCTTCTCTGGGCTAAACTCCCCCAGTTCCATCAAACATTCCTCTTATACCACTATTTCCAGACTCCTCACCAGCCTAGCCACCTTCCTCTGGACATCCTCCCCTTTTTCAATGTCCATTTCAACGATGGTACCTGGGGAGGGCAGATTTAGAGACAAAAACATGGATTTCACATGCTAACTCTTAGCGCTTACCAGCTGTGAGACCCTGGGCAAGTCAATTAATCTCTCTAGGTCTTAGTTGTCACATCTTTAAAATGTGGGGGTAGTTTTCAGTGACCTCTAAAGTCCCTTCCAGGTCTATGAAAGTCCATCTGTCACTTATCTAGTTCAGAGCCTAGGCAGACTGTTATCTCCCAAAAGGCAGGGATATCAGACTATTATCATAAGTGCTCAGGCAATAAAAATAGCATTAATAATTGACATTCAGATAGCACTTGAAGCACCTTATATACATGATCTCAGTTAAGCCATGGGTACACTGAAAAGCAAGTGGCAAAGTTATTTTTTACATCTGAAACAGCACTCTGACAGAAAAAGGATGGAAACACTTCAGGGGTAAAAACTGAAGCAGATTACTAGAATGAAATGGACACTGGACCTGGAGTCTCAAGACTAAGACTTAGTTTTTCCCTTTAATAACAGTATGACCTTAAGCAAGTCACTGAACCTATTTCCTTCTCTATAAAATGGGGGTATTAATAGTTATACTAACAGCATGATGCTTAGCACATAGTAGGTGTTATATAAGTAATAGTTGCAATTCTTATTATCATTTCAATTTAACAGACATTTACTAGACAAATTACCATAAACCATACAATGACAGAGGATTAAAATGTGTGTGTGTGTGTGTGTGTGTGTGTGTGTGTGTGTGTATAAAATAAAAATAAAAAGGTCTCAAGCTATGCTTACTACCTTCAAAAAGCTTTCAGCCATGGAGAATTCTTCAAATTTCGAAAGATCCACAAATTCCTGGGTGTGTGTACTCTTGCCACACTGAGATATCACAACCCTTATACTTCTTAGTGAACCATGTTTATGTGTTGCAGTGGTCAATCCTCTGATGTTTTATGCCTCTTTGCCCTTAGCTAGAGGCAAGTCCTCAGTGAACAGACACAAGTTCATCCCTAGGTCAAGGGCATGAAACCTTTTCAACTTGGTAGGATAGGCCAGAGAGGGTATATTGTTGATGTAGCTTTAATGACCCTGGGCAAGTCACTTAACCATGTTTGCCTCAGTTTCCTCAACTATAAAATGAGCTGGAAAAGGAAATGGCAAACTACTCCAGTATCTTTGCCAATAAAGACCCAAATGGGGTTAAAAAAGAATCAGACATGACTTACACAAACAAAAAAACACTCCAAACAAACCAAAAAAATGGAAATCAGGTAAGGTTTCAAAGAAGATGTGGCAACTGAGATGAATCTTGAAAGATAGGAAGTATTAAAAAAATAAATGTAGGGAGATTCTTTTCCAAACATAGGAAATGGTATGTACAAAGACACAAAAAGAATAAGGAATAATGGAATTTGTCATGCCTAAAAAAAGTAAGGAGATATAAAACTGGAAAATTACCTTGGAGCCAGATAATGAAATGCCAAGCTAAGGAGTTCATATTTGTTTAGAGGTAAAACTAAAGGTTTTTAAGGAGAAGAGGCCCTTTCCTAGTTTTTTAAGTACTAAATAAGTGATATAATATATATGTAAATAACACATGAGGTATAATATATAACACATATATCACGTATTTCCACATGACTTGTTCTTCCCATTCCCAAAATGCCACTTTCTTTTCCATTATTTTTTATTAAAAATTATTCTAAATCACTGACTTTTAATTTTTAAAAATAGATTAAAATAAATTATCTAAATACTACTAAGCCCTAAAATCTTGGCAAAGGCAAAAGAGAAGCCTTGACTTTCTAATTTTAAAATCAGTTGTATGAAATCCTCTGCTAGCTTAAACTACCTCAGTCTTTTGTGATTTATTTTAGTAAACTGGAGAACAACCTATTTAAGAATAAGTGAGTCATGATACGGCTTAATATCTAGAAACCTAAAATCACTCTCCTCCACAGGAAATATCATTTTCAAGTATGAAACTCGTAGATTCTTATTCCTACCTAATGGGAACCCTTGAAAAAGCATCCCATAGTTTTCTTTTTGTTGCTGGTGGGTGGAAGGGGAGTGGGTGAAAAGAAGCATTTTTTGTTTTGAATTTTGCTTTCAAAGGCCTGGGAACTGCAATTGCAAAGAACGAGAAATGTACAAACTGACTTCTCAAGTCTGTTTATTTCAAACATGTTATACAACATGGGAAAACAATGAAGATGTCAGTATCATCACATTTTATGTGTAGTATCAAGGCATTTTCATTTCATACAAAAATTCTATGAAAATTACAAACTTGTCAAGGACTAGGATGCTGTTACCTTTGGAATCTGTTGCAATATGGATGAGTTTTGCACGAAGAGTAGGAATTCACTACTTTGTGGTAGTCATCTCCATTGGGGTAGGGGGTGGGGAGGGTAAAGTGTACATTTTCACCTGTTTAAAGAAACTCTCAACCTAGAAACTTTCCTCCCTCTCCCTTTCACCAATGTAGATTGCCAACTCTTCAATAACATAGTCTTAGAGAGTAGCCTAGGTCATAAAAGAGGTTAAGCATTATGCCCATGGTCACCCAGTTAATATGTGTCAGAGATAAAAATTGAAACCATCTCTTATAATGGTGTACAAAAAAGAAAAAGCAAATTCATAAATACAAGATGGGAGAGACATGGTTAGACTACAGATGTTCTAAAAAAGATCCAGGGGTTTTTGTGAACTTAAGGCCTTTATGACTTAGCAGTGTGATGTGGCAGCCAAAAGAAAAAGCTAATACAGTCTGAGCCTGCATTGAGAGTCATAGTTTCCACAAAGGAGGGGATATCATCCCACGTAGTCTGCTTTACCTCTAATAATGTGCTAATATGGATGCCATAGTTTAAGAAAGACATTGATCAATCGTGACGTGTCCAGAAGAAGGCAACAAGGAAGGTAAAGGGCCTCGAGTCCACTAATCTACCAATCCATGAACAATTACTAAACACCAACTATGTGCCCAAGCAGCTAGGTGGAACAGTGGATAGAATGCTGGACCTGGAGTCAGGAAGACCTGAATTCAAATCTGCCCCCAGACACTTACTAGTTGTGCAACCCTGGTCAAGTCACACAATTTGGTTTGCCTTCATTTCCTTACCTGTAAAATGGCATGGAGAAGGAAATGGCAAAATACTCCAATATCTTGGCCAAGAAAACCCCAAACAGGGTCAGGAACAGTAAGACACTACTGAAGAACTAGAGATAATAAGACAGAAAGGAAAGTGTGTCCACAAGGCGCTTACATTCTACCAGAGGAGATAACATGATTATACAAGATTCATACAAAACAGGCAAAAATGAACCATAGATGGGAAGCCTCTAGGACTTTAGGAGTCCAGGAAAATCCTCCTGCATAAGGTGATATTTCAGCTGAGTTTTGAAGAAAATCAAGGGCTTTAGGGGGTTGACATGAGGAAAGAGAATATTTTAATCATGGGGAAAAAGCAATAATAATAATTGCAATGGAAAGGCGCAAAGAAAGGGGTTGGAGGATCATGCAGAAGAAACAGCTTCAAGTACAGAATAAACAAATATGGCAGAACTATGGAGAACTATGACTTGCTTAAGGTCATACTGTTATTAAAGGGAAAAACTAAGTCTTAGTCTTGAGACTCCAGGTAGTAGTAGCAGCAGCAGCAGCAGCAGTAGTAGTGGTAGTAGTAATTCAGTTCTAACAAAGGCTCCCATTGATGACATTTTAAGGCTCGTAAAGCATTTGAGATGCATTGTCTCAGTGGATCCTCACAACAATCATATGAAGTAAGTATTATTAAGCCTGTCTCTTGTCCCCATTTTATACATGAGTAAAATGAGACTCAAAGAGGCTCAAAGAGACTTAAGAGAAATGCCCTGGATCAATATCTATGATCTAAGGAAAAATTTGAAATCTGGGCTTCCTGATGATAAATCCAGTTTTCTATCCAATCTACCACATTATCTCCAAGCACAAAATTGTCTACTGACAAGCCAGGCATGGCTCCTGGGTTAGTGTCCTCTCCACAGTACCACACTGCCTCCCTTTTCCACAATAATTTTTGTAGCTGTTCAACACTCTTTTACAAACTAACTTTTTTTGTTTTAGAGGACCTTAAAATATATGTAATTTGGTTTGCTTAATATGATTATCACATAGGGTGCATTAAATTGACATTTATTTATCTTAGTATATATATATATATGTATATATATACGTATTTAGCATTTAAAATCAAATTTATTCTGAGTACAAATAAGTTTACTAATAATAAGTTTACTGATTACTACTCTTAAATCATTTTAAGTTTTGTTACAAATGGAGCTACGAATGTCAGAACTTTAAGGATATATTCTAGTATTTCTTAGTTCAAGGGAAGTTTAGTAAAGCAGGCAAATAACTGAATTAGAGTAAAGGATCAAAAAGCCTTTATGTTGGCAAACCTAAGATTTCTTTTGGATGAAGCAAATACAGAAAGCATTCATTGTCAGAAGAGTAAACCATGGGAGAATATGGAAAAAACAGCTAAGTTCATTAAATATATTTCTAATGGAGATTTGTCCAGTAAGTTTCATTTTATGAGTAATCACTGTCAACAACTAGTGTCTCTTTTGATATTCCATTTTAAATTTGGGTATCTTTTCTTTTTACAACACTTTAATTTTCTAATCTATACTTTCCAATCTTCCAGAGAGCTATTCATCTCTTATCAATCAATCGATCGATAAACATTCATTAAAGGCCTGTGTGCCAGGCATTGTGCTAAGTGTTTGTGACGATGAATTTTTTAAAAAGGGTAAAAGAATAGTTCAAGAAAGCTAAACCAATATGTCAGTTAAGTTCAACATCATCTCCAGCATTCCACACCCACTGTCCTTACCTCTCTTTGCAAAGAAGAGAGAAAGCTGTATTCTCATCCCTCTTGGGGGCCAATCATAATTACATAGCATTCAATTTCTATTTGTCATTTCTGTTATTCCCATTGAATTGTATTTATCAAGAATGTAATTTTCTTGATTTTAATTGCTTTACTTTGGATCATTTCATAGAAGTCATTTCATACTTGTTCATATTTTCAAATTCATCATTTTTAAAAGATGATAGCATTCTATCATTTATGTTATAATTTGTTTATTTACTAACCGATCAATGGGAATTTACTCATTATCTTGTATAACAGACCCTTATCAGAGAGATTTTACACAATAAATTTTCACCAAATGACTTTTCTCATTTCACTTATAATTGGTTTTCCTTTTTTTAATAGCTTCACAAACTTGAAGGTTTGACTGAATCAAGAAAAGTTTCTCTATCTTTTTTGCATTAATTCATTTCATTTAATATTTCCAAATATTTGGATGACTACATCATCCCTTTACATGTTTTCCCCTGCCTGTAGCCTCTGGGATTCTGCTACCCTGGTGAGGCTTTTAAAAATTCACCAGAATATATGGTTGTTACAGAATCATCTACTACACAACATTATGCAGATATTTTCCCCTCCACAGCCCAAAGTCATTTGCTGAAGACTTTGGAGATTAATGAAAATAAAACAGCTGAAAGAAAATGTAGCTTAGAGTGTAATACTTCAAAATGCTTTAACCCCCTTGAACAGATTTTCATTTTTCCATTCCCTTGACTCTTTTTAAGACTTCTCCAGCTAAAACATATTTATGAAAAAACATGCTGAGCAAAAATAAATATTTTATTTTAATAGTTGCTATCTTTCAGCACTGAGTATATTATTCCCTCAACTCTAATTTCCTGGTTCAAGGGGAAATTCTGAATTAAGAGTATTTGAGAATAGGTTTGAACATGGCATAACTTTCAAAAATGTCCATATCCATTGCCCTGAGTGTTCTTTGAACAAGATATTCCCCTTGCCTAAAACAATCTTCTTAATCACTTTGGCCTAAGAAACTCCTAGTTCTTCCTTTCAAGAATCATCTTATGCCAATTAATTCATGAAGTCTTTCTTGAACTCTTCCCTTAGCCTTCTGAGACTGAAGAGGGAGACACAGTTACTAATTAGAGGAGTGAACAAAGAGGGCAGGTTGGCTTCAGGGAAGAGGTAGGTGAACAGCTAAGAAGGATAGTTGGATGAAGAAGGCTAAAAAAGCTCCACAGCAAAGATTCACAAGCACAGTCTCAGAATCCCCATTATTTGCCTCCCTATTGTTCTTCTATATGCTATATCTGTACTGCAGCACAATGTGACAAAGTAGAAGGAAAACCTGACTATGGAAAGAAATGGAAGGCAGAATGGAAATTAAGTGCTTCTTCAATGCCTCTTTAAAAAAATGGAGATGACCCTCAGTTGTCAAACAGCTCAAGTGGTGACCAAGAACTCTCCCTTGGTTCTACCATGCTGGAAAGATATGAGTTTGGGAAGTGTATGGTGTTAATATAATTAAAGATCTTCCGGGCCCACTAATCCCATTAATAGGTGTCAGGTGGAGCTAATTAAGGGAAGCTTGATTGGGGGAGGCTTGTTTGTAGAAAGGCCCACACCCTTTTGCTGCTTAAATCATGGGGGTTGTGAAGCCTTTGGGCTCTAAAAACAGTATATATACCATGAGGATAACTGTTAAGTTTTCTCTCTCAGAACTGCGGGAGGAGAGGACACAGGCAAGCAGATGGCTAGGATGTGTGAGTAAGTGTTTATAGGAAGGCCCCAACAAAGGGGAACGTTATGGGATGGCTTGGTTCCCTGCTGTGATAATGTTCGGGGATATAATTGCTACTATGTTGAAATGGAGTTATTGGTTTGGGGATTTGATCCTCTGATGTCTGAATAAATGTTTTACTTCTTCTGTCTTCTATATGGAGTATTTTATATTCTGCTATACAAAACTATACAGGCATATTCATGGTCACCATCAATGTTTTGACAGTTGCCTTACTGATACAGACTGGTGACAGATCGCAAGTCTATAAACCAAGGCACAGCCTAAATCTAAACAGGTTCATAATCCAAAACTTCACAGCAGACAGACAATACAATCTTCATGCCACAGCAACCCATGGAGACTGCCCAATAATGTGCAGAGGGTCATGTAATCTGCATGAATGGAGAGAATACTCACATCAGGGGAAATCACAATGGCCCTTAAAATATTTTAAAACATAGTAGACTTGCTTCCTTCACATTCTACGGAGGATGGAAAAAAATGCAATTCACGTAAGAAGCAAGAAGAATCATAAGGTATAATACAAAAAGGTCTTACCATCATGTTTTCTGGAAGGATGTGCTTAGAAGAATCCCAGAGTGAAGATGCCCTGCTTGAAGATGTTATGTGCTCTGAACCTTTTGTAAATGTTCTTCCAATATCAACTTCTACCCAGTACTTAATACAATGGCTATCATACAATAGGCACTTAATAAATGTTTGCTGATTGATTGATACTTATTTGGAATAGTTAAATTCAGCAGTTGTGCTATCATCACTCAAGATTCTTCCTTTGAATACAGGATCCCAAAGGTTTGCCACAAAGTGAACTGGGCAATTTTTCCTTTTTCTTCTTGACAGGCAGAATGCTATTGTGGAAATACCACTGGACTTAGAGTGAGGAGAATCCTGACTATGAATTGATAGGTTCTAAATAAATGCTTACAGAATTTAATTTCATGGCTCACTAATGTCTATGCTCCGTGTGTCATTGCACAAGAGACTTCAGTCCTCCAGACTCAGTTTTATCATCTATAAAATAGGAAAAATCATATCTATATTTTCTATCTTCCAGAAATGCTACCTATGAGTATCAAATCAAGAAATGTACATAAGGTGTTTTGTGCTTCAAGTGCCAAATTTGTAAGAGACTACTAACAATTACACATACACACAAGTATTTAAATTCACTTACATTTTAAAAACAGTTGTCATTATTAGGGATCTTAAGTAAGAAATGTTAGACAAAAGGTCACTGTTTGATTCTGATGCAAAGTGAGTTCAAGAAACTGCAGTAAGATATGTAGATCTTTAGGACATTATCATGAAGAGGAATTCAGGGAGAGCCTCCTCTACTTATCAATCCTTAATTATTTCTATCTCTTCAAGAGCTTCTTTGCTTTTTAGTAAAAGCTGGAAGGGCATTCACAATCTGTCTTACATATTGTTGTTACAGAATCTCCAGTGTATTTATTCTATAACTTCCTTTTCTTGAAGACAATATTTTTTGAGCAGACTTTTATCTAATTTGTAACAAAATCCTTTTTTAAAAACATATTGGACAGTGTCAAATGTTGTGACCATAGAATTACAGAATTTCAAGAATAGGGACTTGAATAGCCATCTAGCCAACCCCTTGGTTTAAAGGTACCTTTCACAACCATATATCCAAGGTCCCTTCTCAGGCTCAACTGCTAAACATTCAAACTCCAATGAAGAAAGTGTAAGTCCTATGAGCTGGCCACATTGATCGAATGTCAAATGTATGTTTGCCTAAAATACTATTTTACAGAAAACTCACACAGGGCAGGTGCTCACATGGTGGTCAGAAGAAGTGATACAAGGAAACTCAAGGTCTTTCGGAAGAACTTTGGTATTGATTGTGAGACATGGGAGACATTGGCACAGGATGGTACAGCATGGCATGCCCATGTCAATGAAGGTGTTGTGCTCCATGAGCAAAGCAGAATTTAGACAGCTCAAAAGAAATGTGAAAAGTGCAAATTTAGAGACATTTCCCTCCCAAATGGTCATGTAGACTATTTGTGGGGAACTGAGGTGGAGCCCTCCAAGCTTGTATTGGTATGACTACCCATAGCTGAACACATAGGATATTTACCACAATATCAAGGTATATTGACCCTGATATCATGATGTCATTTTGATCCTCTTCAAATGTGGACAAACAACAACATTCAACAAGTGGTCCTCTAGACTCTAGCTAAAAATTTCCAACCAGGGGAAGCCTCCACATTTCAAAATAATACACAACATTTTAGATTATTCTAATTTTTAAAATATTTTAGATATTTTGATTATTAAAATAATATCTCTTAGTTAGCTCTAATTATTTTTCTCTTCTCCAGGCTAAACATATTTAGTGACTTCCACCAGTCCACATGGACTCAAGGACCTTTACCATTCTGCTTGCCTCCTCTGGACAATCTCTGTTTATAAATGTCAACTTAAACCTATGGTGCCCAGAACTAAATATAGCACCCCACAGCAATAAAAAGTAATATATAATGATTTTGTTCATTGTTCTAAAAACTAATCTATGTGTTAATAATTATGCTAAACTATGAATATTTTTTGTCATTCCTTTAAAAAAGTTTAAAGATAGTTACATGAAAAAGCATATAAAAGTCCACGAAGGGAGAAATTTTTTCTAATTTACTTTTCTCCTGCTTTTCTGAAGGGCCACTGCATTTCTAGTTAGGAATAAGATACTCCCAGATGATGAAATTCCTTTGACCAATGCAGTTCAATGCCTTCTCAATAACTTTTAGTCTCCAAGAGTTTCCTAGAGGAGTGAGAAGTTAATTGACTTGCCCAGGGTCACATAGTCAGTATGTCTCAGAGACAGAATTTGAACCCAAGTATCTTTGATTTCAACTGGCTTTCTAACCTTAATTCAAGCTTCATCTACTTTTCCTGCAGTAGACATCTAAGGACTTCGGCAGACTCTCCTTGCCCAAATTATTAACACATGAGCTACTCATATGTAGTATTATTAAAACCTATCTAACACACGCCACCTCATATGTGTTTAGCATGGGTTGTCTGTTTCACTCTGAAAATGCCCTTCACCAATGCAGATTAACAATTCAGTTGTAATTTATAGTCTTAGAGAGTTGCCCAGGGCACAGGAAAGTTAAATGCTTTGCCCATAATTAGATAACCAGTATATATCAAAGTTAGACTAGGAACCCAGGTTTTTCTGACTCTAAACCAACTCTCTACCACCATGCAATGCCACCTCTATGAATAACTTTGTTGATTTCCATGTTTTAAAATTCGGTGATTAGAAAAAAAATTTATCCCATTACACATCATATGTGAGCCCCTATATGGACCACAAAGAAGAAGCCCTTGATTCAAAGAGTTTGTGGCATAAACAGGGAAGATAAAATGTTCAGAAACATAATATCAATACAATGTATAATAAAGATATTTCAAGGTATTGGAGTGGTTTTTAGATAAGAAAAATCATAAACTCTAAATGCTTAGTAGGAGGAAATATAAAGTATAAAAAACAAGTTCATCTGACTTTTCATGTAGTTTTGTCTTTCTTCCTCCACATAAAAGCACTCTTGTTGTTCTAAAAGAATTCTCTGAAGCAAAGCTGAAAATCTTGCAAATTCTTCAAGATGCAAATCTAAACAACCAAAATGGACAATAAGACACATTGTCTGTATCTGTAAGTTCAAGCCAAATTTCTATGAATAAATGATATATTAATTGCATCTGGGCTCAGTGTTCTACCCTGCAAACAATAAAAGTAATTTTAAGTGTGTCCAAAAGGGGGAGGGGGAGGAGAGATGAAGGATATGTGTGCAAGAAAAAGTTTATTAGACCTAGATTCTCTCAATTCTGTGTGAGGAAATAGTCTTCTTCAGTGTCTACGGCCTCAAAAATTAATACCCACAGAATACAAATTAGTTCTAAAAACTGAAGTAAAAATTTCTTTTATGACACGAATATGATTCTAATACCAAAAAACAGGAAAGAACAAATTAAGAGAAATTATAGACCAATATCATTAATGAATACTAATACAAAAGTATTAAATAAAATTCTGGCCTAAGGACTACAGCAATAATAACAAAAAATTATTCACTATGATCGAGTTGGAATTATACCAAGAATACAAGGGTGACTCAACACTAAGGAAACAATTAACATAATTAACCATATCAAAAACAAAATCATTCTAAAGCATGTGATTATAACAATGGATACAGAAAAGAATGTTTCACAAAGTACAAAAGACATTCATGCTTTTAAAAAAAGCACGATCCATAGATTAAAGACCTTATCTTTTAAAAACATCTTAAAAGTACGTATCTAAAAGCAAAGATAGCATTATATGCAATGGGAAACAATAGAAGTTTCCCAGAAAATTCAGCAGTAAAATGAGGATGCCCAGTTTCCCCACTGTTATTTGACATAAGATTATGTAATAGAGCACTGGCCTTGAGCTCAGGGAGACCAGAATTCAAATCCTCAGTCACTTTCTAGCTATGTGATCCTAGTCAATTGACATCTCTCAGCCTCCATTTCTTCATCTGTAGAATGGGATAATAACAACACCTTCCTTTTTGTTCAGATCAAATGAGATACTGTGAGCACAAATACTAGTTATTATACCTTTTGCTGTTGTTGGAATATTAGTGATACCATACGACAAGAAAAACAAAGTAAAGGCATAAAGATAAGCGAAGAGGAGATAAAACTATGCCAATTGGCAAACATGATAATTTTCTTAGTAATCAGGGAATTGTACAAATAAACTGATAAAATAGTACCTTTAATAATTTTTCATCACAGAATGAACTCAGAAAATTCTACAATACTTCAGTAAAGGAATAACAAAATCAAGAGGAAATAATAGAAAGGAAAGTCTTATTTTTAAAAACTACAGAATGAATGAAATATCTGGGGGTGGGTCCAACGAAACATATAGCTACAACTACAAAAAACTCTTGAGTGAAATAAAGAATCATGTAAATAACTCAAGGAATATTCAGTACTCAGACCCAGGACTGGGCTATGATAATATAACCAAAATTCCGATTCTCCTAAATCGATTTGTAAGAGTTTAGTGCTAGGGGGGCGGAGCCAAGATGGCGGCTGGGAAGTAGTGACTGGCATGAGCTCCCCACCAAGTCCCTCCAAAAACCTATAAAACAGTGGCTCTGAACCAATTCTAGAGCTGCAGAACCCACAAAGTGGCAGAGGAAAGCAGGGCTCCAGCCCAAGACAGCCTGGATGGTCTCTGGGTAAGGTCTGTCTCACATGGAGCTCCCAGCCCCCAGCTGAGGGGAGCGGAGCTGAGCCCAGCACGCTATGCGCAAACAGACCAGACTTGGACCTACCAGACCAGGAGACAAGCGGAGAGTACCCTGGCATCCTGAAATACTGAGCTGTGGCATGTACCAGACCTCACAACCCATGAAGAGCAAAGACATCAGAGAAGGTTAGTGGGAAAAGCTGCGTGACTGAGTTTGCGGTTCAGCCACTGCCCCTGGGGCAGCAGAGGTGGGGCAGCTTTAGAACTACAGCTGCAGTTGCTTCTGGCCCCAGGCCCACCTGGTGGGAGGAATTAAGTGGCTGATCAGAGCAGG
>CM053626.1:168699101-168714175 GCA_028646595.1 Phalanger gymnotis
TTAGTCCATTTGTTTCAGGCATGCGCTGGAATTGACACAAAGAAGCATTTAGAGTTTGGGTAGGAAAACAACTAACTGCTTCACTGAGTGAGCAGCTATGTGGTCATCTTCCTGAGTTCAAATCCAGCCTCAGACACTAGCTGTGTGACCCTGGGTGAGTCATTTAACCCTGTTTGCCACAGTTTCCTCATCTGTCATATGAAGAGGAGAAGGAAATGGCAAACCACTCCAGTATCTTAGCCAAAAAAACCTTAAATGGGATCATAAAGAGACCGGACTGAACAACATTTTATTGATACAGAGCATAACTCTGAAGTCTCAGCACAAGAATTCATGATGGAGAGGGCCATGGGACTAGCAAGATGGTGGATTAGTCACTTTTGCTGGACCCCTTTAACTTCTCTAACAGTACCCCTAAAAGCAATTATGTGCCATACTTAGAACAACTGAATGCAACATTAGCAAAGTAAACTCTACATCTTTTTTTTTTGAGGGGGGAAGGCAGGGCAATTGGGGTTAAGTGACTTGCCCAAGGTCACACAGCTAGTAAGTATGTCAAGTGTCTGAGGCCACATTTGAACTCAGATCCTCGTGACTCCAGGGCTGGAGCTCTACTCACTGCCCCACCTAGCTGCCCCTAAACTCTAATCTTTTAAGCTCTCAATTAGTGATCCTGCTAGCTAGTTGTCTTAAGGGAAAGAGCAATTGACTTGAATCAGAAAGTCTTGAGCTCAAACTTGACATCTGAAACTTACTGACCCTAGACAAGTCACTTACTCTCCATCCATCTCAGTTTCCTCATCTATGAAAAGGTGGCAATGATAATACCTATTTCCTAGGGTTGTTGTAAGGATAAAATGAGCTATTTATAAAGTACTTTTCAAACTTTAAGGAGATATATAAATTCTTGCCATAGCTACTAGTAGAAGTGTTACTGAACACTAGAGATTATAAAGGAATACCTCCTGCTCTCTCCTTGTTCTGCAACAAACAGCAGACACTGACTATGCTAAGATATGCGGAATGGAGGGGAAGGACGTAGAAAAGATACTACCTTATGAGTGGGGTCTGATATAAGATCAGGATATTTGACAATACTAACATCCCAACGAATAGAACCACAATAAATGTGATAAAAATAACTCAAGAAAATATAGAGCAGAATCAACTACCTCACATTTAGGGTTGTTTTTTTTTTTAAACAAGGAGAAAGAAACATTAAATTCGGGGTAAAATAAAGGAGAATAACTCAAGGAGAATAAAGATGAAGGTAGAATTTAAAGCAACAGGAAAAGTAAAGGTGGGTGAGAATTGAAGCACCAGGGCCTCGACCCAATTACAATCATTTTACCCTATGTGAATTGATGTATTTTGGTGGATAAAATATTAAAATGATGAATACATGGTGAGAAGGGAGGTGGAAGATAGTGTGGAATAGTTGTGGTTCCCTTACCAAATCTGCAGGCTAGCAACCAAGTCATAGTAATTCCTGGTTTCTTGGCAGTAAGGGAACTGTAGTAGAATGGTAAAGATAGCAGAAGAGATTGAATCAGAAAGATTTGGCTCAATAAGGAGAGGGTGTCTTGTGATTGTTGTAGTAAGAAGTGTGTACTTGTGATGGGCAATGAGGATTTTGTGATAAGTGCAATGAATGATTGCCTTCTAAAAGATAGTATTACGTATCTGGACAACATCTTGGCTCAGGAGAAAGGGTATTTACCTTCCTATTGTTGGCTGGCCCCCAGATTATTCGAGGAGATGTGAATTTAGGGATATGTTGTCATGGTCTTTGGGAAGGGAAATGCTCAAGGTGCAATTTCCTTCAATAAATCCTTACCTCTAAGAGTGATGCACAGTAGAAAAAAGGGTTGAGAGGGCTAATTGATAGCATAAAGACAGTAACATAGATATTGTATTAGGGAGCTCAAAACAAGTACTTAAACTTTTAAACTTCATAAGAAATCCAAAGGTATTAAAGCAGGAATAATAAGTTATATAGCTCATGAATTAGACAATAAAATTTCAGAATAAGTTGGAAGGGAAGAGAAAATATATGTCATATATATATATGTATTTATATATATATAACCAAATATGACTGATAAATGTAAGATTTCCGATTCTTGTACCCCACCATACCTGCTTCACTTGAGTCAGAATATCCTGATGTTTCTGTGGATCTGAATAATTCAGATGAATGCTATACTTGCCAAGCCAGTAAAACCTGGGCAAGGTTTTGACTGGGCATCTTCCTAATTGGAGAAGAAAAGTGAAGTATTTGGTACAAAATGTCTAATCTTGTTTCCATGATTACATTAAATCATGTGGGATCTAAAGCCATATCTTTACTGAAAGATATTTTAGCCCAGGTCTAGTAGAGTATTAAGACTTTTTTTTGGCCTGACTAGTGTGAGACACACCAATAAGGCTTCATTAATACATGTTGAATTCACTATACTCACAAAATAATCATTTTGGTTTTGAAGGTTATTTTCTCTCTCTGTGTCTCGGTCTGTCTGTCTCTAACTCTTTCTCTCTGACTCTCTCTTTTTCTCCCCCCATCCTGTTCTCCTTCTCTCCCTCTCTCTCATTCTCCTTTTTTCTATCTTTTCTCCTCTACATTTTCTTTTCCTTCTTTTCCTCTTCTATTTCCTTCTTTTCTTCTATTTCTCTCTCCTTCTTTCCATTTATTTCTTTTTCTTTCCTACCTCCTCCTATCTTTCTCTCTACATCTGCATCTTCTACCTCCCCTGAACTACAACTCATACTTTTGTCCCTCTTTTGGGAAATAACTGTACCAAATAAAGGTAATGTACACTAATTGCAAAATTCACAGAATCATAAAATGTTAGAGTTCCCAAGTATTTAGAGGACATATAACTCATTCTCCTCATTCTGTAGAGGAGGAAACCAAGGCTCACTTGAATGAATCCTTTTTTGCATGGGACCACAAGTATACTTCACATTCTGTGATGTCTTAAAATTTTATTTAGAATATTTTATGCCATTGATCTATAAACTCTCTCTTAAATAGCCTGATATAAAAGCCTTATAGAATGGTTATATCTATCTTTCTATCCATCCACATATACATATGTATATGTGTGCATATATCTATATGTGTTTAATTTTTTAGGTGTAAGTAATCTTCTAAATAAATCAACAAGAGACCAAAATGAAACAACTCCTGTTCTTAGGTAGCTTACTTTCTAATGTGGGAAACTATATGTATGCACACTCACATCCACACACAGAATATACATAATATATACATGTATATATGTACATATACACATAAAATGTGTATGTACATACAGAATATATGCAAAATGAATACCAAGTAACTATGAGGGGGAGGGTGGCCACGTAGAGTGGCTTCATGTGTAAGGTGTGCTTGTACTTTGTTTTAAACAAAATCTGAGATTCTAAGAGACAGAGATGAGGAGGGAGAGCATTCCAGGTATGAGAAATATCTGGAGCAGTATATGGAGATGGAGCATCAAGTGTGAAGAACAACAAAAATTTTTGTCCAGTATGTTTGGATTATAGTTATGAAAGGAAAGATAAGATGTGGCCAGGTTGGGGCATGATGATATATATGAAATTGAATAAATATCTTCTCTATATCTTTTAATGTGGGATCTAGATAATTATTGAATTATCATGAAGGGAAACGATTTAGGATGAGTAATTTTTTTCACCCTTTGGTTTCTCATCCAACTCCTTTCTACATGCACTGCAATCAATCTAATTTATGCCTGTATTTCTTCTCAATGTTTATTGTCCCTTTTTCAATCCAACCTTCACAATTCTACCCTGAGTAATCTTCCTAATAATTTCTATGATCATCTCATTTATTTATTCACAAGTCTTCAGTGGCTCCCAATTGCTTACCAAGTAAAATATAAATTTGTTATCTTGAAATTTAAGATCTTCCTGCCTCCCTCCCACCCCATAATTTGCCTCCAGCTTTCCAATCCAACTTTACATTTCTATATGCGAGTCCAATTTGGTTATACTTTGTCCCCAGTTCTCATCCATCCCTCTCCTTTTTGTTCTAACTCTCTTCCATTTCTATTCCAGAATTGACTTACCTTCTTTTTGTAGATTTTTCTTCCCTCTCATCCCCAATCACCATATGATGAAGTCTCTTCATTAATACCTAAAGGCAGATGCTCTCTCCTACCTGAAATGTTCCCTGATTCCCTCTTCCCCCACGCCCATCTTAGGTAAAAATTATTGTTCCATCTTTACGTTTCTCGAAAACTTTGTTTAGACCTCCTATTTACATGTCTCTACTATTATTAATTGTTATTTTATAGTATTGGTCCTTTCCCCTGTCAAATAGTAAGATCTGTGCCATCTATCTTCATAACCCCAGTACCATAATACGAAATTTATTGAATTGGTCCATAATTATAAATGTAACACATAATTATTAACTCCTTAGTATATTATAGTAGTTAGCATTCATGTAACACTTTGTCTTGTATTCACTTTATGTATAAAGTATTACTTCATTTGATCGCCACAACAACCTTGTAAGGTAGGTGCTGTAATTTTATAGATGTCATTTTAAAAATGGCAAAGCTGAGGTTAGGTGAGGTTAAATGACTTTCCCTGAGTCACACTGTATCAGAGGTGGGATTTGAAGGGAGGTTCTCAAGTCTCCAAGTCCAAGTCCAGCCCTCTCTCCGCTATGCTCTCTAGCTACATAAAAGTATGAGTAAGTAGACATATGGAGGGGGAGGAGACTTAGCTTGTGCTTGAATTCTGTGTCTCAAATTTTTGATATCCTCAGTCATTTCACATAGCCTCTTGCCTGTGAGGTACTTAATAAGTATTTGTTTAATTGAATTAGAGAATCAGGTGCAAAGTAGGTATTCTCTGAGAGTTTATGGTGCATAGGGACAGTCATGCCTAGGTGAAACAAGGTCCCTGCTAAATTTAGGAGCTCTTACATTGTGTGGACACAAGTTCAGGACTAGGGATAACAAGTAAAGAGACCCCAGAGGCCATCTAAACTAATACTCTCATTTTATGTATGAGGAAATTGAGTTGTAAGGAGGTTAAATCACTTACTCATTTATCATCGGGAGTAAGCATTAGAGTTGGCACCTGCTAGCAGTGTTCTGCTAAGAACACATGCTAGAAAGATGTTGTATAACCAAAAATTATAGGAGAAGGAAGGTATACTTTTTGTGGATTCTCCATACTATCTAGCAAAGTTTTCAGGAAGAGTATTTTTTTAAAACAATTATCTAAAGAATTTTCGAAAACATGACACATCCATCCTATACCAGTCCTGAAGTGAAATTTCAAGTGAATGAATGAATGAAAAAGCATTTATTAAGCACTGTCTTTGTGCCCAGCACTGTGTTAAGTTCTATGCATATAGATAAAAGTAAGACTGAACCTGCCTTCAAGGAACTTGCACTCTAACAGGGAGACACTACAGATAAAAGTGGAAAATAGAAGCAGGTTTCTATCAGCGAAGATGCTGGGAAGCTTTTCTAAGATACACTGTTATTCTCATGTTATGGCTGGAAAGGAACTGAGTTACCCTCAAAATGAATTGGTGAAAACTTCAACAAATACTCAAGGCCACTTAACAATTGTGGATAAGACTGACAGCTTTCTAAGTGCTGAGGTCTCCACCAGCAGAATACACTTTTTGTTAGATGTAAAGGAATTTTAATCTTACTAGGCTGGCAGCTACAACGAATACATTGTTAAGGGTATCATAGACCTTAGGCTTATCTCTAGGGCAACAGTTCAGTTGATTCATCTGGAAGGATTATTTGTGATAAATTTAGAGAGTTTCTTTTTTCTTGTTGTCTCCTTGTGCTGGAGTTTATTTTTAGTACTTAAGCTTTTGTCTGTTTGTACAGAGATAGGTTCACCCCTGAAGTCTTTGTTTGCACCTGCTTACAGAAATGAAAGATTTTATGGGACAGGCCAAGAGCAAAGTATGATTTCCTTTCCTACTTGTTCTGGCACTTTGCATTTTGAAAGACCCAGCTGAGTTTCTGCAAATAATAAACTACACTGAGTTGAAACGGAGGCAAGCGTGTACTTTCTCATCCAATAGAACATGTTACAAGTCAGGACATGTTCTTCCACCTGGATGTGCCTTCTGGTTACCTTGCTTTGGGTGCCAAAATTCCATTGGTTACATGGTGAAAGCTCTGAATGAACTGTATCTCTTCGATTTTGTTTCTAAGCTTGTTATAGTAAGTAACTATTGATCTGAAAGTTTGGTTAAAAAGGGCAAACAGGCTAGGTGATACATAAATTCATATTGTTTTCTTCCCTTAAAGCTAGCAGAATACTTGCATGCATGGAGCCAGATAAAATCTGACTGTCTGATAAAAGGAATGAGAAGGCTTAAGTACACTTTAGAATAATCCCAACTCAGAACCTCTATGACACTCAAATTCATGATCTCCATGTATGGTTAAGCACAGTATGAGAAATGAATTTTCTCAATTGAATAGGTGGTAAATACAGTAAGAGGAGAGAGTTCGCAAAGCGTCAAATGAAATTATGACTCAGAATATCTGTGTTATATGTTCATAAAATATTAAGATAAGTCCCACTATTTAAGATAGTGTCTCAGCTTAAGGGCCTTGTCCTTTACGGCCATAAACAGAGGAAAAACCACTCTCAGCTCCATCTGGCCTTGTTGACACAAGGAGAGGCATTCTCTGAGAGAACAAAGAAGGGACATATCTGTTAGGCAATATTTAAACAATATTTCTAAACAAACAATATTTCAAGAAAACTCATGAAATTTGATTCAGAAAAAAAAGATTCATTGATAGACAATAAGGTGCTTCTTCTGGTTGATTAGTTCAGGCTCTGGCCCTTGTTGAGGTTCAAATGATATTAAATGAGCATCATACGTTTACTCACGTTACTACATGACTAGGCTCATTGGAATCTTAATAAGTCTGGAGCCTAGATTTAGGGTTAGGAAAATGATGATGAAAATAGAAATCTTTTCTATTAAAAGAAAGTGTAACCTGTGACCCAGAACTGTAGTTTGTCTGAGTTTACGCAACCTAGGTTCAATATTGAGGAATTCTCAATATTCATGTACTTTTTGGCTCATTCATCCACCCATGGTTTCTCCTGGGAACAATAGTAATTGGTTCACTTTGCCATCATCATTCAGGATTTACTTTGGGAATATTAAAATTTTCCTTATTTGTAGGATTTAGCGCAAAGGGAAAAAGACAATTCAGCTGTATGCAATACCATGGTACATACAATAATTTGATTACTAAGGTGCAGGTTTACCCTGCCAAAATGCACATATAAACAAAATTCGAATATTCTTGGAAAAAACTTGATTTTGGTTCCTACTTCTGATATTCATTAAGGATTTAAAGGCAAGTTACTTAATCTCTCAGTGTCCCTCAGTTACTTTGTAAGAAACTCTCAAAGTCTATAAGTTTTTTTAAAAATAGATCTTATTGATTTTTTTTAATGTTGTATAGTTTTCCTCCTGTATACCCCTCTATTTTCCTCAAGAGAGTCATCTCTTAAAATAATGTTTACAAAAAGAGGAAAGAGACCAAAAAAAATCTGATTAACATATTGAAAGCAGCTGCTGTTATATGTAATATTTCACACCTATATACTCCCTACCTCTGTAAACAAGTAGGAGAAGCCATCTTGAAGACTGAATTACAGTTGAGATTCAGATCTGTATTTGTGGAGGGAGTTTCCATTTTGGAAATTCCCTACAATGGTAAAATCACAGATTTAGATTAAAAAAAAATCTAAAGCTTCTTCACTTTGTAGACCATGATAAACTTTCTAAATTTTTAATCTTAGAATCAAGAGTTTTAGAATTATAGAATTTTCTAGGTGAAAGGGACTTAAAGGTAAATTGAAGGACACCAGCCACTTAAATCCAAAATCTCTGCCTTGACTTTGAAGAGGTAGGCTGAAATCTTGCATTTTATTTTATTTTTTGAGTTTAAGGGTTTTTTAATTTTATGTCATTTTTACTTTTTCTTATTTCAAAATAATGGTAGGATATTAAAATTTGCACATTATTTTGATAGACTCAAGATACTTGATGAGAAATAGACAATTATGAGAGAACTTAGATGTGAATTCACTCTGGATTCATTATTAAGGCAGCAGCCTTAATGTCCAGAAGGTCCCCCAAATTTTAGTGCATCTTAAGTTCTTTCTTTTTCCTTTTTCTTTTTTCTTTTTATTTTTAGTTTTCAACACATGGTTCTACATAATTTTGAGTTCCAGATTTTCTTCCCTCCCTCTTCCCCTCCCTCCCCAAGACGGCATGGAATCCCATGTAACTTCCATGTATAACTTCGCATTGAATTAATTTACACATTAGTCAAGTTGTGGAGAAGAATTGTGACCAATGGAATGAATCATGAGAAAGAAGAAACAGAACCAAAAAAAACCAAAAAAAACAAAACACAACCCAAAAACATACAAAAGAAAGAAAAAAAAGGGGGGAGAAAAAGGCAAGCATGAAGTGTGCCTTGATCTTCATTCATACTTCATAGTTCTTTCTCTCCATCGTGAGTCCTTTGGAGCTGTCTCTGTACATTGTGTTGCTGAGAAGAGCAAAGTCTGTCAGGGTTAGTCCTCACAGAATCCATGTATCTGTGGTTGTGTATAATGTTCTCCTGTCTCTGTTCCGCTTACTCAGCATTATGTTGTGTAGGTTTTGCCAAGTTGTTATCAAGTCCGTATCATCCCCATTTCTTATAGCACAATAGTATTCCGTTACTTTCATATGCCACAGCTTGTTCAGCCATTCCCCAATTGATGGGTATCCCTTTGATTTCCAATTCTTAGCTACCATGAAAAGAGCTGCTATAAATATTTTTGTACATATGGGTCCTTCTCCCACTTGTATGATCTCTTTGAGATACAACCCTAGAAGTGGTATTGCTGGGTCAAAGGGTATGAACATTTTTATAGCCCTTTGGGCATAGTTCCAAATTGCTCTCCAAAATGGCTGGATCTGTTCACAACTCCACCAACAATGTAACAATGTTCCAATTTTCCCACATCCTCTCCAGCATTTATCATTTTCCTGTTTTGTTATTTTAGCCAATCTGACAGGAGAGAGATGGGAAATCTTGCATTTTAACTGGTTGTCCATAAACACTGGGCTTTCCTCACATGTGAAATCTAAGAAAATGTGGATAAGAGGGATATTTAATTTTTTTATGTATATGCTTTTGTTATCTGTATATCTATCTGTATACAAATATGAAATCCATGTGAAATTCACATGTGAAATCTAAGAAAATATGGATAGAGGATACTTAATTTTTATGTATACATCTTTGTTATCTGTACATCTGTCTGTCAGTCTAAGCTGAAGATCCAGAAATTCATTTGCTGTTTAACCAGCGACTCAGTAACTGAACCTCAATGAAACTTGGCAAAACTATCCTCAAGTTATTTCATTATTTCCTATTTCCACATTCCTGTTCCCTGCTCCATTTTGCAACCCAAATACCTATTACCATTCAGCGGGCCCTTCCCAGAGACAAGAACAAAATGCCTCCCAGAAATGATTAAAGCAAAGTTCTTGAGCTGAATTTTATACCTACCCAGAGCAATGCTGTACTTTGGAAAGAGTGCTCCATTGGGAGTTGGAGGAGTTGAGTTTGAATCACAGCTCTCTCTACTTATTAGCTGTGTGATCTAGGACAAGGTGCTCAAAGTCTTTGGGCTAGGTGGAGCAGCAGGCTGCGTATTGGGCTGGAAGTCAGGAAAAATCATCTTCCTGGGTTCAAATCTGGCCTCAGACACTCATTAGCTGAGTGACCCTGTGCAAGTCACCTGTTTCCCTCAGTTTCCTCATCCGCAAAGTGAGCTGTAGAAGGAAATGGCAGACCATTCCAGTATTTCTGCCAAGAAAATCCCAAAGGGGGTCACAGAGTGTAGGACACGACTGAAAATGACCCAACAACAACAAAATGAACCCTTTGGAAAAGATGGTATCTAGCTCTGAATCAGTGATGCTATGATCCATGCTATTCACTCTCTTCCATTCTTGATATTTTCTTGTCTTTTGTCTTCTATGACATTGTTCTCTCATTGCTGTTCTAAGTCTAGGACCACTTCTGTCTCTTTTTCTGGTTCCTCTAAGTGTTATATTCTCTTAGACTTTGACCTAGAATGTCTTCTTTTCTCTCTTTACCTTCTCTCGTTTGGTGATCTTATCTGTTCCCTTGGGTTCAATAACCATCTATACTCAAATATCTCCTAAATCTGTACTCCCGATCTCTTCTCATAGTTCCAGTTTTATACTATTACATTATTAGCTACTTGAGAACAAAATTTGTGTTGTATCTATTCTTTTTATCTATACTCTACACCCAGTGCTTGGCTCATAGCAAATCCTTGATAAATGTTGAGTTAAATTGAATGACAATAGTTCATTGAGTTGGTGTCTAACCACAGCTTATTTCAGAAATGACTTAGGGGTTCATTTTAGGGTAAATGGATAGAATAGGTAATGATGTAGGTGATGAATAGGGTAAATGGATTGGATGGGGGCAGAAAGCCATAAAATCCACATTTCCTGCCTTGGCAACCATTTGCCCTCCGGCCCCAGGAGCAAGGAGTGCCCTAAGACTTTGAGAACAATGAGTTTTTTTTTTGTATTTTGTGTTGCAAGCACACTTTGAGCAGAAATGATGCAGATTAGATTTGTGGCTTGCCTGTGGTAGCCCACAGTAAGCTTCCTTTGCTAAAGACAAGCAAATAGGATATAAAGTAATAGCTAGAGGAAAAAGAGTTGCTTCAGTATTTCAGACAAATTTGGAGCTCTCTGAGGGCCTTGAATATGGGGCACCTTCTGCAATCATTACTTGTGTGAGTTTGTGTGGTATGTGCATAATTAGAGCCATTTTGCCTACAGGTACACTTGGAATGGAACTTGCAGGAGTAGACAGGTTTAAAATAACTTAATCTATATTCAGAACACAAAAGTGATTTAATATTGATTTTTTTAAGTTCCCATTATTCCCAAACCAAAGTATAGCCTTAACGACTTTTGTACCCCTCCCCTGTAGTCTCAATTGTTTGTTTCTATTGGATCTCTCTTGGATCAGTATTATGGAATAAATTTGTGACTTGAAAAGTTTTATGTAAAATAATCCTCTCTGAATTTATGCATAACCTCGTTGAGAGAAGATTAGAGAATTTAGTAAGAAACATTTATTAAGTGTCTAGATTAGATTCCAGGCCCTCTACTTGACATTGGGGATACAAAGAAAAAAAAATGAAGCTGATCTTGTCCTCAGGGAACTTATTTTCTACTAGAGAGATACATGTGTTTAAAAAGAAGTAAGTACAATTTATGTACAAAATAACTTTAGAAGAAAAAGACAGAAGAGAGTCCCTTATAAGTATGCCATACAACATGAGCAGAAGCAATGTCAAGAAGCAGAATATCCTCCAGGGAAGAGGTGGTTTCTTAGCAGTATGATGATGTGTCACCCTGGAAGTTTGGTTAAACGAGGCAAGGAGGCTATATAAATTAATGTTGTTTTATTCCCTTAAAGCTGGTGGATACATGTATACACAGAGCCAAAACTTAAGTTTTGACTGTCTGATAAAAGAATGAGAAGCCTTAAATACATTTTAGAACAATCTCAACTCAGGATGTCTGTGTCACTCAACTTTATGATCTCCATATATGTTTATCTATCAAATGAGGAAGGAATTTTCACAATTGAATAGGCTGTAAACACAGTAAGATAACAGAGCTGACACAGTGTCAATTGAAATTACAATCCAGGATATCTGTGTTTCTTTTACCATTAACATGACACAGTATATGACCATAAGATATTAAGATAAGAAAAGTCCCATTATTCAGGGTAGTGTCTGGTCAAGGTGACTTGTCCTTGGTAGTAATTAACAGAAGAATGCTCTAGTCAGCTTTGCAGTCTTGACACAGAAAGGGGCATTTTAAATTCACTCAGAGAGCAAGGCATTTCCATAATGCCAAAAAATTGCAAAGCATTGTGGTTGATTAAGCTCAGACTGGGCCACAGTGCCTCTCCTGATTAACCAATCCAGATTTTCTACCTTTCTGAGATCTTCGGGGTTCAAAATGGTTTGGAGAGGGATCTACAGATGTCATGGAAAGTACAGCTAGTCTGGCATCTTAGTCCTACATTCCTTTCCCACCTTTGCCACTAGCTAGCTCTGGGACCTTGGGCAATTCATTCAATTTCCCTCTACCTCAATTAAGTGATTTTTAAAAAAATCCCTTCCAGTCTTAATTTTCTGGCATTTTAGAATATTTTATTGAAATATGTATATTCAAATTCACACTGTTTTAAGTTATAGTTAGGCAAAATATGATCATTGATTCTAGCCCTTAAAGACTGAACAATAGGACTACAGGGAATTCACATTAATGGAGACCTATAAAGGACTCTCTGAACTTCAAAAGTCAATAGGCAGCCCAAGAAAACCTAGAAGCAAACAATAATAGTTATAGCAACAACATCAGTAGCAGTTGATGTTTATATAGTACTTGACAGTTTAGTAAGCAGTCTTTATCCATTACTTTATTTTAACCCCATAACAACCTTGTGAGACAGGGTGGGATTATAAAGTACTAAAAAAAAAATAGCACAGGAAGCAGAAACTTCAAAGCATGATTAATAAAATTAGTTTTAAAATGCTGTCATCTACTTCTTGCCCCATTTTTTGGAGGGGGGATTTGGCCATATGGGAACCAGTTTCCTTATTTTATGGAAAAGGAGAAAGAGAATTATGTCAATCAACAGAGTGAATTCCCTAAAATTGCCATGGGAGGTGCATGTGTGAAATGTCATTTGGTCAGTCCAAATCTCTCATTTTACAAATAAGGAAACAAAGACCTTTGCCTGAGATTATAGAATCCTAGGATTTAGTGCTGGAAGGCACCATAGAGTCTAACACCTAGATTTTACAGATGAGGAAATGAGTTATTGAGAGGGTAAGTGACTTGGCCTGCAGGTTACATGCAGCAGAGCTGGCATCCTGTGTCTTCTTCTTCCAAATACAAGGCTCTCTCCACTGAGCAGTGTGACTCGTTCTATGAATTTATGCAGCAAAGCTTTTCATTGAGACTTCCGACCAATTTACTTTGGATTTGGGCTTTTAAAATAAGCTTCTACATTCTTATCCTGAAGCTCAAACCCAGGCTTAAAATACCTTTTCCTGTACAGACTACACACAGTCTGGTAGAAGTTTTTTTTAAAAAAAAATTGTTTCAGACCTGTTTTTAATCAATGTATGGAACTCTTATGGTATGTTAAGCCTTCTCCAACTGTGACAATTTGCAATTTATCTTTATTTTTTAATCCTGGAGAGTTGCTTAAGTCTTTGAGAGGTTAATTGTGATTTATCCAAGATCATGTAGAATATGTCATTGGCAGGACTTGAGACCAGCTCTTTCTGTTTCAAAGTGGCTATTTATCAAGTCTCAGAGCCCCTAATGTATAAAGTGACAAAAGTGTAAATGGAAAAAGTCATCATAAGCCCCTGCACTGAAGCTTAGACTATTGCTCAGAGCTTCATTACCTCCCCAAGCATAATTCTTAGCAGATTATTTTATTTCCCAATCCACAACTAGTTCATGCTTCCAACTTAAAGGAAGGAAGGGGTCAAAGGCTAGAGAAACAGATACTATGCCATCAGTGAGAAAAGACAGATGATTCATCTGACATTGTGGGAGGAGACCAGAAAGTGTATTAAAAACCATATTACCACACAGTGTGATCATAGCTATTCATAATGACACTGAATCATAAGACTTAAAAGATTTAGAGCCTAGAGGTCACCTAGTACAACTCTTAATCTAAATAGGAAGAAGCTGAGGCCAAGAGAGTTTAAGTGACTTACCTAAAGTCACTCAGTAAGCAACTGAGGCAAGATTTGAACCTCCATCCTCTAACTCCAAATGTAGCTCTTTTTAATTCCTTATCTTGCATATTCCCCAACCCCATCAAATTTCCAGAGCTCCTAGAGGACACTGCCATACATTTTCTTCAGGGATAAATAATCTTTTAATCTGCCACACAAGACTGAGGTGAGGTTAGGGTTGATACCTAGCTTAGAGTCAGATCTTACCATTTAATTAATTAAGGGCACCATCAATCACTTTCTATAGTTTTCTAGTTAATTAATTGTATATTTTAATGGTATATTTATCTACTCCTTATAGCAGACCTACACAGCCTGTGGCCGGTGTGCAGCCAAAGGATTTCTGGCAACCCATGAAAAGTGTAGAGGAAAACTTCCTCTGTGTGTAGAGGAAATCATGGCTTGCTGCAAGTGGCTAGGGCATTAAGGGCAGCAGGTTGTGCAGGCCTGCCTTATATTCTACTATACCTTACATAATATCTTACTGTTCAGTCATGTCTGACACTTCATGATCCCATTTGGACTTTTCTTTGAGTGGTTTGCCATGTCCTACTCCAGCTCATTTTACAGGTGAGGAAACTGAGGCAGGGTTAAGTGACTTGTCTAGGGTCACACAGTTAGTAAGTGTCTGAGGCTGGATTTGAACTCAAGACTTCCTGACTCCAGGCCCAGCTATATATCCACTGTGTCAACTAGCTGCCCTGTACCCTAGTATGGTTATTTAAATTTATTTAATATATTTTTCTTTCTGTCTAATCACTTGAAGCATATTCCAGTCCTTAAATTATTAAGTCCCTATTGTTCTTTTTGACAGTGTGTTCTAAATGGTAAAATCATGGATATCATTTATTTTTTAAATTTTTTATTTAATATATTTAGTTTTCAGCATTGATTTTCATAGGAGTTTGGATTACAAATTTTCTCCCTATTTCTACCCTCCCCCCCACTCCAAGATGGGGTATATTCTGGTTGCTCTGTTCCCTAGTCAGCCCTCTCTTCTGTCACCCCACTCCCCTCCCATCCCCTTTTCCCTTCCTTTCTTGTAGGGCAAGATAAATTTCTACGCCACATTGCCTGTGTATCTTATTTTCTAGTTGCATGCAAAAACTTTTTTGTTTTTGTTTTTGAACATCTATTTTTTT
>CM053626.1:168714675-168731670 GCA_028646595.1 Phalanger gymnotis
GGCGGGCCTACTGGGCCTGGAGGCTTGTGTTCACAATACTGGAATGGGGAGGTTGGTTCGCTAATTTGTTGCTCTGGGCCCTGAATAAATTTTTTGATGCCTTCTGCTTGGAGAATTCTGTATACCCAACGATTTCGAACCATTCAGATATTTATATGATCCTTTTTGAGATCATAAATTCGGCCTTCCTACTACATATATTCACATCCATTCTGGTTCAAGTTTGTTCATTTACACTGGAAATACTGAATATGCCACTAAATATTTCCAATTACCTGTCAGTATCTGCTACAAAATACCTATTTAAAACACACACACAATGCATTCTGATACATGTTGTTATATTAATAAACTCTTCTACTGAATTGCTTAAAACAACATGTTCCATTATGTAACAGTACAGAAATACTTCTGGAGAATACAACTCACCATTCTCAAATTTTTAAAGCAAAACACTGGGACTGATATGATGAGATGGTGGATAATCTTCGCAGTGTGATAAGATACTTAACATGGGGTAGAAAATTGATTCTGAAAAAGATACCTCATTTGAAATTTTAAAAATAAAAATATCAGATGGAAGTGACAACCAAAAGCTTCCTGGAGGAGGCAAACTTTAAGTAAATGTTTCAAGGAATTGAAGAAATGTATTTGTAGTGGAGAAAAAAGTGCTCTGAACATACTCTGTACAAAAATGAGATGTGCCAAATCCAGGGGAGGGAAACAAGGATGAAGCAAAGCTGAGATAGAAGTTCTGTAAAGGGGTGTAATAAGAATATGGTTAATGTTGGGGAAAGCAGGAGTTAGTAGAAGAGTGAGTTCTACAGTAGGAAGCTTCCATTTTATACAGAGGGGGCAATAAGATGTCATGGTCTGCAATGAAAATCAACAAATATTTATTAAGTAGGCTATGTGACAGGCATTGAGCTAAGTAAGCCATGGGGATACAAACAATCCTGGCTTGCAACTAATTTATATTCTTAAGGGAAGAAGTGAAGTATAGTAGAAAGAATATTTTCAGCTGAAACTTTAACTCTCTGAGTTCAATTCTGCTGAAGGAAAATTCTTCCTTTGGAATTTCACCCTGATTAATGAGGCAAAACTCAGGACAAAGAAAATCAAAGGGATTTTAAGTACATCAAGGTAGCAATATGTTGAAGACTTGGTGACTGAAGATCAGCAATGGCTTCAAGGTAGAGGCAGCTTTTACAGTAACTAAGAAAATTCAGATAGGTCCATCCCAGCAAAAGAGCTTGGGCCGTCGAATCTCTGTTCCTCCCCACAGTAGCAAGAATGTGAGGATTTGCTACATGGCAAAGAACAAGTAATACAGAAAGCTGCAGACTTGGTGTGGTGTCACCTTTCACATTAGAACTTCCCCCAGCACTGGTTGAAAAGTTGGGCTGGGAACAATGGGTAACTGAGTCAACATAGCCTTCAACACTGTCGCTAATTTGCTACGAACTTGGATGAATCTGCTTCCCCTCTGTAGGTTGGTGTTTCCTCATTTGTAAAATTAAGGCATTTGACTAGGCGACCTCTAAGGTATCATCATTTTGTAAGTCCTAGGAGACAAATAAAAATTCTCATAGTATTATTCTCACAAAATGGTAGGTCCATCAGGAACATTAAAGACTTTACCTGGTCCAACTACCTCTATTCAGTGATGAGAAATTGGAGGCTCTAGAAATCTAGGTCAAGGATAACATAGATAGTAAGTAGAAGGGAGAGGTTTCTAATCTAGGGCTCCTATTCCAAGTCTATGAAAAAAGGAAAGATACCAGTCCAGAAATAATGAATGGAAACTTAGCAGTTTTAGGAATTCTGAGGGGAAAAAAAGCTAATGTTATTTGTGGGAATAGAGAAATTAGGATAGTGACAAATTTTAAATAGATATTTTTTCAAAATGTTAAGTGATAAGAGAACCAAATTGAAGATGCCCTGTGTTCAAGTAGAAATAAGACTTGAATGAGGGTTAAGAGTTTAGGGTTGGAAATATATGTGAATGACCCATATACAAGACAACACATGCTGACATTTCTTCATTACTTTATTTGTTTAAAATCTAAATATCTCTCCAAAATTCTCATGTCTGATTCAGGTGATCCTCTATTGAATCAATCATTACACTTAACTTGAATGTAGCAATTTTACTTGAGTAAGTCATTCTATTTCTTCTGATCTAATTTTCCTCAGATATAAAACAAGGGGTAGAAGCAATTTATAACCATGTTGCCTTCAACTAGTGACTCAGTTTAGTCTCATAGTTGCCATACAGTTTGTGCAAATGCACATTCAACAACCTGTAATTTCTATAAAGAGGAATTTTATATCACTGAGAAAACTTTCTAATGGATATCAGTCATATCACAGAATTACTTGCATTTAGTTCATGTATTTAAAGATTCTAAACATATTACAACACACACACCTGTTGTATATGTCAGAATCAGAGGACTGGAGATTATTCAACATTTATTTCAGTACTTCTCTATCACCTATGGAAACATAAGTATGTTTACATACATTGTGAAAATAGGACATTTCAACGTGCCTTAACTATGTGTGTGGGTTTTTCTAAACCAACTAAATACATTTACGGGAAGAGGGGAGGAATCTGTTACCTAATGAAATTAAGCCAAGGACTGGAAGTTCTCAAAAGATCTTAGTTCTTATTTACTGCAAACAAGCTGTGTTATTCCGAGTAAGTCACTTTAAATCCCTTAGTGATGTCTATAAAAGGATGAGGCAGTGGATGATCTCTGTGGTAACTTCTTAGTCTGAAATACTAGTCTGAAATACTCTGATTCTATAATCAGCATAGGATTATAAGAGCAGGAAAGGGCCTCGGAGTTTTTAGTTAATCCCTAGCCTCTTATTTTTATGGATGAATCAGCTGAAGCCCAGAAGTTAATCAGCTTGCCCAAATTGTTGTGTTTTTTCCTTCATTTTGGAAGAGGACAACTGACATGGAACGATGTCTTGATTCACGCCTGAAATGTATTTAAGCCAGACAGAGTGGTTCAAAGTATTCAGCTTCACTCTTTTCCAGAGCCCAGTTTCACATAGGTAGCAAATGGCAGAGCTGGGATTTGAACTCAAATCTTCTGACTTCAAATCTCAAACATTTCCCACTATATCACTGCCTTCCTAATAAAAGAATGCCTTCCTTTGGTGTTTTGCCATTATTTTTGATGAGTACAAAAAGCAAATAGTTCTAGGACAACACTAATGCTAGTAAGTGTTTCATTGGTGATGTAAAATTTCTATATATAGAAAATTACATAGACACCAAATTGTCATACTGGGAGAGCTGAAGATGACTGGACCTCAACCTTCACCTTCACATAGAACTTTTTAATATATCTTCTTTAGGATATCCAATGCCCTCTCTACGAATACAGGTTCTTCATCAGTATGTTAGAATTAAGAGGCATGAAAGAAGTTTTAAAGAGGTGGTTTCAAAACAAACAAAAAATATAAATTATAAAAATTTATCACCTAGAGCGTAAAAATGTAAGTAGATTCAAAAAGGTAATAGGTCATTAAGAAAACCTGCATATTTTCTGGGGATTCCCTAAGCCACACAGGTCACCTTGTAAAGTCACGGACTTTCCAATCATGCTATGCGTTGAGAGTACACAAAAACAGCAATGAAACAGTTTCTGCTTTCAGAGTTTAGATTCAATTTGAGAACAGTACAGGCATACATAAATATATACAGGTTGTCCCAGAAGTCTTTGTGCAGTTTTTAAGGTATTAAGGCTTAAAGCTTAGTGTAGCCCTCTTATCTCCCCTCTCCCCCCATCAGCTCTTGGCTGATGCAGACACTCCTCTGAGGCAGGGCTCTGGATTCTGAACCAGTGACTCGTTCAAAAAAACGGCTGACACTAATATAATACTTTAAGGGTGGGAAAGGATTTTGCATCACAATAACCCTAGGAGATAAATGTTATTGTTATTCCCATTTTATAGGTGAGGAAACTAAGGCTGACTAATATAGCTAGCTAAGTGTTTGAAGCAGAATTTGAACTCAAATCTTTCTCGTCTTCCCACCCCCATTAAATTGTGTGCTTTGAGGATAATTTTCATCTTAGCAGCTCTCTTAAGTATGAGTTCAATGTTTGTTGTATTTAAACTTTTCTAACCAAATAAACTGACCAAGCATTTAGTCACAGTGGCTACGTGGCCAACCACATTGCTAGGTACAAGAGGGTCCTTATCCCCAAAGACTTAACAATCTAGTTAGAGGAAGCAACATCTGCACATGTAGTTAGGTTCAAAACAAATACAAGATAATTGGGGGCAGGGGGGAGGTATCCACTTATGGCAAAAGGCAGAGGGAAAGATTTCAAACTGAAGGAAACATAACCTGAGGCTTAAAGGAAAGTAGAGGAGTGCAAAACCTGATCTTCATAGCTAAAAAGCAATAGATGAAAGATAAAAAGCAATTTCAAAGGGAATTAACTATTTTTCTTCACCTCAAATTTTATGTTTAGGGATGAAGTTGGGGAGGACAGGATAAGTAGAAATATAAAACCAAAATTTTACCCAGCAGCTGACCTAGAAGATAATTTATTTGCTTTCACAACACCATACCCCAATTTATTATCAGAAGAAATAAACCCATAAAAACCATGTAATACCAAAACGCACGGGGATTTAGGTAGCATCTTCTCTAAAGTAAAGAGACACAGGAAGCTTTATAAAATATGACACTCCCATTTTTAAGGGTTTTCAAATGCATCAGCAAACAGATGGGTCTTAAGTTCATTTTTGGATACAGAAACAGTCTCTGAATAGAAAGTGGAAGTAGCTTCTGCAATCAGGGAACAGTTTCTTTCTAAATATTCTCTCACCAGTACTATGAAGCAGAGCCAGCTAAAATTATGATTTCATGAGGAATTCAAGGATTACATCCAATGAAAGACATTGCATATCAAAACCTTATAAATTGCAACGGTATTTTCTGCCCCTTGAATTTTGCTGCTGCAATTCTTATTTGGATTTAGAAAAACTAATCAGAAATCCTTTTTACAAACAAATGGAAGCCCGTGGATTGGGAGATGGCTAATCAAACATGGTACATGAATGAAATGGAAAACTGTTCTATAAGAAATGATGAATATGGTAAACACAGAGAGGCATGGAAAGACTTATGAACTGATGCGAAGAAAGTAGAACTGAGAACAACATACACGACTATAACAAAGTAAAGGGAAAGACCAGCAACTACTGAAACAATAAATAACCCCAAATTGAAGGTGGCAAAATTACAATTGCCAAGCTTGACCCCAAAGACATTTTTAAAAAGATACGGTAAAGACACACTTGGTTGCAGAGGTAGTTTTTACTCTCAGTGTAAAATCAGGAAGAGTACTGGGAAAACAAACTTTAAATATAATAAATACTTTTTAAAAGATTTCACTTTGGTCAAATTAATAACCTCACCCAAACAAGAAAAATGGGAATTTTTTCTAAATTATGTACTCAAGAAGAATTTTTTTTTAGTTTCTGGGGTCCAGAGTTATTTTTTAGCTTCGATTTTATCATACCAGGTATGCAACACTTTGAAATAAAGGTAGACTCCATCAATGAGAGGCAGTCATAACCTTAAAAAAGGGGGGGCATTATTTTTTAAATAGGTCTTGTATTTGGCTTCAGTGTTATTCTTTGATATTGGGAAAGAGCTTGATGTCTCAGAAAAAAAAGGGCCACAGTTAGTGTCCCTTTAATAAAACTAAGGAATGATAAACATTTTATTTAGGAAAAAGACATACATAATGTACAAGTACATTTTAGTGGTAGTTTTTAGTACATCATCCAAAGAATGCAGTCATGCTAATTATGGGATTTCCAGGGTATGTGGGTGGGAGGACAAAAACACCCTGCTTTAGAAACATTTCAAGCTCAGCAATACTGATTCCCTTTTTCTGTCTCTGCTGAAATTTCCTTAAGGTCAAATACATGAAATGTTTTGGTTTTTTGTTTTTACAAACAGTGAAATGTGGTGTTTCTTGCCAGAAAGCAAATTGGTAGAAAACTGCATTTGTTCTCCCCTACCACCATTATCAATATTATGGACTTCCAGAAATCTCAAAAATTGAGATCAAAAGCTATTAATTTTGTAAGAGTGAAAACACATTAATAAAAATGCATTCATAAGAATCATTTAACTTAAATAAAGATAGATAAACAGAAATGAAAAACTATGAATTAAACCCCATTCTGCTCAGTGGGTAAACCCATGTATTTTCTAAGGTGGAATCACAGATTGGGAAGGTGAATACACTGGTAGAGAGAAAATGGAAGATAGATTAGAATGTATGCTTTGTTTGTTGTTGCACAGTCATGTCTGACTCTTTGCGACCCCATTGGCCCACCAGACCTTCCTGTTCTCCACTATCTCTTAAAGTCTGTCCAAGTTCATGTTTGTTGCTTCCATGACACTACCTATCCATCTCATCCTCTGTCATCACCATTTCATTTTGCCTTCAATTTTTCCCCACATCAGGGTCTTTTCCAATGAGTCCCATCTTTTCATTAGCTGTGAAAAGTATTTAAGCTTCACCTTCAATATTTAACCTTTCTTTGAATAGCCTGAATTAATTTCCTTAAGAATATATTGACTGAGTTGACCTCCTTGCTGTCCAAGGGACTATCAAAAGTCTTCTCCAGCACCCCAATTCAAATATGTCAATTCTGCAGCATTCAGCTTTCTTCATAGTACCAACTCTCACAGCCATACATGCTACATCCCTACTAATGTCATGGGTGGATAATAAGGAGATTGTAATTTCTATATTTTCTCAGCAAAAGCAGGAGAATGGAAGAGGTCAAAGAAACTAGCAATTGAGAGAAAACTGGAAGAGAAAGTCTGACCTTAGTAGAGGATTCATACAACTCTACCTCCACGCTAGTTGCCCTGTGTGCTGCCAAGAAAGGAGAGGACCACTAGCCTTCCCTAGTATTTTCTATCATGGTCCCTTCAGGTGACCATTCCGCCTCTTAGATCTCCACCCCCATGACAGTTGCTTCACACTCCATCTTTTCCCATCCTCCTCATCTCACATCACTCTGACATCTTGCCCCATTGCCAGGGCAAACTCCATGCTCTAAATGCACCCTTGTTCCTATCCCTTCTCTCTTCCCCAGCAGATTTTAGGCACTATCATACCCACTCCCATGTTCAATATCTTCCTATCTACTGGTTCCTTCCTGGCAACCCGCCAATTTTCCAAAGTCTCTTCAATCATTGGAAAAAAAAAGGCAAACCAAAAAACCCCTCTTGACTGACCATCCTTAAGTTTTGTCCTATATCTCCCCTCAGCTAAACATTTTTGAAAAAGCCGTCCATATATACTTCCACATCTTCTCTCTTCCAAACTGTCAGTTATGTGGCTTCTGTCCTTATCTTCACCTGAAACTGACCTCTCAAAAGTTTCTAATGATCATTTTTTCATACTTGATAATTTTATTTTTCCCCAATTTACATGTAAAAACAATTTTAACGTTGTTTTTCAATTATCTCTTAATTGAAATGATCTTCTCAGTCTTCGTCCATCTTGACCTCTTTGCACCTTTGGTCAACACTCTCTCTCCTCCTCGTACTCTGTCCTCTCTAGGTTTCTTGATAGTGTTCATTTGTTTCTCCTCCGACCCATCTGACATCTCAGTCTTCTCTCCATCTCCATCCAGCACTATCCTTCGGTGGCCCATAAGCCTCTGTCCCTGGCCCTCCCTCTACACTATTTCCATTCATGATCTCCAGCTTCTGTACAGGAAGCTGATTACCATTTGTATTAAGATGACTCACAGATCTAAATACACAAAGATTACAACGATGAAAGTGGAAAACATAACAGAGCAATTAAAACTTGTGCAGTGAAATTGTAATAACTTAGTTTATACCCAAAGTAGAGATTCAGGAAGGCATCTTTCCCTCTGCCTCTATTTCACTGCAGAAGTAAAGGTTACAGAATGGCCACCTGGGTATGGAACACCACATTTGTTAGAAATTTTTTATTTTTGCTTAGTTTTATCTCTTGTTATAAAGGATGGCTCTTAGAGATGGGGTAAAATGATATTTACCCTAAATAAATATGCCCTTTTTTTTAACAGGTTTACAGATTTAGGTAGATCTATTGGTTCCTTGCTTCCCTTGTTGACAGCTATTTTCAACCACGTTTATAGCAGAAAATTGCCATGTTCACTTTGCCTTATATTTCAGGCAAGGTTTGTCATTGCCAGAAACAAGAGTCTAAGCAGTTCAAATATTAGCCATTTGACTCTTGGCTTCATGCAATATATAATGATCTTAACTAAATAAAATGGCTACAGTACCTTTAATTTGATGATTTTGAAAATTATTAAACATATATTAGCATTTCTAGATAGTGGGAAGAAAGGCCCTAGCATCATATTTTGAAATTATTGTAAAATATATACAAGAGTCACAAAGGATGGATAGGTATAGTAGAATCACAATAAGCATCAAGTGAATTCTCTGTCAATGAGTTAAAAATGCACTGAAGTTTTAGGTTTAATGTTAACTAATCTTCAGCATTCATTTTTAAAAATGTGTAAGATATATTTAATGTGTCATATGATCATGAATTGAGTTAGAACAGATCTTAAGGGTCATCTTAGCCAATTTTAAATGGAGGAAACTGAGACCACCCTAGGAAGTGAAGTAACTGTTCCAAAGTCACACAGGTATTAAGTCAAAATCATGACTCAGTAAAACTGCTGCTTTAAAAAAAATTGATAATACAAAACTTAAATTAAAAAAGGCAAAATTGCCTTATTAAAGAATAAAAATTATGTCCACCCCCATAGGAAATAATCCAGTGGATTTGGGATTTCAATATGAGCATTCCCTTAAACAATAAACAACCTATCCATGCCTATCTCTTGACTGTCTTTTACACGTCAAAGGGGTTCCACACAAAAAGCAAAAGGGCCTTCCCACATCTCTATAAACATTGTGCAGATGTTATCACTCTCACTATGTAACTATGAATTTTTTTAACCCCATGTACACAAACCACAAGGAAATAGGATTTACTTTATTCTCTACATTTCTGAGTTGATTCAAGTTATCTTTTCTTTGGAAATACTGGTTTCTATATGCATATGTTTTCCTATTATCATTTTAAATATAAGTTGTATAAACCAAAGTACAGTGGTGTTTCATGAAGTAGACTGGAAGATGGTGATAAAATACCTTGAAACATATGTATAGTATCTAAGGAAAAGCTGTTTGAAATATTTTTAGCTATGAGTCAGTTCTTAGAAAGAACCAATAGATGGAAGTATTTTTAAAAAAACTAAAACACTGAATTTAAAAAATCAGAGATCTAAAACAAATAGGCATTTTCATCTCATTTGAGAGATTAGAAGGTAAAAGAAATATGTGAGTGGGATTCAAAATTACTTGCTTCCTAGGATATTGAACTTCTTTCTAACTGGATTTCTTATCCTTAAACTAATCCTATAAAGGGAAATTAGACATATGGTATATCTCTATTTTAATAATCCATGTTTTTACCTATTGAAAACAGTCTATAAGTTGATATGGAAATTCTTTTGTATAACTAGTGACATTTGTTGGAAGAAAATGATTGTATTGAAAAATTTAGAGATAATGCCTTAAGATTTATAAATCATTTTAGTCGTACATAAAATCATGTTTCCACAAGGAATTTTGTTGTGAAATAGAACAATGGCTTCTGAAAAAAATTGACATTGAGAAGTACCCACTCCCATATTTTTCCAAAAAGCTCTTTAAAAACATTGCTTATTACTTCTCCTGATTGACTCTATTCACCTTTCTTCTTTCTTCCCTCTTGCCTTTGAAGAGATGGTGAATAGTTCATAGTAAGCACTTAAATGCTTTCTCATCCATTCAACCCAAAAAGCAATCATTTTTTCTTTACTCAAAGTTCATATATCCTATGTTTCCTCATTCCCTCACTTACTCTATACCTATTATTTGGAACCTCTTATTCTCTGGTTGTGTGTTCAGTCATTTCAGTTGTGCCCAACTCTTCATGACTTTATTTGGGATTTTCTTGGCAAAGATATTAGAGTGTATTTCCTTCTCCAAATCATTTTACACATAAGGAAACTAAGGCAAACAGGGATAAGTGACTTGTCCAAGGTCACACAGCTAGCAGGTTAAGTGTCTGAAGCTAGATTTGAATTCAGGAATATGAGTTCATGACTGCAAGCCGACTTCTCTATCCACTGGGCCACCTAGCCACAAGTTCCTCCTTATCTTCCGTATTTAAACATACACAAATCTTTCCTACACTAAAAAAACAAAAAAAAACCTTTTTCATATGAATCTGCTTCACCCTTTCAAACCTCATGTCATGTGTCTCCTTTTCCAGACAGAATTTAATGAATGACTGCTGGTTTATTCCTGCTATCCTTGGAAATTTGGCTTTTACTCCCCAAAATTAACTGAAAGTACACTAAATTGATACACAATCTTATCCTAACCAATTTTAATGTCCTGTTCGCAGTTTTAATCCTACACTCTCAAAACTGACATTTACCAGGATGAGGGAAGAATTCTGGTTAAAAACGTAAGCTCCTTCCTAGTTGTGATTGTTTTATGCTTTAAATTTGTATCCTAAGGGCCTAGAACACTGCTTGCTACAATATAGGGTTTAAAGCTGGTGGAATTTAACCCAGAACTGTCAGAACAATAACAGGACAAAGCCAGCCCCCAGATGTCATACTAAAGGGTATCAGGCCAAATTTTTGCAATCTATAGAGTACAAAACCAGTTCAGTGGGAGACAAAGCCAGTTCAATGACAGTTACATCCATTGGTAGAGTTTCCAGAAGGCCCAAGACCAGGACTATCTAAAATATTGGATTTGATGCTGTCATGGCCATAGCAGAGGATGGAATCAACTGCTGGCTGAACATTGTTATAAGATGAAGAGAACAGAAATAAGACTAGGCAAGTATATGAATCGAACCACTAAGAGACTAATACGGAAGCTAGGAACTGAGACAAAGTAGGATCTAGCTACAATAGCAGTGGCAATATCATCTCAACTATGGAGGGGGGAAAAAACAAATACTTAAGAGTGCAAGAAGGGAAAAAAACAAGGCACAGGCACAGGTACCAATCAAGAAACTGATGCTGAAGATAAATAAAAGAAAAATCTATAGGGAGAGAAAAAAATACTCTGGGTTGAGAGAAGTCCAAGAGGTAAACTAAGAGGAACTCAAATTAACTCCACAATAAGTACAGCATCAACAAGAATGACATGGCCACAAGAACTCCAAAGGTGGCTAGAATAAGTAAAACATATAAAAAACTGAGGCCTCGGACACTTGACACACTGTGTGACCTTGGGAAAGTCACTTACCACCAATTGCCCTGCCTACTCCTCTCCAAAAATAAAAAAAATTAAATTAGAATTAAAATAAGAAACATAGAACAGAAAGGCGAATAGTTAACAACAGACAGCAGACCTTACCCAAGTAATACAATGTCTGATCAAAATTTAACAGGCAATACACATTTCTGAATTGATCATATCCAAAAAAAAATATGTCTCATTCTATATCCAGTCTAACAACTCTGGCAATACATAGGCAGCAGCCATCATCTTTCTTCTGGAATCATGATTGGATCAGAGATCTTAAGTCTTTCAATGAACAAGAAGTCAAGAAACCCAAGTAGAATTTTCAGGAAGTCAGATATGAATGATGTCTGTCTTTTATTGAATGGGAATTGAAAGGGCTAGTTATTTCTAGCTACACAGGATACTTCCACAAAAATTACAAAGGAACAAAATCTTTCATAAATGCAGAAAAGCAAAATTAAATTATTGGCAAAATCATAAAAATATAATTAATAGAAAGTATTTAATAATAACTGTAACTTATACAGAACTGAACAAATACTATCTCATTTGATCTTCACAACAACCCTGGAAGCTTAAGCTATCATCCTCATTTTTACAGATGAGGAAACAGAGGCACTTGTTCAGAGTCACAGTAATAAGTGTATTAACAATTTAAGGCCAAATTTGAACTCAGGACTTCCTGACTCTACAAGACTCTAGGATTCAGCCAAAGTAGTTCCTAGAGAAAAATATCTTTTAACACTTCTACCAACATAAGATGAAACAGCTGAATGAATTAGACATACAACTAAAGGAATGAAAATTTAAATTTAAATTAAAATTGAAAATTTAAAAGCCCAATTAAAAGTAGAATTAGAATAATTTTAAATTTCCCAAAAAAGTGCAGTAAGGGAAAAAATACTTCTGACAAATAAAGGAAATTACACATTTTTTGCCCAATTACAAATGAAAATAACCATAATGGTACTGGTGAAAAAATATAGGTCTTTTTTTTTAATAGAAGAAATAGAGGATTTAAATTAAGCAGTTATATATAGTTAACAAATCATAAAGGAACTCCCAAAGAAATAAACCATTGAATGACATGGGTGAAGCTTTGAAGTGACTAGTAATAATACATAAATTCTTTGCAAAAATAGGGAAAGAAAGGACCCTATCAAATTACATCTATGAATCAAATGTGATCCTGTTACTTAAACCACTTAAACGAGGGAGATATAAAGCAAAGAAAGAAAATATACCAATGTCCCCAATGAATAACAAAAAATAATGAATTAAGAAGCTACACCAGTAGCACATGAAAAATAATATAATGGACAATGACTATGTTGCATTTATACCAAGAATGATGGGTAGAAATATAAAAAAATTATAAAGATATTATAAAATTTTTATATTAAAATAATAAAATTTAAATAATTTCATCAAGAACTACTATTCAAGGCTTAAACTAAGATAGGCCAGCCCAATGACCCAGATGATGGGTCATTCCTTTCCCAAAAAGGAAAAGCCCCTATACTTTCCCAAGTAGCACAGGTCTATGGCGGATCACCTGGGGCACCCAGGCCCTTCACAATTCTTTCATCGTGGTCTGGAACATTCCTTAAATCCATCTAGACCTCAGTTTACTTGGACACTCCTAGATTACATCCAGGTACTAGTCTACTTACTTAGACACTCCTAGATCATCACATCTAGCTGTATAAAACATACATCCTTCCTCCATTAAAGTACTCAGATTCAATCTGGTCTTGCCGTTAAGCTTCACAAATGCTCAGATTCATTAAGATTCATTAAGAGTCTGGCCAATCGGGGTGGGTGGGTGGGGGGATTCTTAAAATCCCCCCCCCATTCTAATAAAACTTTTCTCTGGCCGAAAGGCTTTAGTCAAATTCATTTTGATGGGGTACAATCTCCTGGAACCCCCTTGAACTCTCCTTGAATCTTCGCATTTGATCTGGCCTTCCCCTGAGGCCATAAGCCTTCCATTATCTCTAGGCCCCAATCTCTGTTACCCTTAAACTAGCCTAGCCCTGTAAGGTCTGTTATCTCCCGTGGCCTTCAGCTGTTTCCCACCCTTAATCTCTGACCTCTAGTTACCCCAGTCCCATCATGATCCTCCTTAGACTCCTCCTCAAGACCCTCACTAAATCCCTCCTCTAGTCACCTCAGACTACTCGACCACCTTAGATTCCTCCCACAATCTTTTTGTGTATAAGTCTCATCTTGCCTCCATGAAGGTGCTCAGATTCAATGTAGCTCAGCTCAGATTAATCTGGCCCACTCCATTAGACTCACAAATGCTTAGGCTCCCTAAGAGTCTACCCGTTATAGAGAAATTTTAATAAATTTTTGTTTTTCTTTGGCTGAGAAGTCTGGAGTCGAATTCATTCGGCAGGACTCGGTGCATCAGTATTTTGGGGCCTTGAGCACCCCTAAAAACCTATGGTTCCCTAACCTTATCAATCTGAGACAGGACCTGCAGTGCTTGTCTTGTAATTTTGAGGTCCCAACACCTCTACACCTCAACAATCCCAGTCATTGAATCAAAATATAATGAAACTAGAAATACCTGGACTTTTCCTTAATGTGGTAGTAGTGTACATATATGTAAAAGAAAAATGCAGCATTCAATGTTGGAGGAGCTGAGAGACAATAGGCACTCTGATACTCTGTTACTAGTAAAGCTGTAAATTAGTTTTCTTTCTAGAAAGTAATTTTAGAACTATTCTCCAAAAGTCAACAATATAAAACCCAATACCATGAAGGTGGTACTTGGTCCAAATGACAAGATACAACTGGATCTGATGAAGGCTGGTCATAAGGAGAGGGACAAAGCCTTTGCTTCTTTAAAAAAAAAAAAGGAAAAAAAAGATAACTCCCTTACTTGCTGTCCTCCATCAATGAACTGCTTGTAGAGAGTATTTACCTTTATAGGATCAGATATACTGATCTCTGCCATTTTATAGACTAGGAAAGGGACAAAAAGCAATTCTCATCTGGATCCTCCAACTGATTCAACTGATTTTTTGATAGAGAAAACTATCTTTAAGCTCCCCCCAGAAGGTGAAATTCTGCAAATGAATTGCCTCCATTAGACTACATCCTCATTAGCCAAGGTTCTGTTAATTCATTGCACAGTTGTTTAAATTTTGCTAGAGACAGCCCAAGTTCCTTACCCACACTCTGATTCTATCATAAATTCAGTTATTCTCCAGGAAGTAAAGTCCAAGGGGCAGCAAAAAGAAATAAATCCAAAGCTTTCTTGCTCCTGGCACACATTCCCACCCACCTTCATTTCTGCTTTTCCTGTCTCTTACAATTCCTCCAGGATTCATCTCAATTCTCCAGAACAACCACTGGGTCAAGGATCAAGTTCCAACCCCCACAAGCATTTCTCTTTATACCTGGGTTATTAATAAATCCATTGACCACTCCTCTGCCTTCCAGGCATGAGCTTTAAAAATACTAAACTCATTTGCCTCTCTCTAATAGCCTAATAAGTAAGGAAAATTTATTTTTATTTTATTTATTTATTATTATTTATTTAATTAAATTAAATTTATTATTATTTATTTACAACCAACTTGCCCTGGCAATACAGCTTTCCCACAGATCTCAATAAGAAGTAGGTGTTTTTCCTATCCCACTCCAGATTCTCAAACATACCTTAACAATTACATGAGGTCAATAGGACCTTTTTCCTTATATCACTTTACATTTTCATACCATCTCAAACAATCTTTTGATAAAGGAAGCCAAAATTCTATTTCTGGACATTCTCCAAGTTTCCTTTACTTCCATAATACCCTTCTCCCACTTGGAAAAAAATTAATTTAACCAAGTTTCCATTGCAAAACCACTCCTGATGGATATTCTATTATTCTAGGGCAAGCCAAATGATTCAGGGTCAAAGATTAAATACACCATAGCACATTTAGAATACAAAAATTATAAGTAAAAAGTTTATTAATTATTTAATTATATAATTAATTATATATAATTATATTAATAATTTAATTATAATTAAAAATTATAAGTAAAAAGTTTATTAATTTAGAATGAAAAGAATCAATATAAAACAGTAGAAGGATAGACTAAAACAAGATTGAATTTCTCCTGTAAAATCTGCACCACAAAGAAGGTATTCCCAGGAAAGCAGCAAAAGGTCAGAAGAAGTTTTAGAGTCCCCTGGGCTAAACTGTTCATTTCTGCTACAGAAAAGAAACCAAATGGCCTCTGCACACCTTTAAAGGACCATCTGGCCTATATAAAACAGGTGTTATTCCTACCATAGTTGTAGAAAATATTTTGACAAAATACAAATACCTTTGTGTTAAAAATATTAGAAAGCATAAGAATAAATGAATCTGTTGTTGATGCAATAGATAGTATCTTTCTAAAACAATGAGCTAGAATAGAGGTTTGCCCACTGAGATCAGGGATATCTACTGTACCCATTATTATTTGATAAGAGCTCTAGAAATGTTATTATAGCAAAAAATTAAGGGAATATATGTGAGCAAAGAGGAAACAAAATCAACACTTTCCGAAAGTGATAACATAGTTTACTGTTAAAAGATACTTCAGAATTGAAATGATTAATAAACTCAGTAAGTAGCAAGGTATAAAATAAACCGCCAAAAAAACACAAATCCTTTTAACTATTAACAAGAAAACTGAGCAAGAAAGAAAATAACAAATTCATTTAAAGTTAATTACAGGGTGTACAAAATATCTAGGAATTCATGTTCTAAGACAGAAAGGAATTATATAAATACAGCTACAAACATTTTTACAGAAATAAAGGCAGATTCAAATAAATGGAGAGATATTTGTCGCCCATGTTTCAACCTTGGAAATATATTTCATAAAATAAATATATTTAATATATAATAAGCTATTACCTAATTTATAAATTCAGTGTCATACCAATCAAGAAGAAGTAGCTCTTCTCCTTGTCAAGGCACACTCCTCTACATGCAAAAATAATGCCTTTCCATTCCATCTTCTACAGCATATTGCTTCCTCTATCATCCCTATTCTGTCACCAATCTTCAATTGGTCAGCACCTACTGGCTATTTCTCTAGTGCCTACAAACATGTCCATTTCTCCCCCATCCTCAAAATCTTCACTTGATCCACCCATCTCTTACTAGCTATAGACCTAGGTCTCCCTTTTCCAGTTAAACTCCTCTAGAAGACTCTCTGCAATAGTTGCAATAGTGTGTCTATGTCCTTTCTTTTCACTCTCTTTTTAACTCTTTGCAGTGTGGCTTCTGACTTCATTATCCAATAGAAACTTCTCTGTCCAAAAGTAACTAAGAATATCTAACTGTCAAGTCTAATGTTTTTTTTTTCTCAATCCTCATCCTTCTTAATGTCTCTGCAGCCTTTAACACCATCAATTGCCCTATAGTGGATATTCTCTTCTCTCTAGGTTTTTGACATTTCTTTCTTCTGGTTTCCCTCCTACCTATCTGACTACTACTTCTCAGTTTGCTTCATCCAGGGTCATACCTACTAACAAGAGGCAAAGGTTCCCCCAAATCTCTGTTTTTGGCAATTTTCCCTTATCCCTCTATACTATTTCAATTGGTGAT
>CM053626.1:168732170-168778979 GCA_028646595.1 Phalanger gymnotis
AAAAGGAGGTCCAAAAGACCACTGAAGAAAATACTACCTTAAAAATTAGATTGGAGCAAGTGGAAGCTAGTGACTTGATGAGAAATCAAGATATTATCAAACAGAAACAAAGGAATGAAAAAATGGAAGACAATGTGAAATATCTCATTGGAAAAACCACTGACCTGGAAAATAGATCCAAAAGAGATAATTTAAAAATTATTGGACTACTTGAAAGCCATGATCAAAAAAAGAGCCTAGATATCATCTTTCAAGAAATTATCAAGGAGAACTGCCCCAATATTCTAGAGCCACAGGGCAAAACTAGTGCAGCTCAGAACTCCCAAGCTCAAATAATCCACCAGCTGCAATCTCCTCAGTAGTAGCAAGGATTGTAGGTATGAATCATCACACTCAACTGAGGCATCTTTTAAAAAAAATGCAAATGAAACAGAAGGAAAGTCAGAAAGAATCACAGTCATGCAGGACAGCTTTGAAAGCTGCAGGTAAAATTTACTGTATATATGAAGAGATTTTATGGCATATTTGGAGATCTGCTTGAGTAGTCTTTTTTTTAAGAGATCCTCATTTCGTTTGATGCTTAAATACAGAATTTTTAAAAATAGATCTTTAAAATTAGATGAAAGAGCTCAAATAGCTGGCCTCTTAAGACCCATTCTATATCTCTAAATCTGTGATCCTGTGAGTTGCATTCCAGACACTGAAGACAGCTGGTACGAATTCTGTCATCCTTTCTCTAATACTTTTACTTTTAAAGTCAATCTTTGATCTTTTCAAGAAAAAAAAAGCCTAGGAATTATTTTCAAATGACCTTTGATACAAACACACCATGGTTGTGTGTTTTCTTTTCCATTTTCTGTCCTCTGCAATGTTGTTCTTTAATGAATTAATCTCAAACATCAAGATGTCACAACCAACCTTTGGACCAAGAGTTAGTCATTACAGTTTGAGCAAGTGTCTGTAAATTGGCCCTTCCATGCAGGCATTCTGAATTCTTTATACATCACTGTGATAATTACCAAAGGCATTCTACTAAAGGAATAAGATTTATTTGGCAACTCAGTAAGACCATTATACAAATTGGGAATAAATTGTCCTTTGAAAGGGAAAGTCCACAGGAAATCCTTCCAATCATGGTACTTTCCAAATAAGTATTGACTCTACCTCATGTCAAATTATAGTTTCAATTATGGAGGGCCTTTAAAAATGCATCTGTAGTTAAACATTTGGCTTCTAAATTTCTAAACATCAAAGGTCTGGTCCACACTGAAATGTAAAAGGTTTTGGAAAAAAAGTTGATATTGCATTATATAGAATCCAGTCATTTTGCTAGTAATACAATAAATTTCTAGACATGTATGGCAGCAAGAGGCCGTGCAGCACCACATGGTGGCAGGTGATGGACCCCAAGAGCAAGAGAGAATATGAGGATAGAGAGGAGAGAGGCATAGGAGAATGCCATTGGGAAGATAACTCACGAGAGAGGTCTGTGTTCCTTTACCTTCCTTACAATGTATGTGTCTTCTTCCATCTTTTCTTGAGTGACATCTGAGTGAGAACTTTCCAAATGCCTTCTCCCCCCACCTACCTGGTGACCAAGCACAGCTGATAATTCTACTCCCTCCAGCATTCTGCTGTGTGCAGCCCATGGATCCAAAGATGAGTCAAAACAATATAGAAAAAGCATGAGGCCTTGATCTTATTCAAGTTCCAGCTTTTGCGGACTTGTAGGGCTAGAGGTGGGAGAATTGTCAATAAACTTTTCTGGGCTTCAATTTCTTCAGCTGCAAAATGATGGAGTTGGTATAAGGCTTCAATGGTCCCTTGCAGATCTAAATCTATGATCCTAGTAGGGCCATAAGACAGGTACACAAATTAATCAAGCACTTCTTTAGTGCCTTCTACTTTACCACCTACCACCTACAGTAGATACAGAGTGAAAACAGTTGTGCCCTCCAGCAGCTGAGGGAGACAACATTTACATATACACATACATACATGTATGTAATAGATACATAGATAGATGTCTGTCCTGTCCTGGACTCATGATCCCATCACCACCTGTTTCTTCCAGGAATTTCTTCCATCAATTTCTCTTTAGCGGACCTTTTTTTCCCGTCTTCTACCCATCTCTACTAGCTTCATCTCTGATGCCTAGAAGAGCTCAGTTCTACATAGACTAAAAGCCTTGACCCCTGTTAATTCCTAACATCATCATCCTCTCTCTTTTATCTCATTTACTATTGAAATTCTTTCATTTTTGGGGGGGAGAGTTGAAGGCAGGGCAATTGAGGTTAAGTGACTTGCTCAAGGTGACATAGCTAGTATGTATGTTAAGTGTCCGAGGCTGGATTTGAACTCAGGTCCTCCTGACTTCAGGGCCAGTTCTCTACCCACTGTACCACCTAGCTGCCCCTCCTACTAAACTTCTAAAAAGTAGTCTGTACTTGCTGTTTCTTCTACCTCACCAGACACACATGTCATAACTGTACAATCTAGCTTGAGGCCCTACAACTTTATTGAAATTGTCCTTTCTCCAAAGTTATCATTAACCTAACTTGCTAAATCCTATGGCTTTTTCTCACTCTTCAACTCCCTTAACTTTTCTGTAGCAGTTGACCCTAACAATCACCACCACCACCTTTTCCTACTGATAATCTCTTTTATTAACTTCTACAAAAACATTCTTTTTCTCTCAATGTCAGTCTGACCACTCTTAATCTGGCCCTTTCTCCCAATGTTCATAATTATTAGTGGCACCACTATATTCAGTCACAGAATCTCAAAAACCTTGGAGTTATGACTGACTCTTCCCTATTTCCTTGCCATAAAAGTTGTTTGGAGATATCAACTCCTATGATACCTGGAATGCCTTCCCTAATCATTGCTACTTGTTGAAATCTTTCTTTACCTTAAAGGTTAAGTTCACATGCCCCCTCTTCCATGAAACCTTTCCTGACCACTATCCAGCTGAAAGTATTCTCTCCCCAGTCATATTTTCATGTAACATCTCAGCTGTGACTGCAATGATTACTTGTGCAAAAATGTCATAACTCCCCTGGTAGATTGTAACCTTTATGACAGGGCCTTGTCATTTTTATCATTCTATCCCAGTACCTAGGATAGCTCCTTACATATTAAATAACTTATTTAAAAAGTGTTATTTAATTAAATTATTCATCGTATAATACCCTTAGGCACATTCCTTACATACTGCAGTAGGTAGTACAGAAATTCACCACTATCCCCTGTGACAATGAATGTTTGAACATCAGAAAAGTAGCTTATATGAGCACTTATAATCATTCATTTCTTAAATTCCCTTTGTAAACTTAGCATTTAGGCCACCCTGGCATGGCATTAAATCCATTGCCACTAGTCTGCAAAAGACCAGCTGATCATTTTTCCATTTTCCCTTTCACCTTTGGTAGTTTTATGATTAGGGTAGTGAGGTGGCATAGTAAATTGAGCACTGCGCCTGGAGTTAGGAAAATCTGAGTTCAAATCTGACCTCAGAAACTTACTAGCTGTGTGACCCTGGGCAAATCACTTAACCCCGTTTGTTTCAGTTTGCAAAATGAGCTATAAAAGGAAATGGCAAACCACTCTAGTTTCTTTGCCAAGAAAACCCCAAATATAAGGTCACAAAGAGTCACAAAGACGTGACTGAACAACAGAAGTCTTGTCACCGCCCCTCCTAAGGTTCTGCTCTCTCAGTCACTCATAGGCTTTTGAACATTTTGCTTCTCAAATCTAATGAATCTTCATAGAAAACAGGAGTTTAACTACTCAGTTAAACTCAGGAGTTCCCTGATTGAGGGGTGGGGTGGGCCCAGATCTGTGTTCCTGTAATTTTTTATTCTAGCATCAATGTATTTGAGTCTACTTCCTCATAGACACTTTTCTTTAAGGATAGTTTATAGGAGGGATATAACTCATACATCCCAACTAGACTGTGATATAGTACACTAGACTGTAAGTTCCTAGAGTTCATCTTATCTAAACTTTGAATTCTTCTCTACTCCAACTCCAACTGAAGGCTCCCCAAAGCAGGTAATAAATAAATATTTGGAGAAAGACACTGTGGCTTTATTGAACAGAGCTTTGGATTGGGAGCCAGGAAAACAAGGTTTGAATCCTGCCTCAGACACTTACTGGCAATGAGCTTCAGTTTCTTCACGTGTAAGATGGGGATAATAGTTCTTACTTTGCAGGACTACTTAGAAAATTAAATAAGATGATGTGTATAGAACATTGTAAAAAAAAAACCTTGAAGTTTAACATAAATCTGAATTTATTATTTTAATTTTTTAAAAAGCATTCTCTGCATCTGGTTCAATGAGTTCAGTTAGAAATGGTACTGGGATAAATCACCATACGGATATCATTCTTTTATATCTCATTCTTTATGAACACTATTAACAGATCAAAAATAACTGATATTTGTAATCAGATGAAAAATTAGAATCTAAAAGCTCATCTCTGAAGACTCACTGAAAGCATACTCAGTACAACTCTAATACAAAACAAGATGATGGGAATATGTACCTCATGACACAATTTTCACTTCTGCTAGGAATTAAAGCTATTTATTCCACATAGCTCAGAGATTATGAATATTTGGCATGGTGACATCAATTAAAACATCATTCTTAAGGTTTTACAGCTCAATGTTATACGTGGGCGATTATGGGCAACTGTTCAATGTGTGACAATGCTATAGTTCCAATATAGCTTTAGTGGTTGAGTTCTTAAGGATATATTTAAGGTCTGTGTTTTTGTTAAGGGGAGTTGTCATCTAGCAATACATAAATGACAGAGACATTCTGACAAAGAATTCTAGCCAACAGGTCATACATCATTGGGTATTTGGAAGAAGCTAAATTTTATAGCTCATAACAATGTCTGGTACAGTTTCTACCACTTCTTTGCATAATCTACAATGATCACTAACTTTAGAGCTTTTAAGGATGATCCTTCTATAATTTCTGGTGGCAACAACCTGGTCCTAAAGTGCCATCATAAACCTCTCCACTTGCACAAACAAATAAGCATGACAACTATTTGTTCAACACTTCTTTATCAACATATTATTATCTGAGTTCATGTGCATGCCACTCATTCCACTCGATTTTAAGGCTGAGAAAAATTGTAGCATACAAATCGATTCCCTCAAATATACCATCTTTTACATCAATTGTTATTGTGTTGGTAGCATAAAGAATAGTTTTCCTTGTGGATATCATATGATACACTAGCACCGTTACTATACTTGACTCTATTTTATATATTTACTGAACATGAAGAAATCACAAGTGCAAAAATGAGTCAAAGACTTTTTAGTATCCAAGGTGACATACATTTATGGCATTTGGGGGCCATCATGTTAAATAATTAGTGAATTGATAACAAGTTACCATGTTTATATGGCTGGCACTTTGTAGTCAATAATCAATACTAAATAAATATTTATTAAGTGCCTACTATGTTCCAGGCACTGTGCTAAGCACTAGAGACGAAAATATAGAAATAAAGGAGACACTCCCTGCTCTCAATCTAATGATGGAAATAACATACAAAAGAAAACTGTAAAGAAGTAGGAGTAGGAGAGTTATGATGGAGAAGCCAAAACAATTCCAAAATGATTACAGCCTGGTGGAAAATGAGATGTCTGAAATGTCTGTCCTGTCCATTCTCCTTAAATGGAGGAGTTTATGGCTCAACCATCCAATCGGAGAGGCAGAATGTACTGATAAGATATGAGTAACGAGGCTCATTGGTTCGTTTTCCCAAGATGATGCTGTTTACTGGGGGCACATTGTTCATCCTTCATTTTCAAAGAGGACCAATGACATCACAGGTGATGTGTTGACTTGTGTGTGAACTGGAATTAAGTGGGGCAGAGCTGCACAAAATCATCAGCCTCACTCTCTCTTCCTGAGTCATCAAAGTCCAGTGGCAAGACAAAAGTCAAGATGACTGGTGAGGCCCAGGTGCAGTGGATGCAATAAATGATCTGGGTGTCTTTGATGTCTGACAAAGCTCTAAGCATTTCACAGCACCTGTTTTAGCCACCTTTATGGACTTGGAAGAAATCATTCTCATCAGCCCATTCCACTGGGGGAAGTCTTCCCACGCTTGGGGTAGACATCCCCATAACTCATCCAGCTTTCAAAAATTATTTTGTTTGGTATAATTGTTATGCTAGTTGAATACATGCCACCAAATTCAAAAATGCTTTTCAGAATTCCAGTCTATATATGTCTATCTCCTTTTAAAAAATGTATGAGACCCTAGTGTTTTTGTCATATGTTTTGTCATGAGATGAAAATTTTATTTTAGTCATTTACTTATTTCCATAACTCCTTGGTTTCATCTCATAATTGATTTAATTTCATTTCTTATAATTCATCTTAGTCTTAGGGATGAAGTCATATCTTTACAGCTGCCCTACACTAGTTGACAATACCAGTTGTATGTCATATAATTAACATCACCCTTGAGAAACAAAATGCATTATTAATCCCTTGCCTTTAACTGGTGAAATCTATTTTGTTCTGATATAGTAGTATTACATAATTAAAGATAAATGTTTTCAGTCAATTTTGTGGTCAGTACTACAGGCATTGAATCATTTCAAGTATGGGGTTTTTTTCTGATTTATTCCTTTGTATCACACCTTCTTGTGGTGTTACAACATAAAAGAATATCACTCACTCTGCTAACTTCAGTGTCACACAGATCATTCTTTTTAAGCAGTACCAGCAGGCAACCCTATGCTACACCATTTCTTTTGGCTGGTTGGGAGCAGTTGGATCACACTAAATGGGTTGCCAACACAACCAATGCTATCATCAGATCCCAATTCACCAACATCACAGTTTTCCCACTTGGCCTTCACAACAGCCTTAGGGTGCATAATATCTCCTACATCCTCAATCAACACTCTGGCAGGAATTGTACTACTTGGCTGTTGCTGCCCCCTAAACAACTGTTGATGGATTAAACCTTTAAAAGATTATTATCATAAGATAACTGGGGCTCAGAAACCAAGGTTGTACCAGGGTGCTTAATTGGGCCCCCAAGAATACTTGATGAAATTATGGATGTAAGGGACAAGTAATTGGCACTATTATGTACACTTTTTGTCCCTTTTGGACTTTGTAGGGTTGCATTTACAACTTTTAAAGGGCAGGATACCTCGAGTGATACATAAGTAATCTGTTCACAGGCTGTAAAGGATAAAGAACATTAGGTTGTGGGAGTGGTCTTGCCCCCCTTTCAGTCTTTGATAGACCAATGTAAAAGAAGTATAAAGAACTTCTCTACTTTTTTTTTGCCTTTTCCTCCACTAAATTTCATACTCCCACCATACCACCACAATAATGACTTCTTAATTTAAACTAAAAATCATTAGGGGTTCTGGAAAGGGGTGTGTGTGTGCGTGCGCACTGGAGGTGGGGGGGGGGGGGAATGGTATCACAGCCTGAGCCTGAGATGTTGTGGGGGAGGGGAGGAGACAAATCAGCTCATGGTCTTGACAGGGCTCTTGAAGTTGCTGGCTGCCTGAAGCTGCAATTGATCCACCCAGCCACAAGGTGGATCTTGAAGCCATACAGCCTAGGCACAAATTGTTGGCAGGCCATCTGGGCCTGTACTCAGGAGGCACCGTGAACAGCATGTGGAAAAAGCCAGTGCCAAAGTGTGTGGTGGTGCCTGGATGACTTGGGGATGTAAACATCCATGCACTTGGGGCAGTACAGCTTTACCACAGCCTCACCTGGTATGTCTGATAGTCCAGTGGGCAACATGGACTGGTTTTCACAATATGCACGGGGACAATAGCCAAAGTCTCCTTGCTAGTATTTTTCCAACATCTGGGCAATGTCACGGTTTGTGAGGATGTAGTGGGCATGAATCAGTCCACACAGCATCTCAGGTTCCTGCCCGATCAAGTCACTCTGGTGGGGGTTGTCTTCTACCTTTTCATCAGGTTCCAAGTCAAAGATCATGTCTAGTACCTGCCTATAGTGGGGCACCTGTTTGTTAAGCCCTGTGAGGTTGAACTTGTCTTGGATATGGTCTTCATCCACCTCACAGAAGAATTCCTTGCCACGAAGCCCACAGAACCATGAGATCCATGATACTTCCTCTGAGTTACTCATCTTTACATCAGCAGGCCAGGGCTGGGGAGGGAGAAGGAGAGGAAGAGAACTTCCCTACTTCTTAAAATGGGTCTTCATACCTTCCTCTATCAATCTGATGGAATTATAGGCTGTCAAGTCACTGGCAGAATGAAGAATCAGCCAGTTCCTGACAATCTTAAAAAATACAAGTACACTCTGAAGAATGTTATCCCTGGCAGTCATGTAAAGAGTCAGTTAAGGATAAAGAACCCAACTCTTGAGAGGGAATCATTCTTCAGCCTTTTTGTTACATGAAGAAGAGGTAAGGGGAGTAGAAAGTTAGGGGAGTGGATTAATTTATGTTTCCCTTACATCAGCAAAGAAATCTTGCAGAAGTGCAATTTATCCAATAGGAGATGGTAGGTACAACAATGAGAAGGCCTAAATAATCCAGCTATGAGATTAAGATGAGCTGTGGAAAAGAGAAAATTCAGGGAGCCCAGCAAAGATTACACCAAGGAAGAGTAGCATTAGGAAATCATGAGAAAGGACAGGGAAGCCTTGAAGTGCTGGGTGTGTTCCTATTTTCTGTGTGTGCCTTCCAGTGTATTCTACTCACGAATCTACTAGTTATACTATGCTGCATATATTTGTGGGAGTGTGTCCCAGGTTTACAAGGAAATGTTTTATTGCTAATTATTCTTAGTCATTTCAGTACATTCCTCTGCTTTGAAATAATTGTGTCCTCTAGCTAAGTATTTAAGCTTAACAAATTGGAAGAGACCCATGAACAATAGTTTTAGGAGTGCAAACCCATAAAGTACCTGGAACCTGGGGTAATAGTATCCTGCGGCACCAACCTGCTAGTTTGAGTTCACAGGCAACCCAGATAATGAGAAAACTGTAGTTAAATTAACAATTTTATCTCAATGTCTCCGTTTTTCTTGTGTATATCAACAAGGGCATTTCTAGCTTCTTCAGGAAAGCAAATCACTTCTTAGCAATTCCAATTCCTGGTTTCTAACATACTATAGTAATTGATATTTGATTACTGAAATAAGGGCAAATTCATAAAATGTTGTTCCAAGGCATTCGAAAGAGGAACTAATATGCTAAGAAAGACCCATTTGTATTCTTTTTTCTCCTGATTGTTAGCAAAAAGATTTGTACTTTATAACACAGAAAAAGTTGTAGAGAAATGGATAGAAAGTGAATGAGAATGGTCAGCAATTAAAGTGTTTACTACTAAATGTCTCTCCTCTATACTTGTTAAACACATTTGTTTTCATAGACCCAGACAAAATGCGTTCTCTTTATAAGATCCAAAGAAGTTGTTGTTATTTTAAAGCATAAAAAAGGGAAAGAAACTTTTTTTAGGAAAGTTCTTGCCCAAATACAACACTAGAGTATATTCAAATAGGAAAAATAAATGTATAAATATGGTATTCTCTGCTGTCTTTCCTCCCCACCCTAAGCACTTTTCAACATAAAATGCCATGACAACGACAACAACAAACAATAATAATAACTCCATCAAAGGCCATCCCATCATCCATCCATCTCTTGGGAGGAAGGGGAAAGCAAAGCAAGGAGGCATCATCAAAGTGAAGGAATTCAAAGAGAGTGATAAGAGGACTCATTAATGAATGAAGAATAGGTATTCAAGGGAACTGGATAAACTGCAGGTCACAAAAATTTATCACCCATCAAAAACCTGAATGCCGCAATTACCCAGAGTAATTGCCCAAAATTACAAACCTGAGGCTTGTTGGATTTTGTAATATAACAAATTCCTATATGTAAAAAAACATCGAAATATTACTGACGAGTCAGCAAATAAATTGTTATGGAACCAGAGCATTATCACAAATAGAACTGTTGCCCACCATCACTCAGGCTTATTTCACTTAGAGCAACCTTTTCAAAATATAGATACCTAGTGGGATTCATAACTATATGAGAAGAGGAAGAAGTACATAGCATCCTCATCATGCTGGAGTTGTCCCAAAAAAGCTTTGAATGAGCCTATAGCAGATGAGGTTACATATTTGAATGGGCTAGGTAAATATGAGCTATTATATATCATATATGTAAATATGGGCTATTTTAACCAAGAGTTTCAAACTCTTCTATCAAAACAGCAACTTATTTGGAATGTATTTGATTTCATCCCCAAACCCTTTACCAAGTTTTGAAATATTAACAAAGGCAGGAAATAAGAGCAAAAAAAAATGAAATGGAAGAAAAAATTCAATCTTTGAATGATAAAGAATGAATGGCTTTACAGAAATATCATCTAAATAGATTCCACAGAGAAAAAAGAATAATTATGGATAAATGTCAATGGACTTCTGAAATGTAACTAGTATTGATTTATCTTCAGATAGAACCTATAAAACAGCTAAGATCCAAGAGATAAACCAAATAGCCTTCAACAGGCAATATCCACACAAACTCAACCAACAATATATTCTGTTGTTCATACTGTCTAATTACAAAGGATTATGTTATAATCTAGAAATGCTTGACTGCCTTCATATTAATTTAAATTCCTGACATGTGGGGATTCAGAAAGATTATGTTATTACAAAGGCACTAATTAAATAATGATGTGTTCCACTAATTAGGTATGTGATGTGTGGGCATCCATTTCCTCATCCAATTCAATAATTCAATAAATATTTAATAAGCTCCTGTGACCAGAATACTGTATTAAGTAGTAGGAGACATAAAAAGACTACACCTGTCCTCAACATAATTATAATCTAGTAGGACATGAGGCTACCTCCTCCATAAAACCTTCCCTAGTACTCTCACCAGTTAATGGCCTTCCTTGTAAAAAAAAAAAAAAACCTTACATGATCTCTTATTCATTTAGGAATTGTGTTACATTATAATACCCATCCTCACAGGGTGTCTGGGAGGCACATATGAAATAATATATATAAAATTCTTTGCAACAAAGCTCTATATAAATGTCATCTGCTTACTGGCATTATCATCATATTCCCTCACTATATCGTTATATCCCCTATGAGGATGTACACTCTATGAAGTCAGGGAATAAATTTTAAGTAACTTTGCATATTCCTCAGGAAAAAAAAATATTCTGCAGACGGCAGATATCTAATAAGAATTTACTAAACAGATAAATGTTCACACTGTCTGAAAGATCCAGAGGTAAGTGATTACATAAAATGAAAGACCTGGAGATATACTTACTGGTCCCTTCCAGCTCTGATATTAAATGAGTCTGGGATATCCATGTAACATACTCATGCAAACAGGCTTTTAAAGAATTGGAATGAAATCCATTGCCTACTGAAAATTATTCTTTCTGGGTACGATTTAAGTTTATTCCTCAGAAAGTGTCATCTGGACTAAGGTTGTCTATTTTGAAAAGCACACCTCTTTCAGCAAATTGGTATTATGCTTTGTGTCATCATCCCATCTACACAAAAGGCATATAAAGTGAATTAGTGTCAGTGTCAATTGTGATAATACATAATTGAGAATATCCTCCTTACAATCATCTATGGCTCTGACAGCTATGACATCAATACACAAATCCCTATCCAGCTCTTTAGAACCTGTGTTCTTCAGCTTTTAAAAAAGTCAGTGCTTTCCAATGACCTGCCAATTATCCATTTCAGGAAAGGGGGGAAAAACTTTAAAAAAATGAAAATGTATATACCAAGTCCAAAATAAAAGGCCTCTCAAATGAGGCCCATAATTTCTATATAAGGGCACTATAGTCACTGGAGAGCAGAGTAAGTTAGAAACTTGGAAAAGTATATTTGCAAACTCAATAGAAAATATATCAATTTTTCAAATACACTAAGTTAACTGTAAAGGAGAGGGGAAAGGTTTATTCTTTTTCAAAAAACTGACATAAATTTTGAGGTCAGAACTTTATCCAATTCAAATAAATAAACATTGAAGTGCCTACAATATACAAGGTGCCATGAGAGGCCCATTGATAGAAAGAGAAGAATGAAAAAATTGTCCCTGACTTCATGGAATTCGTATGTAGGTAGTGGGGGAAGGGAGGAGGTGTAGGGAGTATAAAACAGGTAACCTGTTAACTAGAAGAATCAGGAAAAGCTTCCATAGGAGGAGGTACATGATCTAAGCTCTGAACTAAGCATGCTAGGAATTTTAGGAGGAAGCAATGACTAGGGAATGAATTCCAGGCATGCGGGGATAGCCTGTGTGACTGCGCAGGCAGGAGACAGAATGTCAAACAAGTGAAGTACAACGAGTCAGCCAGTTTGGCTTGGACCATAAATGTTGTTTTCATAATACTGTAGATAATTCTATTAGGGAAACATTCCACTAAAAAAATCAGCTAATCTCAAGGACACTTAATTACAGATGATGGGGGTCTGATTTTTAAAAGTCTTCCATTATTCCTATCTTCTTATCAGAATGACATCTTGAAATAATAAGTCAAAGATCTTTACCATGAGATATCTCTCTCCCTCCCCAATCCCCTCAATAAGAGTAAAGATTAGGAGTGCTAATCATGTGGATATTGACTGATTCATACAGACTATATTTGCCCTCAGATTGGGAAATAAAAGCTAATATTTAAGTCTGTTTCTACAATTCCCCCCCTCCAAAGTATATCCAAATAATACAGTATTTTACCTAACTTTCTGAGTTTTATATGAAGAAAGATAACTTCACTCTCCACTCTTAATGGATCATATGGCTAATAATCTAGAACTGGAAAGAACCTCAAAGGCTGTCTGGCAGAGTGCCTAACTGTTTTTCACAATATATCAGAGTTGAAAATAAAAGCATTTCCTGTGAATCTTGATTCAGGTCTCAGGATTGTATTGCTTTGGTCATATATAACTATTTTACTTTTAGTTTTGAAAAATTAAATACACACATATGTATAAGACAGTCAGTTTTCATATCAAGTATTTAACACTGGAAAACTTTTTAGCCCTTGAAAATGATTTACAAGCTAGAAGATCAGATACTTGGAGATTTACGTTACCACACAAAATCTAAGAGCTCATGGAGTGAGGGAAGAAAAATAAAGAGTGGTTCCGAATTCACTGTCAATTTTACAGTAACCCTATAGCAGTAACTTTAGGAACTATTCCCTGAGGAAAGGACCCTGCAAACCAGTATCACCAATTCCTACTCATCACCATTAATAAACAAACAAAACAACTACCAAAATTAAAATGAGTAAGAATGGCTCTTGGTTTCACATAACACCCATTAGATTGGTTTTTGTGAACTATGATCATAACTTCAACCCCTACATTACACTTTTCTCACTGCTCTGAATTCCCATTGTTCCTAATGGGTAACATACAATTTAGCAGTTAATCATACACTGGATTGTATCTATTTCTAATTGTTTCCTGCTTGTTCTTCTTGTAACCCCTGACTAGACTGTAAACTCCTTGAAGACAGAAGCCATGGATCATACATTCATGCCTCTTCTCCCAGAACACTCCCTCCATTAGTATCTAACAGAGCCAGACACAAGGCAAATATGAATGTTTGCTAGCTAATTCACCATGTTATATTAAGTAAATTATTAATGAGTTATTAATTCCAGAAACTAAAGTACAAATATAATATTAACTGTTAATGTTAAAAGATAATTTTCCTGGGTAACCTTAAGGGACATTTTTCAAACTAATGGTCATCCCCAAAAAGCACATTAATAAATCTTCTACAGGAAAACAATTACCTTAGTAATTCAGAGAAAAATAGGAAAGAGAGGGTTTAGGACCTAAATAAAATAATGGTTACTTACTTGGTGACTTTATACCTGAATATAACTAAAATGAACCCTAATCTATTTTATGATCCAACAAACATTGTAATTACAACAACTGAAACCTTTAAGAAACCGTTCTTTTACCCTGTTGAAGGTTTTGCCTCAATTTTGCCAGCAATTCCATTCATTAGGCCAGTGGTCCTTAACCTGGGGTCTGAGAATTTGTTTTATTTTTAAAAATATTTTAATAATTGTATTTCATTATCGTTAGTTTCCTTTATAGTTATATGTATTTTATTTCATGTATTAAAAACTTTCTGAGGAGTCCATAGGCTTCACTAGACTGTCAAAGGGTTTGTGACACAAAAAAGGTTAAGAACCCCTGCATTAATTAAGCACAAATCCAATGCTAATACCATTCCCTGGGGGGAGGTATAAAGTTTAGATAAGAAATAGTCCCAGATAAAATCTGTAGCATAGTGGAGAAAATAATACATGGTTATGTTCTGCATTAAAGGTTTGAAAGTGTTTATTTCATAATGCAATGACATAACTAATGATCATTATTATCCTCATTTCACAGATGAGTAGCTCAGAGAATTCAAGTTATTTGGTCAAGGAAGTGATGCCAGTAAGTGTCAGTGGCAAGATTGGGTCCCAAAATGTTTTATTCCAATTCCCTTTCCCGTATTCCTCAGTACTGGCATTACATTCAATATCTCCTTATTAAATACCAATTAAGAGCAATGCACTGTATTAGGCCTGGGGGAGACACAAATCTAAATAAGATAAAGTTCCTTTCCCGAAAGAGCTTCTAATCTTATTTAGATAATTCTATCAGCATAGACCTCATCAATAACAAAAATCACAACTAAATGAAAGATTTACTACAAGTACCCAAACATCAAAGTTATAAAACCTTCTGGAAAGCCTCAATGGCTAAAAGGTACAAATTAAAGGGGAAAAAAAACTACTTAAGTCATATTGGCCGTCACTACCAGACAATGATATAAAAAGTACAATTCTAAAAATAACCCAAAATTTCAACAAGGTTCCAGATAGGCAGGAGAGCAAAACATACTAAATTCAATTCCATGCAATCAAAACAAAACATAAAAAACTAGATCTGAAGTATTCATTATAAAGGCAATGGGAAATATCTGAAAGCTACCTTTCGAGGCATCTGGAAATGTAATGATTGAAAGCTTCCTTACCAATCAGTGTCATTTGTAAAAATGACATCACTCATCCATGGTGAAAAGGTCACATTCTTTGACCTGTTTTTCTCATCTGTGTTGCTAGCTCGTAGGTTGTAGGTTGTAAAAGAACTCACAGGGTCACTAGCAACAGTGGAAATTTAGGTTCATTTGGGAAACAAACTACCAACTTTTTTGTATTTATTAAGGCATTGTTCTAGGTACTAGGAACATAAATATGAGGGATCAAATAATCCCTATTCTCAAGGAGTTAAAATTCTAGTGGAAAGAACAGCAAGTACATATATAAGCATATATGTAAAAAAAAATATGGAGTAGTTTGAGATTTGTGTAAAAGATGGTTAAGTAAGAAAGGAGCACATTCTAAGCACGGGTGATGGTGAGGAAAAAGTCATAGAGGACAGAGGGCTCTGTCCGAGGAAGGGAGAGAAGGTTAGGTTAGCCCAACTGCCATTCTTTCATTATTCCAACAACAGTTGAGAAAGATAGAAAGTTTAAATAATACCTTCAACTGCACTGTTGGAGCTTACAGTCTAGTAGAGGAAGAAGATGCAAACACAATTAGCTTATAATGAACAATGTTACATGATAAGTACATTAGGAAGTACTTGGTTGACTGGTAGGTGGGTGGGTGGGCGGTCATGGGGGTAGCAGGAAACAAATTTATAAATCTAAAACGAAACCCCAATTTAGCTTTGTTGTCATAGTCCTGGGAAGAAAACTGTTCCTGGTCTACAATGTATTATTATTCTGCCTGTCCTTTATTTCCTTTTTAAAAGAAATCACCTGGATGAATTTGAAAAGGGACAACACAAATCTCAATTTTGCTTGGACTTTAGCCTAGGAAGTAGTTCACAAAGATAACATTATTTGAGACGAGCATTAAAAGAGGGATAAGAATTGAGCTGTCCACAAATTCCTTCTCTGATGTCGCATCATAAAATGGAGACAATCCTGGATTCTCAAAGGCTATGTCAGTGATGTATAAACTCCAAACAGATTCTACCAAGCTGTAGAAGCTTTGAATATAGTCCTAAAAAGGAAACAATCTCCTTTCTGACAATGAGCCTAGCTAAATATTGAGAGAAACATCACCAAAAGGCAAAGATACTTGAATGGTTTGGCATTTCCTTCTCTGAGTAATTTTACAGACGAGGAATTTGAGACAAATAGGGTTAAGCAAAGGCCTATCTTTTTAATACCAACATTTTGATGGTGTTGCTACACGGCAACAAGACATAGAAAACAACTGTCACCGAAGAATTAAAAATCTCACCTCACAGAGGCCACTTTATGGTGTTACTACAGACCCTCATCATTCTGGCTATTGTCTCTACATAAAACAGAGAAAAGACCAGGTGTCCATTCAAAGCTGACCACTGATTGATAAAGTGAAAGGAAGGAGATGGGAATAACACATTTCCTTCTTCCTCCACACTATCCATAATTGTTTAAAAAGAGGGCTCTAAAGCCAAAGTATTGGGACCCAGCCACATTAAAACTGGCACTCAACAACAAAGTACATTCAATTATCCTACCAAAATGCTTGACTTTTACAAGAGATAACTGCTAATGAAGGGAAAATTTAGCAGTCTGCCAGGGTTTCTCGACCCTTTCATTCTGACATTAGTATCTATGGGGAAAAAATAATCTTTTATTTCAATGGAACAGAAATTGAATTATTCAATTACAAACTTTAACAGACATATACCATTCCATTTAAGCATTAAGAATCTATAACCATAATTTTGGAAATGAAACAACCACTTTGTGTTTCCTTCCTATTACTAAAGAATATTCATTCAGTAATGGAAAGGTCAGGGGATGCTAGAAGACCCAATGATAAGAACAAATAAGCTCTATGTTTTCCATGTGAAGGGACAGCTGGACACAATTCAGCAGTTTCATATCACCCAAGACAGCATCGTTTTGATTCTCAGTGTCACTAAGATGTTGAAAAGGGATCTCATCAATAACAAAAATCACAACTAAATGAAAGATTTACTACAAGTACTCAAACATAAAAGTTATAAAACCTTCTGGAAAGCCTCAATGGCTAAAAGGTAGAAGGACTTGGCCTGTAACTTCGTTAGTATAAGAAAATCTCCATAAAGATAGCTCATCACCTTTTTCATCTCTCCTGCAACCTATACTCTGAGAACTCCCTAGAGTGGTTAAATGATGTGCCTGAGGTCAAATCTAATATGCACCAGGGGCAGATTTGAACCCAGGTCACTCATTCATCAAGGATAGCTGTCTATTCACTAAACAGTACTACCTCTTTTAAGATGGTTAAAAAAAACGAAATTAGCAAAGAGCCACCAAAAAAAAATCAGAGACGGGCAGAACATGACACCTTCGTTTGAGACAACGATAATAATCACTAATGAAAATCTATTCTAGTCTTAATACTACTATTTCAATTTCTACTTCACCTAAGCAACTCAGTAAAACTAATTGTGTCAGAAAGTTGAAATAAAGAAAATTTATGAAGAGTAAAAACAAAAATAGCCAACATGTATATAGTTCTTTAAAGCTTACAAAGCATTTTCCAAAGATCATCTCTTTTGATCTTCACAATTCTGTGTGGTAGATGCTATAACTACTCCCATTTTACAAATGAAGAAACTGAGGATGAAAGAGATTAAGTGTCTTAAGAGGTTCACCTAGCCAACAGTGAGTAACAGTACTCTGTCTTCCCAAAAGAAATGATCTAAAATTCCATCAGGAATTATCAAAGTTGAAAAACTTTAATTTTCTGTAATAGTAAAGTATATTAACAAATGTGCTTTCCCTGGAGAAGAAAAAAACTAATATCCACATTTTCAAGAGTTTGTAAGAACACAACTACCTATAGATAAAGGTAAAACTCTTCAGAACTCTTTCCATCTTGTGAATTATAATCAAGCAATTATTATTTATTAAACATCTATTGTGCTCAAGGAAAGATGTCATCTAGTCAATTAATGAAATGTATATTAGACTATTTCTCAATAGCCAGTATGAAAGGAAAAAAGGTTGGGGAGAAGGAGGTTCAAAGGTTGCAGTTAGAAAAACAAGACATCTAGGGGTGGTCCTAGTTTGGGATGCTTTTGAACAGAAAAATCAACATGATCCCCAGGACAACTTTTGAACTAATCCATTCTTCTAAAGCAACACAATATGTGTACTTTTTGCATTGATGTCCACTTAAAAAGAAAAAAAAAAGTGATTCTGAAAAATCACAGCAGGCCTTAAACTATTCAATTCGCAAGTTACATATCAGAGATTTGTTATGCCACCTTCCCCTCACCCCCAGCCAAAAGAAAATCAACCATCCTAACTATACATAAAGTAGCACTGCATTTTAGAATTTAATTTGTTACTATCTTCTGGGTCTGCTGAAAATTAGGTGTAACGATTATTTATTCCAGTATACAGATTTTAACATCTCTAATTACACAAAAGTCAGGGATTTGGTTTTGTTGTTTTTATTGTTGTAGTTTTTAAAAACAATAGTCTCCGTAACAAAAACTACCTGTCACATTTCACTCTGGCTGAAAATATCTCATAAAGCATTCCTGGATCTGGTCTCTTTCTGATGACAGAAGTGGTAACAAGCCCCTTTTGGTGATGTTTTTACCGTGGCCCTTCCAGTGGATAATAAATATTAGGTCAAATAAAAGACTTGATAATTTAAGTGCCCCCCATGACAGCAGCAAGGGGCAATAGAGCGTATTGACTAGGACAAGAAAGGAAGTGTTAAACTGGGGAAATTTTATATATGTGGGGGGGGGTGGGGGGGGTGTATATATACATATAATTTATCTCATAAGGGTTTGGTATTCAAGATTTATAAATAACATATATACATGAACATATGTATATACATACATATATGTATATATATACATACACATATATGTACATATAATAACCATTACCCAATATATGTAGTCAAAAGATATGAACAAACCATTCTCAAAAGAAAAATTACAAAATATTCACAATCACATGAAAAGATGCATCAAATCACTAATAGTAAGAGAAAAGCAAATCAAAACAAGCCTGAAGTTTCACCTCACACCTTGACAATTATGACAATAAAATATGGCAACAATCAATGTTAGAGGGTTTACAGAGTGATTGGCACACTAACATATCTTTGGTAGAGCTGTGAAATGGTATAACCAATTTGAAAAACAATTTGGAATCATGCAAATAAAGTAACTAAAATGTCCATAACCTTTGAAGCAGCGACTCCATTATTGGGCTTATCCCACAAAGAGGTCATTGTGAAAAGAAAAAGACTTCTCAGACATCCCAAAATATTTGTAGCAGCAGTTTTTGTAATAGTTAACATTTGGAAACAAAGTATGCGTCTATCAAGTAGGGAATGGCTAAGAAAATTGTGGCACATAAATATAATGGAATATCACTATACTTTGAAAAAATTATGAATGTGATGAATGTAGAGAAGTCTGGAGAGATCTATATGAACTGATGAAGAGTTAAGCAGTTAAGCAAGGCAAGCAAACAATATACACAGTGACAACGACACTGTAAATGGAAAGAACAACCAAAACAAATCAAAAAATGTAACAAAATTATGAAGATGGACCATGAATCAAATGACAAGATATGACACCCCTACCCTACCCCTGTGTGGAGGTGGGAGATTCACAGGTCTTACACATTGCACATGTTTTCTTCAATGTATTGAATGGTGGTGCTGACTTTTATCCTTTAATTGTCTTTGAAAAATTCTATTAGTTATATGAGATGACTCTCTGAAGATGAAAGAGGATAACTACAATGATGTGAAAAGAAAAGAACGCATCAATAAAAATGTATTTTAAAAATGAAAAATAAAGAGTATTTGAGCACTAAGACAGGAAAAACCATTTACTTCAAAGGAATGATACTTAGTAATTCTGATCAACACAATGACCCAAACAGTTGCAAAGGATTCATGATGAAAAATGTTATCCAACTCTAAAAGAACTAATGGACTCAGCATGCAGATTAAAATGTATCTCTTTTCTCTTTCCTTTTCTTGTTTTTTTTTCTCTTTGAACATAGATAATGCAGAAATTTGTTTTGAATGATTTCATATTTGTAATAGGTTTTGTATTTCTTGCCTTCTCAATGGGTCAGGGAGAAGGAAAAGTGAAGGAAAGAATATGGAACTGAAAATAAAATTTTAAAAGTAAAGATAAAATAAAAGGAATGATTCTGCCTTATGGAACTGCTCTTCCTTTCTCCAGAACTTGTAGCATTTCTCTCTCTCTCTGTCTCTCTCACTGAAACACACACACACACACACACACACACACACACACACATCCATAAAGATGTAATATTTGTACAATAGCAGTTACGATGGTTTTGAACAAACAAGCCTCAAGCTTGGACTTCTGACTGTTTGCTCTATGTTTCTTTCCTTAAGTACAGATTATCAAACAGCAATCATGAAAGAAAAGATTTTTCAGAAATGGCCATTGACCTAACTGAACATGTTGTGCTACAGATTCACTGAAAGTATTCTAGGTACAACTAACTCCTATTGCAGACAGTATAGTGGAGATATGTATTTCATTCTATTCCAAAAAGGATTTTATTTTATTATGCTGCTTCTCAATATTTTGAAAATTTTTGTTGCATGCAACTTGGAGATAATCAGCATTTGGTATGACAACACCTTTTAATACTGTTCTTAAAAGTTATGCTCAGGTGATTGTGGACAACAGTTCCTGTGATAATGTTCTGGTTCCAGAACAGTTTAGTGGTTGAATTCTCAAGGATATTTGAGGACTATAATTCTAACATGGTGATTTATGTCTTAGTCTATGAAAGATAGTGAGCTTCTGATGTCTAGTTTTAGCTACCAAGTCACATCTTGATAAGTATGCATTAGGAACTGTTTTTACAGCCTTTAGGGATGTGTTGCAGAGCTTCTACTGTTTCTTTGAATAATCTACACAGATCACTAAATCTGGGTTCTGTGATTATCTTTCAGTAATTTGTGGTGGTGATAACCTTGTCTTGAATTGCCGTTATAGAGTATCCTCCCACTTCCATGACTCAACCACTTGTTTTATATTTCTTCGTCAATATATTATTATCTGCAGTTGCTGCCCATAGAGAGCCTTTTGATTCCATTCTTGGAGTGTAATTCTTTCACACGCTTAATCCAAAGATAAACCAATTTAGTTACATTTTATAAATCTAATGTGTATATTTGTTATCGGGTTTTACAAATGCTTAAAAATAAGCTCTAAATAGATACATGACTTATATATGAGTATCCATCATAAACAAATTAGAGGAGTAAAGAATACCTTTCACAGCTATGGATAAGGGAAGAGTTCACAACCAAACAAGGGTTAGAGAGGATTAAAAAAAAATAAAATGGACAATTTTGATGATATAAAATTTAAAAGTTTTTGCACAAACAAAACCAATGCAGTTAAAATTAAAAGAGAAACAGTTTAACTGGAGTGGGTATGGGGGGGAGAGAATCTTTACAGCAAGTTTCTCCAATAAAGATCTAATTCCTAAGATACATTAGGAACTGATTTAAAGTTACAAAAACAAGACCCATTCCCCAATAGGTATATGATCAAGGGCTACAAACAGTAGATTTCAAAGGAATACAAACTATCAACAACTACGTGAAAAAATTCAAAATCATTAATAATTAGAAGATGCAAATTAAAATAACTCGAGGTTTCATCTTACTTCCGTCAGAATACCAATGATGGCAACTAGTAAAGGGGCATCAAGAAAACAAGCATAAAAATGCACTGTTGGTGGAGCTACTAACTGGCCCAGTCATTCTGGAAAGCAATTTAGAACTACATTAAAAAAAAATAACTAACTTTTGCATTCCCTTTGACTCATCAATACTACTAAGTCAATAACCCAAAGGGATCAAAGAAAGAGGAATATGTACAAAAATTTTTATAGTAGCCCTTTTTGTAGTGGCAAAGAGCTGAAAACTAATGAAGTGCCCATCAACTAGGGAATGGATGAATAAATTATATCATGGAATAATAATATTGCAGTATAAGAAATAACAAAAGGGGTGGTTACAGAAAAACCTGGAAGACTTGTATGAGCTCACGCAAAGTGAGCAGAACAAAAAGAATAGTGGATGTGATAACAACATTGTAAAACCTTATCAACTTTTAAAGACTTAAGAACTCTGATCAATTCAATGACCAAGTACAATTCCAGAGGACTGATGATGATACATGTGATCCACTTCGAGACAGAGAGGTGATAAACTCAAAACACAGAATAGATATGTATCCATGGACATGGCCAATATAATAGTCTACTTTGCTTAACTATGCACATTTGTCTTAAATATTTCTTTTTTGATGGGGTTTGCAGAAGTGGGAGGCTATAGGGCATGGAGTGATTATTTGGGAAAGAAAGGAAGAAAGAAAGAAAGAATGGAAGGAAGGAAGGAAGGAAGGAAGGAAGGAAGGAAGGAAGAAAGAAAGAAAGAAAGAAAGAAAGAAAGAAAGAAAGAAAGAAAGAAAGAAAGAAAGAAAGGAAGGAAGGAAGGAAGGAAGGAAGGAAAAGAAAGAAAAGAAAGAAAAAAGAAAGAAAGAAAGAAAGAAAAGGTTATTGAAACATTTTTTGAATACACAGTTGAAAACAGAAGGAAGATCAGAAGGAATCATATAGACAAGCAAGACAGTTTTAAAATATACTTAAAAGAAAAGCAAACTGTATGTAACATTCACAATTTCATGTGCAATCCAGTTTTTTCTCTTCTAAGTATATGCAAATGTTAATTCTATTTCTAATATTTTAATTCTAAGTGTATGGAAATATTTATTAATTCAGAAATTTTTAAAACAATTGAATAGTGAAATCTTTTCTGCTTGTTCCAAAAGTATTTCTATAGGTTTTGTACCTGTCACCCTGTATTCTAAGAATGTCTATTAGTCTTCTTTTTTTGGTGAGAAAGTGCTCATATTTCTACAGCTGCCTCAGGTTGATGGACCTTGCATTTTGTTAACACTGTTGGATTTATTAGGACACCTTTCAAATTTCTTACAATTCTGGAAGTGTGTTTAAAGGCAGGCATTTCATAGATGTTCTTTGATTTAAAGGGGCTCTTCATTTTTAATTTTGATCTACAGATGCCAGTTTCTACACATATCCAACCACAGCTTTCTCCTCAGTAGCTCTATAGTCAACATGCTTTTCCTAGAAGAGACCAAGGTAAATATTACTTTCATCCACTGACTGACCTCTGGGTTAAAGCTCAAAGTTTTCAATCTCTATCACAAGTGCAGGTGAACATTCTGAACTTTACACTTACTGAGTGCAAATGACAGCTTGATATCATGGAAGAGACTCAATGAGATGAAGAAGCCATTTAATGTGTTCCATTGTAGAGAAGAAAACCAAGGTTCAGAGAGGTGAAATTATCTGTCCAAAATTACACTGAGACTAACTGCCAGATTGGGCAACTTTCTACTGCCACCACTGGAGAACAGGGTTTAGGGCCAGGGTGATTTCTTCAAAATGATCATTACCCTAGAATTTACAGCCTTCTACTTTGACTTCACCTGCCATTCCACACCCATCCCACCCCTCCCACCTCTAGTTGTAAATAGTACTGTCCACTGAAGAATAATACATATAATCAAGTCATTTTAAAGTACTAAATATTTTACTTCAAAATGTGGGAATCTCCGTGGCAAACTATCTTCTGAACAGGTAAGTTACAGGTGCATTGTCTCATATTACTTAATTAGACTGATACCACTTCAAATATCACTCAGACTTTTCCAGGCTCTACCTCTGGTATCCTGATTCCTTCTGTAATACAATCCTTTGGGTCATTCCTTTCCTACCTAGTTTATTCTTATTTTCCACCCCTGGTCCAAAGCTGGGCTACTTTTTTAGCTTCCTTATTCACAGGAGAGATGATGTCCTTTTCTCTCTGAGCCTCAGGTCTACCCTCTTGGTTCCAGGGAGCTGCAAGAAGAGCAACTTCAATGTTTTTTTTTCCTAACCTCCTTTTAAATTCTCTGAACAAGTTTGTCCTCTGTTCTTTTTTAAAAAATATTTAATTTATTTATTTTCAGTTTTCAAGGTTCATTTTCATAAGTTTTAAATTTTCTCCCTCTCTCTTCCCCCTCCCTCCCTAAGACAGCTTGCAATCTGATATGTGCTCTACGTATACATTCCTATTAAACACATTTTCACATTAGTCATGTTGCATAGATGTCCTCTGTTCTTTACAATCCTTGCTCAATTTACTTGAACTTAGGCTCGTTTCTGGGATTCCTTGTCCCTACCTTGACTAGCTGGCCTTGCAGCCTTATGTCCTGAATAACATTACTCTCTCATGTTTGAACTAACTTTCTGAATCTGCTTCTGTTTGATGAGGCACCTACTATACAGGGGAAGTCAAAGAAAGAAAGGCATATATATGCACACACACACACACACACACACACCCCAAATAATTCATAAAAGAAAAAAAACTGGAAACAAGGTGAGTTATGGACTGGAAAATGACTAAACTATATCATATAATGCAATTAATCAATGAGTATTGATTAAACACCTGCTATGTGCTAGGCACTATGTTGAGCATACAGAGACAAAAGTGAAGCTATCCATAACTTCAAGGAGCTTATATTCTAACAGATACAACATGAACATATATGGGCATGTTAAAAAAAACCCACAGAAAAAGGCATACAAGGTAATTTTCAGAGGGTACTAGCAGTTACAGGAATTAGGAAAGGCTGATGGATGAAATTGAGCTGAGTCTTGAAGAAAAGTAGGGACCCAAGAGGCAGAAGTGAGAGGAAAAAGCATTCTAGACATTTGGACAGCCAGTGCAAAGGCACAGAAATGGGAGATACCGTATTGTGTGTAAGGAACAACAAGAAGGCAAGTTAGATGGACCTTGGAATGCCTGGTATTGGGGGAGGGGAGGAATGTGAATGTGTAATAAGACTGGAGAGGTGGGATGGTAATAGGTTATGAAGGGCTTTTAATGCCACTTGAGTTTGTACTTGAGTCTAGAGGTCGAGGGAGCCACTGGAGTTTACGGAGTAATGGAGATACATGGTCAGATTTGTGCCTTAGGAAAATCCCTTTGGTAGCTGTGTAGAGGATAGATTAGAGTCAGGAAAGACTTCAAGCAAGGAGACCACTTAGAAGGTTGTTCCAATAATGCACGCAAGAGGTGATAAAGACATGAACATGAGGGGAGAGGAAGGTTCTGTAAGTAGAAAAAAAAGTTACTATAGAGAAATATTGTGGAGATCAAAATTACAAGATTTGGCAATGGACTGAATGTGTACAGGAAGGTAAGAATAAGGGATAAAGGATAGCACTGAGGTTACAAGATGTAGGTGAATGGAAGGATGGTGTTACCCTCACCAGTAATAGAGATGTTCAGAAAAGGAGGGAATTTGGGAGAAAAGACAATGACTTCTATTTTAACCATGTTAACTTTGAGATGCCTATAGGACATCCTCTTCAAAATGCACAACAGTCACTTGATGATGCAGAGAAGAAACTAGAGCTAGATATGTGGGTATCATTTGCCTAGAGATAAACCCATGGCAGCTGATGAGATGACCAAGTAAGGGTAGAGAAAAAAAAGAAGAGGGCCCAGGTCAAAATATACACCCAGAGTCAGAGGCACAACATGAATGTAATGGAATTCTAATGCATCATTAGAAATAATGAATGAAAACACTTCAAATAAACATGGGAAGATTTATGAACTGTTCAGTTCATAGTAAGTAGAACCAGGAAAACAGTATACACAATGATTGTAATATTTCTTTTAAAAAACCCACTCACAAAGGGAACCTGTAACAACAATGCTGCTTGTAGCTGCTGTGGAAGTATAAGGCCAATAACACCAGCACACAGGAGGGCTGCTAGCACAGGTTCTTTGATCTGCTTTTCTAGGAAAAGCAACTTTAAGAGGTTTACAATCTCACTTTAATTAAACATACATATATCATTCGCTTAGTTCTGGAGGAAAAGTCAGCACCCTGAACTTCAGAGAAAACACAAACAGAAGTTAAAAGCAGAAATTATATGAACAGAGCAAATAACACAAATCAGCAGACAGGTCTTCTAACTGTCTGTCCATAGAAATATACACATAGTTACCAGAGAGACAAGCACCAACACCTGGGTTTTCAAAGCCAGGGGGCTCCTTCACGGGGCTACCCAGAGTCTCATCCGGCCAAGTCACACAAAGCAAAATGCTAACTTCTAAGTATGTATATATATATATATATATATATATATATATATATATATATATATATATATAGAGAGAGAGAGAGAGAGAGAGAGAGAGAGAGAGAGAGAGAGAGAGAGAGAGAGAGAGAGATGAACACACATACATACATACATACACATGCTTCCTCAGGGTCAGAGGGTAACACAACCATATGACTTAAGCTTTCTTGTGACTTAAGCAGGTCATCAAAGACTCTTGATTCAATCAAAGGCAAGGCTCAATCAAAGGCGCTTGATTGCCTTAGTGCTGAGAAGCACTCCAAAAGAAAAAAAAAGGGAAAAGTCTCACTATGCTTGCCATTACAGAGCCATACTCAAATTGAAATTAATGTCCAATCTTGGTCCTGTAAAACAGATGGTGAACTTGCTTTCCCCTTCTCAGAAGAGAGGCAAGAGACAACAGGTGAAGAATATTGTTTACCAAATTCAAGCAGCTCCAATGGTTCCCTATTGCCTCTATGATAAAATATGAACTCTTTTTTAGGCATTTAAAGCTGTTTACAATCTGATTGTGGGCTACTTTCCCAGGTTTATTTTATATTGCTTTCCCTCATGCACTCTGAGCTAGTCTATTTCCTGCTCTTCTTAAAAGGCACTCCATCTACTGTCTCCATAGCTTGACACAGGCTAACCCACATATTCCTTGATTACCTATGCCTCTTAGAATGCCTAGCTTTCTTCTTTTCTTCTCAAGAATGACCTTTAAACTCGAAATGATAGAACAAAAATGGCAAATCTGGAGCTGATACCCAAGACAAGTAAGGAAATAGTACAAAAATGGAGCTGGCCTTAATGAGTTCGTCATCAGACCCAAAAGAATACTTTACCAGGTCCTGAAAGATGCAGTAGATGTGCTCACTGAGCCACTGTGAATGCCACTGAAAGAAAATGATGAGAGGGAGAGGCAACACAAGACCGGAGAGGGGCAAATAGCTCTATTTTCAAGAAAGAGGAGAGAACAGAATCTACAAATAATCGAGAAGAATAACTAACTTTGGTTTCTGGGGAAATTCTAGAATGGATCATTAAAGAAATGGTAAATGAGCATTTTGTCAAAGAAACTTTGATTAAATTTAGCATGACTTCTTAATGAATAGAGTATGTCAGACAAGGCTGTGCCAGTAAGGCCAAAAGGGCTTAGTTTAACAGGTGCCCTTGAGGAGTTTGGCTTTTGTTTATGGTGAAAGTACTTTCACCTGTTAAACGCTAAGCCCCAGGCCCAAAGCCCTATCAGGTGTGAAACCCCTGTGGGTGTAGATGAAAGACTTAAAAGGGGCCAGTTCAGGAACCAACGGGTCTCTAGACTCTGGTCTCTAGTCGTTGAGGCGGGACTTAAGAACGCCAGACGCTTGGCTGCGAGGAGAGGTGAGAAAACTATAGCTGGAAAAAATCCGAAGCAGAGCCAACCCCTGTGTGGACCCAGGAGTTCGAGCGGTGAATATGATTTATGCCATCTTATTTTTCTGTGGCCTCCTGGCTACTCTTGTGAGGCGGGCCTACTGAGCCTGGAGGCTCGTGTTCACAATACTGGAATGGGGAGGTTGGTTCGCTAATTTGTTGCTCTGGGCCCTGAATAAATTTTTTAATGCCTTCTGCTTGGAGAATTCTGTATACCCAACGATTTCGAACCATTCAGATATTTATATGATCCTTTTTGAGATCATAAATTAGGCCTTCCTACTACAACGGCTTACTTTAAAAAAAAATACAACATGGTTACTAAACTAGCAGATCAGGAAAAAGTGGTGGGTATAATTTAGCATAGCATTTTGATAAAGTAATTCATTCTATTATTGTAGAAAGATGAGGAACTGATTGAATGACTAGAATAAGCTTGGCAGGTATCATGTGGAGAACACCAGGGATCCGTGCTTGATCCTGTACTGTTTAATATTTTTTATCAATGAATTGCATAAACACATAGATGACATGCTCATTAAATACGCAAATGACACAAAGCTAGAAATGATACCTAACATGGTCAACAACAGAATCAGGATCCAAAAAAAAGAGCTTACTCTAAACATAGTCTAACAAGTTAAAAAAAAGCAGCTTCACAAGTACATAATGGAAGAGACATTGTTAGGCAACAATTTGCCTAAAAGAGATCTGTAAGTTTCAGTGGGTTACGTGTTCACCATGATACGGTAATGTGATATGTCCGCCATGAGAGCTAATGGAATCTTGGTCTGTATTGAGATGCACAATTTCCAACAATAAAGAGAAAATAGTCGCTCTGTATCTGGTCAACCACATTGGAGTTGCTGTGTTCAATTCTGAGCATCACAGTTTAAGAAGGATATGGGGGTGGGGGGTGCAGCTAGGTGGTGCAGTGAATAGAGCACTGGCCCCAGAGTTAGGAGGACCTGCATTCAAATCCAGCCTCAGACACTTGACACTTACTAGCTGTGTAACCTTGGGCAAGTTACTTAACCCCAACTGCTCGGCATTCCCCCCTCCAAACAGAAAAAGAAGGATATGGATAAAATGGAAAGAATACCGAGAAGAGCAACCAGGATAGTGAAGTACTTTCAGTCTATACATACTATGAGGACCTTTTGAAGAAACTAGGGATATATAGCTTGGGGAAGAAAAAATTTTATAGTTGTTTCCAAATACTATCATGTAGAAGAGGGATTAGAATATTATTGTTGTTTGTAAATTGATCCAAGAGAAAAAAACCAAGAGCAATGGGAGGCACATTTGCAAAGAGGCAAATTTATCCTTAACACCAAAGCTCTCCAAAAGGGATGGGAGGGTGACTACTTCACACATGCCTTACTCTTTTATAATCCACCAGACCCCAGGGCTCTCCCAATCTCCCAAACTCTTCCTTGAGCAAGAAAGACTATTCTCATTTTCCCTGCCAAGTACAACATGCAGGCTACCCCACTTCCACTCCCAACACAAATATTTTTCAACTCTTACTCAGGGATTGAGTCCCAAGTCAATATTACCACTGTTTCTTTGAAGGGTATGACAATAATGTTGCCTAAGACAAAACTCCGTTCCCTAAAGATAATTCTCTGGTCCCTCTTATCTACCAATGTCTCTCTATTCCACTATATACTATCCTTCCATTTTGCCCTTTTATATTGTTAATAGAATGCCCTTAACATTAGATATTTGTCCTTCCTCTGGAAATTTGTATACATTTTTTATTGAATTATCAGAATACATATCGTTCCCTTCAACAGATCCTAAGCTTCCTGTTGGTAGGAAGTGTTTCATTTTTCTGTTGATATACCCAGCACATGGCATATATTGGGTGCTCAATTGATGCTTATTGAATGGAAAGGAACTGAATTGAATTGAAAAGATAGAGTAGACTGCTTCAAGAGATCATAGATTCCCCCTCATTGGAAGTCTTCAAGCAGAGGTCAAATGATGGGTTCCACTTATTCCAGTTGGGATTCATTTCAGCTGTGGATTGGACTTCAAACTGTGAAATTTCTGTGATTTTGAGACAGTTTGGGAATTTGATCATTGCAGAGTACTGCTTCTAGAGATCAAAAAAGGAGGGAGAGAATCTACGTATACAAAAATATTTATAGCAGCTCTTTTGTGGTAGCAAAAAATTGGAATCAATTCCCCATCAATTGAGGAATGGCTGAACAAACTGTGGCATATGATTGTGATGGAATACTATTGTGCTATAAGAAATGAAGAACAGGACACTTTCAGAAAAACCTGGAAAGACTTACATGACCTAAAGCAAAGTGAGATGAGCAGAACTAAGACAACATCATACACACTAACATCCATATTATATGATGATCAATCCTGAATGGCTTAGCTATTCTTAGCAATACAAAAATCCAAGACAATTCTGAAGGACTTATGATTTAAAAAAATACAATCTACCTCCAGAGAAAGAACTGATAGAGTCTGAATGCAGACCAAAGCATACTTTTTTTACTTTATTTTTTGTCTGTGTTTTCTTTCACAACACAACTAATAAGGAAATATGTTTTGTATGGCTGCACACGTATAACCTATATCAAACTGCTTGCTCTCTCAGAGAGGAGGGAAGGGAGAGGGGGAAGAAGAGAATCTGGAACTCGATTTTTTTAACTGAATGTCAAAAATTGTTTTACATGTAATTAAAAAATGTAATACTTAGAAGTGAAAAAAAAGAATACTGCTTCTATAGGATAGCTGTCCAAATAATCAAACTTCTGGAATATAGACCATTTGGGAATTGGGAACCACTTCTACAGTGGTAAATTTGAAGGTTTTTTTCAAAGAAAACCATAACATTCTATCTCTTGTCTCTGTATCTTTGTACTGGCTAGTCCACATACCCTCTTAAACTCTGCCTCAGAGTCCCTCTTTATGATGCAGCTCAAGTGTCATTTTCATGAAACCTTTCCTGATTCCCCTAAACTACAAGTGCAATCCCTCCAAAACTACCTCGTATACTGATGTTTATTCACTTTGTCTTTATGCCGTATGTATTTTACATGTGCTTGTGTCCTCCTATTACAATGTAAGCTCTTTGAAACTGGAATTAGTCTATTCTTTGCAACCTCTAGCATAATACCTTCACACAGTATGCAATCAATAAATATTTGTTAATTCACTGATTAAGTTAAAGCCTTCCACTCTTTCTAATTTCAGTATTAATAGAACATACCACTACCCTCCTAATCACCCAGGATCACAACCTAGGTGTCATCCCTAACTCCTTATTCTCTCCCATCACCCCATTTCCAATCTATTGTTAAACTCTCTCTCTTCTAGCCTTGGCAACATTTCTCTTATGCACCTCCTTCTCCCCTCTGTCACTGCGACCACCCTGGTACAAGTCGGTGTCGCCTCACACCTGAAATATTACAATAGCCTTCTGGTTGGTCTGCCTACCTCAGGTCTCTACCAACTGTAGTTCATCTTCCACTCAACTAAGTAAATCTCCCAAAGTACAAGTCTGACCAAGTCACCCCCTGTTCAATAACTCCAGTGGTTCCTATTATTTCCCAAGATCAAATAAAAAATCCTCTCTTTGACTTTTTAAAGCCTTTCATAAACTGACTCCTTCCTACTTTTCCAGGATTATTTAAACCCTAATCCTCTCCACAAACTCTTCAATCCGGCAGCACTGCCTTCCTTGGTGTTCCTAGCACCAGACACTCCATCTCTTAAATCTGGACATTTTCACTGGCTGTCTCTCAGGCATAAAAATGCTCTCTCTCCTTATCTCTGACTTCTGGCTTCCTTCAGGAATCAGCAGAAATGTCACCTACTATAAGAAGTCTTTCCCAGATACCCATAATTCTATTGCCTTCTCTCTAAGATCATCTCCAATTTATCTTGTATACATCTTGCTTGTACATAGTTATTCACATGTTGTCTCTCCTATTCTACAGTGAGCTCTTTTATGGTAGGTTCCGTTTTCACCTTTCTTCACATCTTCAACACTTGGATCATTATGCCTTGGTGCATAATAAGCATTTCCTAAATGCTTGTTGACTTCATGTGGCTGTTATATTCCACATTAATCTCAGGCACTAACAAGCTAGAATTATGGGCACAATGTTTCTGTTTTTCTGAATGTCCTTTATGCATTTTTTTTATCTCTGCTTGCCTAACTAGCTTGCTTTAAAAGGCCTAGGTATCATAAATTCGTCCAAATCATCATTCCAATTGAAAGTATGAACTGAGAAGTCAGAACTGTGAGAAAGGAAGGAGCTATAAAAAGTGGGGAAGTAGGAAAACCAAAGATCTATTTTTTGTAATAAATGATTAAATAAAATGAGGAGTAAGTGTGCTCCTTTGTTACCATATTTTAATATCAATCTTTTTTAAAATCTTGAAAAGTTTTGATTCCAAGAAAGAATAGTTCTTTGAAGATTTTTAAATATGAATTTGACTATCTAAAAAGTATTATGAAATGGGAATGAAGAGCTTCCTCTCATGAACTGCCTTGAAAGCCATATTTTCATATCCTGCCCTATAGCAAGACATAACTCATTGGTGTTGTAACAAGGTTAGGGAGTGAATTTCAGTGCCACTGAGATGGATAGGGAAAAATACCAGAAAGACTTCATTAATAAATTTTGGCTGAGCTGCTATCCAAGTTTAAATATTTTTATTTTCAGCTCAGATTTCAGTAGTGGTTATCAACAGTGAAGTTTCATCCTTCAGATACATTAAGACCGCTGTTTTTCTCTCTCAGAACAGATTTGTTTACGCTCAAATGTATGTACTATGGGCCCCTGAGTTGGATTCTTATCGCTGGCTCTGTTTGGTGTTCTTTCTGAAGGTGGATCATAGGGGCAGAAAATCACAGATCCAGGACTGGAAGAGACCTCAGAGGCCATCTAGTCCAACCCCTTCATTTTACAGATGAGCAAACTAAGAGGGATGTCAAGTGAATTGCCCAAGGTCACAGAGGTACTAATCATTGGAGGGAAGATTTAAGCCTGTTTCACCCATACTACCTCTGCTTATGAGTATCAGGAGAGAGTAGAACTACCTGACAGAGGGCCAAAGGTCAGGCATATAATGAAGGATTTTCATGAGGCATTTCCATTGCTGAGCATGGTGTCTGGAATATAGCAGATGCTTAATAAATGTTTATTGATTATTGATTAGGAAGCTGTGAGAACTGCCAAAGCAAGAAACAGGCAAAGTACATTTATTCAGCACATACTCATGACTAGAAACAGCTCAGGAAGGATGATTCACAGGTAAAGAGTGGAGCCCTAGATTTGGCCACACAAAGGGAACTTACAAAGGGAATAAAAGGGGGTCAAGGTGGTCCCCTCCTGCCCTGACCCTTAGTCAAGGGGTTTAAGCATGGCCAAGACCTGATGCCAAACCCATGGAAGCAAGGTAGAGGGTATAACACTAGTTATAAGGGGAAGGAGGGAAGAGGGAACAGGCCCAGGTCCTAAAATGCTATTTGGGTAATCCCTAAGGTGAAGAAGAAGGATCCTGATAATGAAGGGACTAAGCCAGTATGACTGCCTAGAAGGACCAACACTACAGAGCCCAGCTCCCCTGACTCCAAAACCAAAGTTATTTGCGTGGCATGGTGCTGACTCCAAAATGAGTGACCTGTAGTAATACCACTTTTCTAGAATGGTGCTGTTACTTGACTCTTTCTAATTGGGAATTGCCATTTGAATTTAAGTATTTTATGGTTTTGCTTGTTTTGTTTAAGGTTTTACCTAAAAAAAATCCCATTAGAATGTCTTTAGTCACTGTTTCTGAAATAGTAGGCTGACGATAGACCATTCTGTTAAAATAACATCTTTAAAAGATGGGAAGCAGAAATTCACCACAAGGAGAGGGAGTTCTATAACTCATTGAACTTTACTTACAATTCCTTTCGTCCATCTATGGTTTCTTTTGATACTTCAGAAAAGCATCTGCTGGAATTTTTCCCCTTTATAAAAAATGTTTGTTTTAAAAAGAGCACATACTTCCTTTCTCCTCTTTGGATCATTGCTGGCTCAGAGATCTCTTGCTCTTCTGTAAATTATTTTTATGACCCATTTTGCTATTGTAGCCTGAGATGACTGGGCAGGCAAAAGTGCGAATATGATCATTTTTATTAGGATTAGGAACACCCCAGAGCATAGAAATGGAGAAAAATTTAAGAAAATGTAATTTGGAAAACAAAATTACACCATGCACAATTTTAGCTTATACCAGACAATGTTTTTCCTTAGCTTCTTTCTAAATAGGTAAGTCACTATCCATGAACATATAATAAAGACTGGTAAATGGCATACATATCCAATTTTATATACAGAGACCCTTAAAGTGTTTCTCTAGAAATGAAATTTTAGAGAAGAGAGCTATTGTACAAATATTAGATGGACACATGATAAAACAGCCAAGCTTTATCTTAAAAGGTGATATGTGCCTTGAAATATGTCAAAAGAACCACAGGCCAAAATCTAACAAGAAATAATCATGAGTGAAGACAGGAAAAGAGAATGGCAAAACATGCTCCATAAACTAATTCTATTCAATGCCAAAGAATCATGGTGGCAAAGTGCCAGACAACCTTGGCCTAGAGATGTACAGATTTTACTCCCCCAAAGTCATATTGTATAGCCACAAGCCTCACAGCCCAAGCCCTAAAATTTTACAGATCAGTGAAATCTAGCTATGATAAACATGAAGGGTAGCTATAATTATAACTAGCAGGTCTGTAGCTCCTAGCTATATAATTACAATGCAGTTACATTATAATTTTTATATATAATTATGTCTCTTCCCCCCCCCCCACCAGCCTCTGTCCCTACTGACCCTACTGGTGCTAGTCAGTGTATATTATTAAATAACAAAAGGTCTACTGACTCTTATGCTAATTAACCAAGATCTCCAAGGTAAGGACTGACCTCTTAAGCCAGGAATATCAGGGTTAAAGTCCCAGGGATGATGCATCCTAGTTGTGTGACCCTTCTGGTATTCTAGGTAACTCTCTCAGATCAATAATTGCAGAGAAAGTGTGACCTAAATTGAAAGAGGGAGTTTCCTCACCCAGGAATTCCGTATATCACTGAAATCATAGGTCTAGTTCCTATCCCTCCAAGCTACCCAAGTAAAGAATGGTTAATCATATGACTTTCCCTCCCACCACCCCACCCTCCCAGCTTCAGAAGCTGTCCTTACATGAGATGCAAGGGCAAGAATTTAGGGCTCCATTATTACAGGGGACTTCTGTATGCAATGATTTATCAGACTATCATGATGTGGTTGACAATCTGAGAAAAAATACAAAGTAGCCTTTCGGGGTTCAAACCACTGCACAGTAAATCTCCTCATTTTACTGAAGGACTGAGCATACCTGAGATGCTGCTTTTTCTGGATTCTCCACTGTGAAGCTCTGAGGCCTCCATCATGGAAGCAGTCTGTTTATACCTGTGGGCTCCTTCTAACCTTCAAGGACTATTTTTTTTAACTTTGCATCTCTGATATCTAGTAGAAGCTTAGTCAATACTTGTTGTATTGGGTTGGACCCAGCCTGTATCCTCATCTGTCCTCCCTTCACAGAAGCTATTTTTATTTTGTGATACTTCTCTCTTTAGAAAAGCCAGGAACCTTTTACACTATAGGCAAGTAGGTTTATTTTTCATTATTTCTTGAACTTCCTTCCCTCCATTTGAATTTCATTCTTTTTCATTCTAAAAAATAATTCTTTGGTAGTTTGATTAGTATGGCATTGAGTAAGCAAATTAATTTAGGTAGTATTATCCTTTTTATTATATTGATTTGTCCCATCCATGAACAATTAACATTTTTCCAATTATTTAAATTAAATGGATAATTTTTATTATATAAAATTAAGATTTTGTGCAAAAAAAATCAAATAAAGCCAAGACTACAAGGGAAACAACCAGGGGAAAATCTTTATAGCAATTTTTTGTTAAACATCTCCTTTCCAAAATATATAAGGAATTGATTCAATTTTTTTTTAAAAAGCCCATTCCCCAATTGATAAATGGTCTAAGGATATGAATGGGCAAGTTCTCAAGGGAAGAAACCCAGGCTATCTATAGCCACAAGAAAAAAAATGCCCCAAATCACTATATATCCAAAATGGCAACGATGACAAAAAAGAGAAAATGATAAATGTTAGAAAGGCTATGGGAAACCCTATGTCGATGCCTTATTGATGGACCTCTGAATGAGTACAATCATTCTGAAAAGCAATTTAAAATCATACCAAAAAAAAAAGTTAGAAAATAGTTCGTGCCCTTTGACCTAGCTATACCACTGATAGGCCTATACTGAAAACTAACCAAAGAAACAGGAAAGGGCTCTTTATGCACAAAAAATATTTGTAAGAGTTCTTTTTTGTGATGGCAAAGAAACTGGAAAGTTAGAGGATGCACATTGTGGGATGACTAAATAAACTGTGTTACATCGATGTCATAGAATATGATTGTCTTATAACAAATGAAGAAATAGATGATTTCAAAAAGACAAAGCCAAATGAACTGATTCAGAGTTAAGTAAGCAGAACCAGAGGAACAATCTATACTATAACATCAATATTATAAAAATGAACAATTCTGAGGACTTTGATAGACTGGTGAAACAAAAAGTGAGAACCAGGAGAAAAATGTATATAACAACACCAGAAAAAGAACTCTGAAAGCTGTAATAAATATTATCAATACAATAATCATTTATGATTCGAGAGGACTGAGGATGAAACATGCTATACATTATAGAAAGGCAATGGTTTTAGGGTACAGAATGAGAAATTATTCTTTAGTAGTTTTAGATGTCTGACTCTTCATGACCCCATTTGGTGTTTTCTTGGCAAATATACTGGAGCAATTTGTCATTTCCTTCTCCAATTCATTTTACAGAGCAGAAAATGAGACAAACAGGGTTAAGTGACTTGCCCAGGGTCACACAACTAAGTGTCTGAAGGTGGATTTGAACTCAAGAAGATGAGTCTTCCTGACTCCAGGCCTAGTACTCTATCCACTGTATGACCTAGCTGCCCTAAAGAATAAGAAATACAGTTTTATATACTGCCTTTAAGGGAATTTGTTCTGATTGATTATGCATATTTGTCACAAGAAGTTTGTTTTTTTTAATGGAGATAGGAGATAAAATGGATTTCTGTTAATTTTTTTAAATGAAAAAGTGGAAGGGAGTAGTGCTACAGATACGAAATGTCACATATATTTGCATGGTATTAGTTTTACTTAACTGTTTGACTTTGTCATAAGAAGTTTCATGAAGTGAGAATAAGATATAAATAAATGTTTATATGTAAAAAGAAAGGATATCAATAATTTTAAGTAGCATTTTTTAATTTTCATTTTTAATTTTAAATAGCATTTAAGTGGCTTCCTGTACCAAATAATCATAAGCTCTTCTTAAGTACAGGTGCAACCTCAGGTTGATAGGTAGCATAGGACCATGGATTTAGGGTTGAATGAGACCTTAGAGGTCACAAGTCCAAACCTGTAATGTGAGAGATAAAGAAACAGGTCAAGAGATAAACTGACTAGCCCAGAATCAGTCAGATAACTACAAAGCCAAGCTTAGATTTGAACCCAGGTCCTCTGACTCCAAAGTCAAGGTTCTTTCTGCTGTACCTCATTTCTAGCTGCCTCCCTCACCCTGAATTTACTTCCCATTCTTTTCCTCCTTTTTCCACCAACACACAAAAATCTGACATTAGTTAAAAGCTGGTATAACCTTATATTCACCAGTGCAGTCACCACAATAAGTAAAACCAGCATTGTTAATAACTGTGATACTGTAACCTTAGAAAACATGCTCCATCATAACCTACAGGGGTGGGGAACCTGTAGCCTTGAGGCCACGTGTCCCTCCCTCTAGGTCCTCAAATACATCCTTTTGACTGAATCCAACCTTCTCAGAATGAATCCCTTTAATAAAAGGATTTGTTCTATAAAACTTGGACTCAGTAAAAAGGCTGCACCCGAGGACCTAGAAGGCCACATGTGGCCTTGAGGCCACACGTTCCCTACCCCTGCCTGGGATTTCACTTGTTCCTGCTCCTCCTGAACCTGATATCAAAATGAAAGGGAAAAAATGTGTCTAGGCTTCATCTAAACCCAATGTCAGCCAGCAAATGGGCCTTAGCACTGCTCATTCAGCAGGATATACCTGCACATATTCAAATGTCAGGTAACATTAAACATTCAGGAAGTAACCTTTTGCATCTTATTCAAGCACATTATATTGGAACTAAGTAGAAAATTTTAGTCACAAGTCTAAACTCCCAATTCTCATCAATTTCACCACGGGAGAGCTACACAATGGACTCATTATCGCTCCAGCATTTCATAAGAACTACCATTATGCAGAGGCTTCAGAAGAGCAGATATGCACACTAAGGCAAGAGAGAGTACATCCTGGCTTTTGAGGCTTCTTAAGAAAAAGAAAATAGAACTATGACTTTTCAAGATCAAAGTGTTCAGCAGAGATAACATAAAGCAGAGAGAACAAGTCTTTTGACACTGCATAACACAAAATTTTGATGGGGGAAGGGGCAAAACACGGTAAGTCAAAAATTCTTAACCTGTGATCTATGGTGTCTGCAGATTGATTGTGAACTTGGATGAACTTGGGGAAAAAAATCACATCTTTACTTTCACTAACATGTAACTGAAATTTACCATGTCTTTCAATTATGAATACAGAAAACAAAACATTATTCTGTGCAGGCTTTACCAAAGGATCTGAGATAAAGGTGAAAAACCCCTGCTTTCATCTATTATTACAAATTTCCAAAGCCCACTGTATGTCGGTTGCTGATCTGATAACAGGAAATCCCCAACATAATGAACTGAAGTCAGGTACCTAAGGGGAAAGACAAAGACCAAACAATATGTATATTTATAAGAAATATTGAAATTCTTGATCAAATGCTCTCACTGCCCATAAAATACTGCTGTTGAAGTTTCTAAGACTATGAGGATCCTCTAAATCAATGGAGAGGCATCTGGTGGGTATGAAGAGGCTGTAGCACACTAAAAAAAACACAGAAATGTATAAATGTGATATAAAGACTGCCATCAGAAGAACATATTGACCAGAGACAACTGAAGGATGGCTTGTATGCTCCATTGGTATTCACATAATAGAAAAGGGACCCAAGCGCGATGGGTAAACTTATTGGGGGTGATTTTACAGAGAAAATGGATTGAGAGGACTGAATGAGTTACAATCTACATGGTTGCGGAGAGTATCCATATCAATAAGATCCATCAAGGAATCAAGAAACTTATAGAATAACGTAGAATATTTAGATTTAGCCAATAAAATCATAACAATTGACATTTGATATAGACCATTGATATGGACCTTGAAGGTCTGTTAGGTTGGTAATTTAGGTATTATTATTCTCACCAATGGATGAGAAAACAGGCTCAGAGAAGTTAAATTAATTACAGAAAGTAACCTGTACTAAATGGTAAAGATAGGATTCAAGCCAATATGAAAAGTCTAAATCTGGCTGGGTATAGTGGTATATTCCTGTAGTCTCTGCTACTGGCAAAGGTGGAGTTAATGGATTGCTTGAGTTCAGGAGTTCTAAACTATAGTATGGCTAAAGTTAAGGTTGTGTCCACACTAACCTTAGTTCCAATATAGTAAGATCCTGGGAGCAATAGACCATAAGACTGCCTAACGAGGGGCTACCAGGGGTCAGGAACCTGTGGCCTCAAGGCCAGATGGATTCCATCAAAGGGCTGCACTTGAGGACCTAGAGGGCCACATGTGGCCTCAAGACCGCAGGTTCCCCACCCCTGGACCTCTCAGGTCAAAAACATAGCATGTAAAAGCTTCCATCTCTATCAGCAGTGGAGTCAGGCCTATGAGTGACTACTGCACTTCTAGCAGGGACAAGATGGAGAGACAAAAACTTAAAAAAAAGGCCCACATATGCAATATTATGTTCAGCTTGTGGCATCACATTTTTTTTAATTCAATATTTTCTTTTTTCCCAATTACATGTAAAAAGAATTCTTTCACATTCACTCTTCAATTCTTGAGTTCCAAATTCTCTCCCATCCTCCTTCCCCTCCCCTCTGCCCAAGAAGGCAAGCAACCTGATACAGGCCATACATGTGCAGTCAATAGCATCACATTTTAGAAAGCTTTGAAAAGATGGAAAACATCCAAAAGCAGATAATCAAGATGTCGAAGAGTCTTGAGTATTTTCCATATGATGACCAGTTAAAGAACGAGATAAAGATAAAATAGAAGAAGAGAAATTTTAGGAGAGTCATGACAAATGTCTTCAAGTATCTGAAGAGTTGTCATTTGGGTAAAGGTTTAGTCTTGTTCTATTTGGCCACAAAGGGAAGGACCAGGTACATGGGTGGAAATCCAAAGCAATAAATTTAAGTTTAATAACAGAAAATTTCCTAACAATTAGAGCTATCACAAAGTTAAATGTGCTGCTTTGAAACTGTTGGGTTCTCCCTCACAAGAGGTCTTCAAGTGACAAACACTAAATGACCACCTGTTTTATGTTTTATGTGGATTATGTTTTAGTGGATTCTTCTTCAGGTTGGATTAGATGACCACAAAGGCCCCTTATAACTCTGAAGTTCTGTGATGCTGTATTTGTAGGATATAAAAAATTCAAGCCAAGGCTGACCTAATTTGGCCTTAAAAGTAATACGTTACGTATAAAATGCATTACGTATTTTAGTCAATAATAATTTTCTTTGTTTTCTTGTAATTTGGAAAACTTTGGATAACCCGTGCCACTTTTTAAAGCTTTCTACTAAAATATGAACTTATACCATCTGTAAAACAAGAGGGCTGATCTCAAAGGCCTCATTTAGCTCTAAAGCCTATGATCTTTCTTTTTCTCTTTATAAATTTTAAACTAGCAAGCAATGGTTTTTTTAAAAAATCATTCTACTGGCTTTGAATTGTTCTCAATATATTAGGTGTTCAATTACACACTTGTATTTCACTACAGTGTTTCTCCTACTAAAAAGAAAGTATTTTCCAAAGTAATGGCAGATTCAACATTCATTCCCTCCAGGATTTCTTACCTCCATGTTTCATTCACAGGTACATGTTCAAGTGTTCAGTATCACAACACACACACACACACACGCCTAAAACTCCCAGACTAAACTCCTAAACCAAAAGTGTTTCAGGAAAATGTATGTTCTTGGCATCCTCAAGACCATTTTGTCTACTCATAGTTTTTGAATGGTCACACATTGCATAAAGAATTTATAGAACCAGGTGACTTGTCAATATTTTCCAAACAACAGTTTTTCACATGAATTGACAGACTGTCAAAATGGTTTTCTCTGAAGTATAATAAATACGTAAGGAGCTAAATGTGACCTTTGAAATATATATAATTATTTCAAATATATTTCTACTTTAATAGTTATCTTTGAACTTCTATAAGCATCTGTGGAAAAAGCATTAGATTTAAAGTTCCAGGGCCAGGATTTGAATTCTAGCTCTTCTTCCTGGAACCTTGGATAAATCTACTCACCTCTCAACTTCAATTTCCTCATTTGTAAAGTGAGAGAATGGGGCTATATGCATTTTTATGGTCTGTTTTATAGCTCTAATTCTGTGGTCCTACATGGTCAAACATACCCATGAGAATCATTAAGTCAAATAGAGAATATGCAGTGGGCAGACTCAAATTATGAGTCAGACTCATGAGAAATTGTGTTCCTGACGTAGCACATAATCTGTGATTTCCCCCACCCGCTCTAACCAAATTTGTAATTCAAGAAAGTCAGCACCCACCATGTGCTGGTAATCTTCTGTATTACACAAGTACACACATACTCCTACACACACACACACATACAAGCACATATATGCACAGAGCGACTACAATTTAAAAAATCATTTATTCCAATAAACACATTACTATTACATAGAATGAACTGATCGGTTTCTAAGTACACAATTTGGTGGCATGCTATCAGTAGATGTTTCTGTTTCTGCTCTGCTTGTATAATTGAGGGGTCAGAAGATGGAAGAGAAACTCTTAAATCCAGGTTATATCACCAGCATGGAAATTCACTTTTAATATGATTTAGGTAAATCTGTATTTCATGTTAGTCACACAACCTATTTATAGTTTATTCCTAACCTTATTAATGAAGAAGGCCCAAGAGGCTAAAATTCTATTTCTAGCTTCACGGTTGCCTGTGAGAATCCAGATCAATGGTTCATCTTTCTGCATTTTGAGTTTTTTGTTTGTACTGGGGACTGAAATCTAGACCTGTGATTTTACGTGTGTCCCCCAAAACAGAGAGTGTTCCCTACGGCTTTAAAATGTTGAGTAATTTACCCAAGATCACATAGATAGTTAAGTTCACACGGCCATCCTCCCCACCACTAAACCATACTGCCTCTCAGCTGTCAAACCTAATACATTTTTAAAAATGCTAATTTACCAAAAGTTCAGACTGGGATTAAAAAAAGGAATTCTAAAAATAAATACAGGCCTCTTGTTATGTTATTTGTTAGCAGTATATCATAAACATTAGTAACAAATGTTAATTTTGCCATGCTCTGTAGGAAATGGGAAAATAATTACTTCATTCTGGAATCCTTTAAAAAGAAACATTTGAAAATACATTTAGTCCACAATGCACAATTAGTCCTTTATTACACTGTCCTGATCTCTAATTGCCTGGGCCACACTTTATTATAACAGTATCTAATGAACTTGGTCTTGTTCACTGTTTCATATTCATCCAACAAACATCAGACACTGAACAGAAAAATGAAATCATTAAAACAAAGAATCAATCAACAAGAATGTATTAAATGCCTAGTGTGAGCCAGGCACTGTGCTAAGCTTTATTTCCAAAGATAAAAACAAAGCAGTCCCTGACTTCAAGGATAGTACAGTCTAGCTGAAGGGAAAAAGTTGGGGGTGGGGAGTTTAGGGGAAAGGAGAGGCCTCATGTATCAGGTAACAAAAACTATCTTGGAGGTAACAAGGAATTCTAACAGGCAGAAGTAAGGTAGATTCCAGGCCTGGAGGACAGTCTATGCAAAGGCATAGTCAGTCACTCAAAAAGCATTTATTGGTTGTGTTTAAGCTGTGAATAAAATCCAGCAAAATACTTCAAATGATTCCATCCAATCACATAACTCTAGGCATGATGTCCCAAGGAACTGAGTTATCAGGCAGTCAATAAGCATTTATTAAGTGTCTACAATGTGTTGAACACTAGAGTAGGATAAAATGTGAGGATGCAAAGAAAGGCAAGACAATTCCACCTTTCAAGGGACTCACAGTCTAACAGAAAGACAACATTAAAACAATTACGTACCAAAATGATATCTGCAGGCCAGGAAGTGAAATGCCTTGTGTGAGGAACAGTAATAAAGGCAGCCTGGCAATAGCACAATATGTGGGAAGGGCAATGTTTACCAACCCACGTATAACATGGTTGGATAAATGGGTTGGGGCCGTGTCATGAAGGGTCTTAAAAGTCAAATGGAGGAGTTCACATTTGAGTCTAAGAACCATTTGAAATAACCCATAGGACATGGTCAGACTTGAACTTTAGGGAAATCATCTTAGTATAGAGGACGAACTGGGAGAACAGAACAATGAGGAGAGATTTGTGGCAAAGAGACGAAATAGGAAGATACTGCATTTTCCATGCCAGAGGTAATGACAGCCTGAAATAGACTGATAGACCATGTAAATGGAGAGAAGATGTGAGAAATGTTATGGAATTACAAACCACAAAATTTGTCAACTGAATGCATATGTAGGGTGAAGGTCAGTGAGAAGTCAATGATAATACTGAGGCTACAAACCTAGTGAACAGAAAGAGGCAATGCTCTATACAGAAATAAGGAAATTTGGAAGAGGTATGGTTTTGGGAGGGAAAGATCATCACTTCATTTTGGATATATTGAGTAAGAGATGCCTATAGGACATCTAGTTTGAAATGTTTAATAAGTAGACTGCTGGAAATATATAAAAGGAGTAAAAGAGAGACTGGGGCTAACTAAATATATCTGAGAGTCATCAGCTTTGATATGATAATTATATCCACTAGAAATGATGAAGTCGCTAGGGTTTTACAGGACAGAGACTGGATGTATACCTGTTCCACAAAATTGATCCAACTTTATCATCTCTCTGTAAGTGACATCTTACAATAAATAAAGAAAACCAATAGCCAGATTTCCTGATCCATAACAGCCCTTTTCCAATAGTCATTGTTTTCAGCTGTAACAATTTAAACAAAATTCTCAATACTGTATACAAAGAAGCTCTAGTACTCCTGGGAGAGAGAAAAAAAATCCCAAAGACATGGTCTAGTAGAAAGGCAACTGGATTGGGGATCAGGATACCTTAATTCTAGTCTTCACCACAACTCTGATCAACTTGGGGAAAACTAATCCTTCATTCTTTCAACTTAATTTTATTAATTTAGTCACTTATAAAATGGAGATGTTGTGGTGATCTGGCATTTTATAAGCACCAAACATTACTGACAAATAGCAGTTCTCAATACCTGTTATTCTAGAATGGACTAGGCAAGGTTTCTTGCTAAATAATCACTTGACTAGAAGAGGAACAGAGATGTTAGAGGTTTCTGACTCTCTAGCAAGCTTGTCTTTAAAAAGTGGCAGCTACTTAAGAGCTTAACTGGAGCACTGAACTAAATTAGGGAATTCAGAGGCAGACAAAAGATGCATAAAGCTCTTCAATATCAAAGCATTAAATTTCTAAATTTTGAACTAAAAATACACTTTGAAAAGGCCACTTCAGGCATTTACATAGCAAGGAATTTTTACTGTGTCTCACCTATGTGTTCCTATCCAACAGCTTCTCAATTCTAAACCTGTATTTCTCATCTGTCCTCCAAGCCCTCATTAAGGTTTTCTGGTGCTGGTTTTGCTGTTGTTTTTAATCCACCAGTGACCAGGGTTTTTTCTTAGCTCAGGTTCCAAGTCTAGGCATTCTTGGCTATCATCCCAGGTACTTCTGCCTGAATGTCCCTAAAGTAGCAAGCTGTTTTCTTTCTTTCTCTGAAAAAAACAGAACCTCTCTTTTTTCTTTTTTTTTAATCAGATTTTGTGTCCTCAGCATTAAAAATTTGCTAAACTTTCACATTATTTGCAAATTGCAGCTGCTGCATATGGTTTGCTTTTGGCATCTTGAAAGCAATGTTTTCAAAAGATTTTACTTTTTTTTCCCTGACACCATAATTATCTAAACACAAAGAAGAGGGAGGTGGGTAAGAACCTGAAAAGATCATTTGAAGTGAAAATTGTTATTACATAAAGGCAGACATGGGGGAAAAATCCCAAATAATCCTCTCAAATAATTTAGCAATTTGAATAATGACTTTCTTACAATTTTGCTCAGGGGGAAGGTTTTTCAGGGTCAGATAGTTCTTCTAAACTATGTGGTTTTCTTTTAAGCATATAGCACTCAAGTAGTACAATGGAAAGAGAATTGACCCTGAAGTCAGAAGGCCTGGCTTCAAATTCCCCATCTATATGACCTTGGGAAAGTAACTTAACATCCCTGGTCCTCAGTTATCTCATTTGTAAAATGAGAGCATTGGACCAGAGGGCCTTAAGAGTTCCTTTGAGCTCAAGACCTATGAAACTAAATGAGTCAGTGGTAATTTCTCTTACCTATCAAAGATATGCATTAGGAGTACTGAAAGAAGCAGAGGTGGGGATAAACCAGAAACCTTTTGTTTTTCCAAGAGATATATCTACATAACAGAGCAGCTAATTTAAATGCATCAAATTTTGTCAAAGTTTTGCTTCTGAGTCTGTGTGCCATTATATTTCCTTCTATATACTCTCATTCTCCTGTTTCACATTTTGTATCATGATTAGTTGCCCAAACTTAAAAAAATAAAATAAAACTCCATGCAACTAACTTCTGTGTCAAATCATTGAATATGTCTTCCAGATTCACGGATGTAGGAAAGAAAATGTCTCTATCATCTTATAAAGAATTTTATCAGTCTGTGAAAACTATACCTCAATAGTGATTACATTTTGATTGGTCAAGTATGGATAGCTATGAAATATGTTTGAAGAGAAACAAAACATAAACAAATCATGGGAATAAAGATACCAGATACTCAACCAAACAAAAAGAAAATATTCCTCCTTGATAAAAACCAGAAAAACACTCCTTTCTCCGGTAATGTAAATAGGAAAATGGGCTAGCATTTTTGTAGGAAATGGATTTAGACCCTCATCTTATGCCATACACCATAGGTAATTCCACCTCAATGATAGACAAACTTTTTTTGAAGAAGACTGGCAAAGATAGATGACCTTTTTTGCTATTAAGCAAAGAGAAGTGATTATTAAGAAAAATATGTCCTAAATTACACCAACATAAAATATGTATATACCAAAAAATAATATAATCAAAAGAAAAAGAAAAGAACAGATGGAGGAAATATTTGTTAAACACTACAGCTAAAAACTTGACATCTAAAATACATAAGGAAGTGTTAAAATTTACAAAGGTAACTCTTGAATCTATTATGGTCAAATGATATGAATGGACAAGTTTTGAAAGAGAAAATACAAGTTGTTAAGCAATTGGAAAAAAATGTACAACTTTCCAGAGTTTCCAGATCAAGGAGAAAATACTACAAGCAGCGAGAAAGAAACAATTTGAGTATTGTGGAAACACAATCGGAATAACCCAAGATCTAGCAGCTTCTACACTAAGAGATCGAAGGGGTTGGAATACAATATTCCGGAGGTCAATGGAGCTAGGACTAAAACCAAGAATCGCCTACCCAGCAAAACTGAGTATCATGCTCCAAGGCAAAATATGGATTTTCAATAAAACAGAGGACTTTCAAGCTTTCTCAGTGAAAAGACCAGAGCTGAATAGAAAATTTGACTTTCAAACACAAGAATCAAGTGAAGCATGAGAAGGTAATCAAGAAAAAGAACAAGAAAAAGA
>CM053626.1:168779479-168821420 GCA_028646595.1 Phalanger gymnotis
AGAGAATTTGGAACTCAAGGTTTTAAAAAAATAGATTTTCAAAAGTAAAAAAGTTTTTTTTTTCATGCAACTAGAAAATAAGATGCACAGGCAATGGGGCGTAGAGATTTATTTTGCCCTACAAGAAAGGAAGGGAAAGGGGGATGGGAGGAGAATGGGATGACAGAGGGGAGGACAGACTGGGGAACAGAGCAACCAGAGTATATGCCATCTTGGAGTGGGGGGGGGGAGGAAATGGGGAGAAAATTTGTAATTCAAACTCCTGTGAAAATCAATGCTGAAAACTAAACATATCAAAAAAAATTTTTTTTTTAAAAAACGGAAAAAATGTACAACCTGATTACTAATAAAAAGGTACAAATTAAACAACTTTGAAGTCCTCCCTCGCACATATCAATTTAACAAAAATAATTTAATTAACCAAACTTAATGTTTGCAGTGCTATAAAAAAAACAGGTAACACTTTCATTAAAATTGACTTTTATCTTAATATAAAATTTTTTTTGGAAAGCAATATTGATGTGTAATAGAAGTTACAAAATAATCAAATGTTTTGTCTAACCTGATAATGCTAGCAAAGATTTTTAAAAGAACTATCAATTCAAATATTTTTGTAGCAGCATTATTTGTAATTGCAAGAAACTGTAAGCAATCTAAATATTTCACAATGGAAAAGTGATTGAATTGTGATGATAGTGTAATGGGATATAATATAATATAGATATATATGTATGCGTATGTGTATGTTTAGATACAGATATGTAGATATATATATATACAGATATAGATGCAGATAAAGATAGATATAGATATAGATATAAATATGGAGGCACCTAAGGGTCTGGCTCAGTAGATAGAGTGCTGGGCCTGGAGTCAGGACATTAGCTATCTGACCCTAGGCATGTCATTTAACTTACAGCTGCAAGATATAGACATGCATATACATATATATATATATGCATATATATATATATATACACACACACACACAAATATTTATATCTGTATGTGTTCAAACACCTCTTTTAAAACTCTGGAAAATTAGTGAGTGCCTGTTCCAAATTCTCCAAGTAAACGTATAGCAATGTTATCACATATAATCTCTCTGGCCCTTGGTTTCTTCATCTGTAAAATGGAATTGTTTAACTAAATTTCCTCAAAGATTTCTTTTCTAGTGTTTAAAGCCTACAGTCCTACAATGAAATTTGCAGGTATGGCAAGTTAAGTATAGGTTTTGTGGGGAGAGCTAATGAGCTCAATTTTGACCACTTGAGGTTCAGGTGACTTCAGTTGCACTAAGAAAAAGGTATTTGCATGTGCCCCTAGTCTGAACTATTCCTACTATTAGTATTAAAGAATACAATTAATCATTAGTAGGGTACAGTGGAATTTTTCATACTTATTTGCAAGCAAAATGTGCTTTGAGATATAACAGGCCTTCAGCTGTGTCTTTAAAGTGGTTCTAACCAAGATGAAGTTGAGGACCAAAATAGTAAAACTACCTAAGAGTTATCTGGGTCAGTAGCAAATATGATGCCCTAGAGTCCAGGGGTGAAGAACCTGTAGCCTCAAGGTCACACATGTGACATTCCAGGTTGTTGGGTGCAGCCTTTTGCCTGAGTCCAAGTTTTACAGAACAAATCTTTTTATTAAGGGGATTTGTTCTGTGAAGTTTGGATTCAGTCAAGGGGCAGTACTTGAGGACCTAGAGGGCCACCCCTAGACTAATGGCTAGATTTCAAAGTTCAGATGTGATTGGAAAACAACAATGGAGAGAGCTAGTGAATCTTGTAAGAAGTAGGACAAACCTTAAAAAAGAAAACATTTTTTCTTTTATTGATATTTTATTGATTTTTTTGCCAAGCAAACCTCAAAGTTCTGTAATCTTTTGGAAGGAAAGCATTTGTTTTGTTCCAATACCTTCAAAGGCAAAACATTCCTTGTTCTAGTTATGATGATAAGATACCATCCCTTAAGAACAAAACATGGCAGCAAAGAAGTTTTGACTCCTTCTATAATCTTTCTCAGCTAGAGAAGATCAAAGGTAAGGAAGAAACCAAACTAAATAAGAGATGTTTTATTTATGTAGATAAAATGGAAATGGTATGGTGGATGTTAAATGGTAGGCATCTTGGTGACACAGTGGATAGATTGCTGGATTGGGAGTCAGGATGACCCTAACTTCAAATCCTACATCAGATATTTTACTGGCTATGGAACTCTGACTAGTCATGTAAGTGTCCTCTGCCTCTCTTTGTTTTGGTTTGGGTTTATTATTATTATTATTATTATTATTATTATTATTTTTTGGAGAGGAGAAGGCAAGGCAATTGGGGTTAAGTACTTGCCCACGGTCACATAGCTAGTAAGTGTCAAGTGTCTAAGGCTGGATTTGAACTCAGGTCCTCCTGACTCCAGGTCCAGTGCTCTACTCACTGAGCCATCTAGCTGCCCCTCTCTGCCTCAGTTTACTCATCTGTAAAATGAGGGTAATAATAGTACCTATTTCTTAGGGTTGTTGTGAGGACAGAGTGAGATAATATTTGTAAAGTGCTTTGCAAACCTTAAAAGTGATATATAAATGCTAATTATAGTAACATGTACAATATAATTTATGATTCCAATTCCCTTGATGAATGATCATAAGGTTGTTTACCATGCTTCAAATTTGTATGCAACAACTTATGCCTTCGATAAATATTTATAGGGGCCTTTATTTTCAATGACTTGAGGTAAGTCAAAATTTTATTTAAGCAAAATAGTTCAGTGGCTAATTAGAAAAATAGAGTAGTGGTGGGGGGCAGGAGGTATAGTTTATGCAGAACAGAGTGAAGAATTAGGAAGTATGCAAAAATGGCATCTGGGCAACCAAAATATGTCACAAAGTTTATCTACTTATAAGTGAGACCCTTCATAATATTCTAATTACTGTTACTTCACAAAAGGTTCTAATATGCTTGGTTAGCTGGTTTCCAAAACCATAGAAAATTAGAAATAGCAAATGAAGTAGGAAAAGGGACTGCTAGAAGCAGGTACACTAGCAATAAAATGAAGTTACAGTTTGATAGCAAGAATGAAAGAAAATCTATTAAAAAAAAACAGGGCAGCTAGGTGGTGCTATGAGTTGAGCACCGTCCCTGGAGTTAGGAGGACCTGAGTTCAAATCTGGCCTCAGACACTTGACATACTTACTAGTGGTGTGACCTTGGGCAAGTCACTTAACCCCAATTGCCCTGCCTTCCCCCATCCAAAACAAACCAACAAACAAAAAAAAAAAACAAAAAGAAGATGCAAGAGCTCAAAATGCATAGCAGCCTGGAGCCATTTAGCACACAAGCAAAAAGTGCTATAACCTTCAAATAGCATTGCATAATGATGTTCATAATCATGACCGATTCATAGAAAGTTAAATTACGTTCAAGATGCTCTGTTTAAAGCTTCAGATAAGCGTGACAATCTTCTGGAAAGATTTCCATATCCAACAATTTTTTAAAAATTTCTTATGTTTTTATTTGGCTATGAGAATTGGACTATAAGGAAAGCTGAGCAACACAGAATTGATGTTTTTGAATTTTTGTTTTTGACTTTTGAGTTTTTGTTTTTGACTTTTGAGAGTCCCTTGGACAACAAGGAGATCAAATCAGTCAATACTTTTTTTTTTGTTTGTTCTTTTTTATTTTTTTTTTCAAATCAGTAAATACTTAAATTAATTCAGGCTATTTTATTTACTAGAAGGTCAAATATGAAGCTCAAACTTAAATACTGTGGCCACATACTGAAAAGATGGGACTCACTGGAAAAGAAACTGATGGGAAAGATTAAAGGCAAAAGGAAAAGAGGGCTGAAGAAGATGAGATGGACAGATAGTGTCATGGAAACAATGAACATGAACTTGGACAGACTTAGATAGTGGAGGATAGGAAGGCCAATGTGCGATGGCCCATGGGGACACAAAGAGTTGAACATAATTGAACAATTGAACAAAACAATGTTAGCTACTCAGGAAATGCCATGATCCAGAAAAACTCATTCTTCAAGCATTTTTAAGCAGACATTGTATAGTAGAAAGAACACAAAATACTATTAAGTCAAAAGACCTGAATTCTAGCTCTGTCTTCGCCAGTAACTACTTTTGTGATCTTGGGCAAATAACTCTTACCTCTCTGAAATTCTATAAATGGAGGGGGTTGGGCTAGAGGTCCCTTTCAGCTTTAACGTCAAAGAGTCTAGCCCAGGTTTAACTATACTTCCATTCCTTCCCAAGTATATTTAGAACAATTCTTAATGACACAATCCTAATATATCTAGAGCAGAGTTATAACACATCTGCATCTAAAGATATAAGAAATAGGCATTCAGTAAAAGCTGATTAATTCTACCTTCTGGAGAAAGCAAGATCAAAGAATCAAAGCAACTAGAATGAGAAATACAAACTTCAAAAATGTTCTAGCAGCATATCAAAACCAAAAATTCTGTTTAAACCATAAATGAAATCCAGCAAAATACTCCAGATGATTCAGTACAATTGGGTCACTCTAGGAATGATGGTCCAAGGACACTACTAATAGGTGGTTGAGTAGCCAGTCAACAAGCATCTATTAAGTGCCTATTATGGGCCAGGCACTAGGCTAAGTTGAAGACAGAAAGGCAAAAAACAGTTCTTGCCCTCAAGGCACTCACAGTCCAAAGGAGGAGACAATATGTAAACAATGATCTACAAATAAGACATAGCATAAGCTAGGAGCAGTCTTAGAGGGAAGACATTAAGATTCTTGCAGATGGTGACGCTGTAGTCGAGACTTGATGGAAACCAAGGAAGTAGAGATGAATTAGATGGGAGAGGATTTTAGGCATGAAGATTATCATACTGGCATAATGGGACTACACAGTGCCATAACTTATGACAGAATTCTTTCAAGCATATTTCTTGCCAGCATTGATATTCCTCCACACTATCTGAGGCACTGACATTATTTATAGCATCATGTAGTCAGTTCAGTCATATTTCAGTCATATCTGACTTTTCATGACCCAAAATGAGATTTTCTTGACAAAGATAATGGAGTGGTTTGCCATTTCCTTCTCCAGCTCATTTCACAAATGAGGAAGCTGAGGCAAGAAGGTTGAGTGACTTGCCTAGGATCATACAGCTAGGAAGTATCTGAGGCCAGATTTGAACTCTGGTAAATGTCTTCCTGACTCCAATCCTGGCACTATAGCCACAACAGTACCTAGCTGCCTATGTAATCAAAATTCTTCAGCAATGGGAAGCTGTACTTTAGCATTCCACTAAATAACAATCTTACACCTGAAAAAGGGAGACAAATCATAGATGAAAGTGGGAGCCCCTGTAGTGACTTAGGGGAAGAAGAAGATTCTTAGAAGGTATTAAAGTCTCAGGCAGTCATAGGTCCATATGGCCAGGGTGAAGAATCTGTGGCAGATGTGGAAATACATAAGGAATTCAGCACACCCAGTTCCTCAAGTACACTGTGTACGTGTTCTAAAATACATGACAGTAAGAGATTTAATGAGGGCAGAAAACACCTGTGCTCTAAACATTGTCTATCACCTGTTGCCTAGCACAGTGCTCTGTACACATTAAGCTCTTAATAAATGTTTGTTGAATAGAACTGAATTTTATCCTTAAAAGCTGTGCAACTTTTTTTTCCATTTTGTTGTCAATAAAATCCTGTTTGGATCTCACCAGGTAAGCAATTATTTCTATCAGAAAACCACACAGTTTTGCATTGGAAAGGACCTTTAAAAACCAATGTAAAGTAAACATGCAGTGGAGTCCTTTTTGTAGAGTAAAGAATCACTTTGTAAAATGGATAATCACTTTCATTATTTTTTGTGTAAGTCTAGGTTTTCACACATTAGTGTTTCTTAAAGTGAAGAGTCTTCAAGTGCACTGTGGCTGCTGCTGTTTGAAACTGGTATCACTCTGATGGGTTACAGAATCTGGGAGCCCCCTTGAACTCTGCTTGGATCTTCCCACTTGGATCTAGCCTTTGCCTGAGGCCATAAGCCTTCCATTATCTGTAGGCCCAAATCTCAGTTACCCTTAAACTAACCTACCCCAACTAGGTCAATTTGTCTGTTAGTTTCCAGATTGCCTCTGGCTGCTTCCCACCCCAGATCCCATCAAAGTCCCATTCTCTGGGTTCCTGAAGTCTTGACCTCTAGTCACTAAAGTCCCTTCAAGACCCTCCCTAAACCCCTCCTCTAGTCACCCCAGACACCTTGACCACCCCTAGATCCCTCCCGCAACCTTTCTGTATATAAGTCTCATCTTGCCTCCATGAAGGTGCTCAGATTCAATTTAACTCAGCTTAGATTCAATCTGACCCACTGGCATTAGTGTCACAAATGCTCAGGCTCCCTAAGAGTCTACCCATTATGGCGAATCTTTAATAAACTTTGTTTTTCTTTGGCTGAGAAGGCTTGAGTAGAATTCATTCAGCAAGACTTGGTACATTGGTATTTTAGGGTCCCAAGCATCCCTAAACCCCTAAAAACCTATGGTTCCCTAACCTCATCAACTCCAAGGAGTTTCTCCAATAATATACACCATGCTTTAGTATGTTTTAACATTTCATAAAGTCGAAATTCACATTTTAAGATTTGATCTGTTTTACTTTCCCTAGTTTTGAGCATCATCAAATCAATTTGATAAGTGAAAGTATGCAGAAACCAAAAACTCATAACAAAATGTAAAGCAAAAAAAATTCTTATTTTCCAAATGTATTTTCTATTTTTATTATCATAAAGGAGAGACTGGTGAAAAATTAGAAATCAATGAACCTAATATATATGAGGAGGAAAAAAAGCAGGAAGCATATAAACCATAGGAATATTATGTTCTTAGCATTATTGTGCATTTAAATACAAAATTGAAGGCTGGCAAATTTCAAGTTTGTTCAGTTATTCACCAAGGTGAAATAAAGAATTTACTCAACAAATGACTTCCAGCTGCAAGTGATAAAATTCACTGGATCCACAATAAAATTTCTACAGAACTACAACTGATCATATTTTTACAATAATTAGTTTTCAGGAGGAATCATAATTGAGGAAATTGGGTGGAATGAAATTATCCATTACTGTTACTGATTAGAACTGTGCTTGGCACATAGTAAGCATTGTAAATACTTTTTCATTCATTAATTCCTTCAACAATTTATTGAAGGTCTACCTTGTTATGCTAAGGGGGTGAGAAGATGACAAAGACATTTTCATGGTCTTTGAGAAGTTTACAATATAGTAGAGGAACTGAGAGGAGAGTCAACATAAGAAAATGGACAGAGAGTCAGCCTTGAAGGTTGGAATTTCTCTCATATTTCAAATTCCTCTCAAAGTGGCTGTATGACCCTGGTCAAGTCAAGTAAGCTCTCAGTGCTCTAGGCAACTCTCCATGCCTACAAGATGCAGAGAAGCTTCTAGTCTGCATTGGTAGAAGGAATTTTCTCACCTGGGAGTTCCTATACCAATGAAGTTGTGGGTCTAATCTTTTTCCCAACTTATGGTCTAATAATTATTAAAGATAGTGCTCCTTCTCTGAGCTAGATTCCCAACTCAAACTCCCAGGTCAGATTCACCTAAAGTATAACAACCCAGGTTCCAGGTACTCTGCCCATCTGGATCGTAAATTATCTCCTACATTGTGCTTCACTGCTTAGATATTCAATTGACTCCTTTGCCTATAGAACTGCTATACGCTTTTGGAAAGAATTGGGGCCCACACCCTACAATCAGCAGGTGAATTGGCTCTGAGATCTTTGATTTCCTGGAGAAGATCCCAGCTCCAGGTGCCAGACTTTCAACTACTCTTGCTGGCTCACTCAACTCTACTTCACAGCTGGACTCCCAGCAGGCTTGACTCCTTTTCTTTTTAAACCCTCAGTTTCTCTCAATCCTGTAAATGAATGAGAGGAGAAAATGACACCAAAATGATGCCATCATTTGTTAAGACATGAACAAAATCATAGGATTCTGTTCCAAGGTGCCATCTCTGGAGAGGTGAGAACAAGTAATAGACATCTCCCTTTCCTCCTTGCTGTACTCTCTGAAAAGCAAAAGGAAAAAGGTGAAGAGCAATCTCAGGAACTGGGTTCTTCCTCTATAACTCACTCTCCTCCACTGTGAGAGCAGACTCTCCTCAAATGTGGTTGGCTTCCTTTTTTTTTTTTTTAATGCAAGCCCAAGGATTACGGTTGTAATTGCAGCCAATCAGGTTCCTGGGGAGTGCTAATTGCCTTCATCCAAGACCCTATAATCCTTTCAAGTTGATTCAGGTGAAAATTGCAGGAAACTTCCTTAATAGTTACTTTACAAAAATAAACAATGGTATTATATAAGATGACAGCCAAGTCTATTTCAGAAAACATTTAAATTATTATGAAAATGACTGCATGAACTTTCATAAGAAAAGCATTCTTTAAATTAAACAGCTTCATATATTGTTGAGGGATCTGTGAATTGATCCAACCAGTCCAAAAAACAATTTGCAATACTGAAAAAGTGACTAAAATAATCCTACTCTTTGAGCCCAGGTAGGCATGTACTCCAATAAAATCAAAGATTAAAATATAACGAAAGCATTTTTTGCCGTACTTTTTTGTAGTAGCAAAGAATGGAAAACAAAGTAGATGGCCATTAATAGGGGAATGGTCAAGCACATTGTGTTTCAGGAGTATAATGAAATATTACTAGGCTTTAAAAGATGATAAATATGGAGAAAAATGAAAATATTTAATGAACTAATGCAAAATGAATTGAGTTGAATGGGGATTCCAACAATGTGAATGGACAGTATAATGAAAAAAACTGAAACTGAATATCATGAATTATAACAATCAAGCCTGACCATGAAGAAGAAACAGGAGAACGTACCTCTCTCCCTTTTTTAAAAAGGTAGGGAACTATAGGTGTTCTGCATGTACTATATACATAAAAGACATGTTGGTTAATTTTGATGAACTAAACAATTTTTCATCTTTCTTTTTTAATCTTTATTCTAAGGGATAGTTCTCTGAGTAGTGAAAGAGTTATATTGAGAAATAAAAGAGATGAAAAACAAAAATATAAATAAAAAAATTTAAATAGACAAATTCAACAAAACTGTACATTTTTAAAAATGAGGCTTCTAAGCATGGGTTAGAAATCAATCTAACAAAGACTTCTGCTGGTGGCATAATGTGAATTATGATAAGCATATAAATTTAACATCCACTATGCAAATGAAATGTTTAATTGCACAGAATAACATCAGAATAGATTTTCTTTAGAACTAAAGTCTGCATTTCTACATGAACCTTGTATATCAACAGCTCTATATTGTTCCCTATTAATATAAGAGATGAATTTAACAGCCACAAAGAAAGGATTTTTAAATGAGTAATTACTAGCTCTGTTTCAGAAAATGAAAAACATGGATAGCCTCTCCTCTGGGATACTACCTCAACTTGCATTCACATCTTGTGAATTTGAGTCCCAGGGGGAAGTTACTAGCTACTCTATTTTGGGCAGAGAAAGAATTTCAGCACATGTTGAGATAAGTGAAGTCCCTCATCATCATATATGTCATGCTTCTGTTATAAACTCATGACGAATTCCTCATTTCCTATTTTTCTCCAGGTAATCTGTAGAATCCTCCAATGATAATATTTACTCTGTTTCTCACTTCATTGATCTTCACCCAAATGCTCTTTGTGATGGTTAACTCCTCATAATTCATCTTAAAATATTATTCTCCTTTTTTATGTACCTTGTTCCTTATGAACAAAGATAAACCTCTCCAAAAGGAATATGTCAAGCCTGGGACCTATCTCGCCAAATTTCAGCGATAGCCCTAAATTCAAATATGTCTCCTCCTATTAGGTTCTTTAATTTATCTCCATTGTTATTTATATTTTATACATTGGTATATAGAAACCTAAAGTCCTGCCAGTCTTATTGCTGGGTTTTTCTTGGATTTTAGCTCCTAAGAATTCCTTCCTCTGTTGTTATTCTTCCTTCCACAGCATAACTACGCTATATGATGTTCTAGGGCAGTGGTTCTAAAAGGGTCATCCATGGAACCCTAGGGATCTCCAAGACCCTTTTAGGAAGTGCAAGAGGTCAAAACTATTTTCATAATATTAAAATATTATTTACCTACTAAAACATTCTCCATTTTCCAACTGCCTATCTGTGTGAGGCTGGATTTTTTTCACATACTTCAACCAAAACAATATACCATAACAGATTGAAGTTTTAAGAAGCCAGATGTCTTATAATATGACAGACAGTGAATAAACTCACAAAAATATAAAATAATATAACTTTTCTATTTTTCTTTGTTTTAGAAAATATATGTTGCCCTAAACATGTTAGTTATAATAACATGTAATGGATTTATTGATATTTTAGATGAATTTTTAAATTAGCAGCTTTAATTTCTAATGTGGTAAATATTGATAGATATGATCCACATAAACAAAAGCTCTTTGGGGTCCTCAATAACTTTTAAGAGTATATAAAGCGGTCCTGAGAAAAATAAGCCACTGTTCAGGTTTGATGGATATCCATAAGACATTTTCTCCTTTCTGTTTCAATGTTAAAACTTTTTTTTAATTAATTTGCAGGAGTCCAGGTAAATACATTTTTCTTTTTGCCTCATTAGGTATATTCCATCCCTGGCAAATTATACATCATTACTATATTTTATACTGTGGTCCAGAAATCCAAATCATGTTCTCAAACACCATCTTGTTAACTACTTCATTTCCCAAACTCTTTCCCTTCTGTGTCTGTTCTCTGTGACTGGCAGCAGGGACAAACAGCACTAATGCTACTTAGATAGCTAGTTTCTTTCTCAAGACTTCATAGTCCTTAGCAATGCTTTTTAGATTTCTTCTGGCAGCATCATTTGTCTCCAAGTGAATCATCAAAAACAGTAATAGTTATTAAGTTTTACAAGTCTGGGAAGGTTCTCCATCCCCTAGGTACATGTTAATGGCAGGTCAACAAAGTGTTCGCCTTAGTAAGCCCTCAGGAAGAACTCACCTAGCAACAGTATTTATCTCTCCTTGTTATAATTCTCCTTGGATGAATAATTATTTAAAGGTGCCAAGTAATGCACATCATCAATCCTCAGAAAATAAATAATGACTTCTTTCTCAGAAAACAGTTACTTCCTCCTTTTGGGGGAATAACCTCACATCTGTTACTTGACTCCAAGTGTTCAGTGGTCATTCTTCCCTGCGTCACATTCTTCCAACCATCTTTTTTCTTTTTCTTCCTCAACATCTACATGTAGCAGCTATGTGGCGTAGAGGACGGAGTGTTGGATTTTGAGTTAGGAAGACCTGAGCTCAAATACTACCTCGGATACTTACAAGCTACCCATGTAACACAGGCAAAATCACTTAACTTCTGTCTGCCTCAGTTTCCTCAATTGTGAAATGAAAAGATAAGAGATATGCCTCAAACACCTTTATCATCTCTTCTATGAAGACAAAGCCCTGAACTTTGAGCACAGCCAGCAATTGTAAGGCTTGGCAGTCAAGCATTGTTTTGTGATTTTTAGTCTTTCCATGTATGTTGATAGTCATTGTGTATATTGTTTTCCTAGTTCGATTTACTTGTATCAGTTCATGAAAGTCTTTCCATGCTTCTCTATATTTATTTTGTTTATAATTTCTAATTAAGCACAGCAATATTCCACTATATTCATGTACTACATTTACTCAATGAATGGATATCTACTTTGTTTCTAATCCTTTGGTACAGCAAAAATTCTACTATGATCATTTTGGTGTCTAAGGCACCTTTGTTTTTTTGTCAGCAATCTTGGTGTACGTGCCCAGCAATGGAATCTCTGGGTGGAAAGATGTGTATGTCTTAGCCACTTTATTTGCTTCATTCCAATTTACTTTCCAGAAAGACTAACCTAATTCACAGCTCTATCAACAATGCATTAGTGTGCCTTTCTTTCTTCATTTCCTTCGTTTTATCATTTAGCATTCCCTTTTTTATCATCTTTGACAATTTCAGGGTTGTTTTGATTTGCATTTCTCTTAGTATTACTGATTTGAAAAATTCTTTCATATGGCTGTTAATAGTTTGAAATCATTCTTTTGAGGACTATTTGTTCATATCCTTTGATCACTTATGGACTGGGAAATGGAATTTGGTCTTATATATTTCTGTTAGTTGTGACTTGGTATCTTTGGATAGCAAAACTTTGTCAGAAATATTTGAAACACAGATTTTTCCAAAAGTGTTTCAGTTTCATCATGTCGAAATTATCTATTTTGTCTTTTGTAATTGCCTCTTCCCATTTTTGGTTAAAAAATTAATGTCCTACATCTTTGAATACTATATGATCTGTTTCTCTTCTAATTTTTAATGGCATAATCATTAGTATTCAAGTAATATACCCATCTTGAATTCATTGTGGAATATGGTGTAAGATGTTGGTCTAGTCTTATTTCTGTCAAATTGCCTTTCAATTTTCCCAATAATTTTTATCAAATAGAATTAGTTCCTAGGTAAATAAAATAAAATAAAATAAAATAAAGTAACAGAACTATTGGTCACAACTATCCAGTCATAAACCCATAAATTTTTAAAGAATAATGTTTTGATAGATATCACCATACCAAATACTCCTAAATTCTAAGCTAAGAAGAATAAAAAGCTTTCAAAATATAGACACCTAATAGAAGAAATGAAAACCATGTAGGAAAAGGATAAAGAAGAATAGATCTTCATTGTCCTATCTGCTATAGGAATTGCCCCCAATGATGTTTGCAGGGATGAGTTTTACAGAAGAAAAATTTATATCTCTATACTTTTTATTCAATTACATTAAAGTTAATTTATCTACGTGTAGAAGAGTTGACCAGACATTAAGTATCAAAAACTAGTAGTTAAGCAACTTGTCCCAGGACCATTTCTATCTCAACTCCATTGGAAAAAAAATGAGTATCATGAGATAATAGTCATTAATAGCTGATATTTATATGTGATTTTAAGGTTGAAAAGCATTTTCATATTCATCTTATCTGATCTTAACAACAAATTTATAAGGTACAGAGTTCAAGTATCATCCCCCCTTTTATACATAGGATTATTAATAATGGCATAATTGAATCAGTGTTGTTATCTACATAAAACTTGATAAGTTACAATTAGGGCTCTACAGAATTTTGAAAATAAAGCAGGGAAACTAAGTAAAACATTTATTTCAGGTCAAGATACATTGCTGATTTTGAGCATTTAGGGGTCTTATTATTTGTTGGGACTCCTAATAAAAAAGCCTAAGTAATATAGCCTATAATATAAACACTTTGAGTTAGAGACTATACAGGGGAACTGATGTAATAATGCTACTTCTACTTACAAATGATTTGGGCTTACTACCATGATTTCAAGATTTAATTGAAAAATCTATTTTGAGCAAATGTTGTAGCAATGTCACAGTCATAGCTAGGCAGCACAGTAGATAGCGTCACTGATGTTCTATGTCAGGAATCACTGAGTTCAAATTGGGCCTCAGACACTTAACTTAGGTTTGACCGTGTGCAAATCATTTAGCTTCTATTTGGCTCAGTTTCCTCAACTGAAAAATAATGGTCTCACAGGGTTGTTGTGAGAATCATATGAGATAATACTTATAAAGCACTTAGCACCATGTGTGGCACATTCTAAGTACTATCTAAAATTCTAAATGCTATTTTATTATTACTATTATTATTGTTATCTTTATTCACAGAGTAGTACATGTAATTTCAAGAAAACATTTATAAATCCACTATGATTCATGTTCACACAATCTATTGCAACTTTTTTCAATTGAGGCTAGCATCTTCCCTACCTACCTACCCCATATTTAACATATTTTTCCTCCCATTGTCCATTTTAGACTCATGGGCTAGAAAGATCAAAGATCATGTGATCCAATCTCCAAATTTTAAAAATGAGATATGAGTTGCTATGATTCACATGGCAAGGTAGCTGCATGGTAGAGATTGAAACCCACTCTCCTAAGACCAAGACTAGACCCAATGCTCTTTTCTCTCTACAATCCACTTCTTTGTGACCTTAGGGAGTGTAAGATAATTTTAACAACCTAAGGAAAACACAATGTTTAAATGTCACAATATAATTCAAAGGCAAATATAAAGAAAATTTTAATAATCTAAACTTTTCATAAGGTCAGCTGCCCAGAAAGGACAGCAGTTACCACAAAGGAACAAATCAGTAATGGTAGAATTTCATGTTAATGAGGAAGTTTTTTTTTTTCAGGAAGAGGGGTGACTGGGTCTGTCTTGCAACGATCAAAACCAACATCTAAGCAGCCACCTCTTCTACCTATCTACGAGGGCAACTCTTTGTAAGTGTTAGAATTAAAATGAAATTCAGATGACGTCAGAGCAGTTAACAAAAATACCAAGGCATACTTTTTTGAAGTATATGAAATGTAGATTAAGAAATCTTCCAGTAACAATCTTCTTTGGACCAATAGTGGCAATGCATAAGATAATTTTGAAAATCCTAAAAACTTGCTGATTAAATCACTAGAAAAATAAAATCTGACCATTTCAATCTTTTCCTGTAATTTACTACAACTGCCTTAAATGGATAGATGTTGGCAAAGAATAAGGATAGAAGTAGGAATGAATCCAATTGTAAAGTAATTACTTTATCTCATGTGTTCTCAGAAAATATGGCCAATCAGAAAAGTTTATCTGGTAGCATTATGGTTAATAAATGGGATTCATAAGATGTACTTATTTTGAATTAAAAATCTTACATATATCTTACAACAAATGTTGAATTTAATTTCAGGAAACCCTACTTATCCATGAAGAATCAGTTTGATCCTGAATCTTTTTATACCTTTAACTTTTATGACAAATAATGAGCTGATGAATTTTAAATGTACTTATTAGCAAGACTAAATGAGGTTCTTATAAAGGTGGAAATAATTAAAAGAAAAGTCAGTGAAAAGCAATGAGAATAGGATGGAAAATCTGTTCACACTCTCAATACACTCAGAAAACACACCAAAAAATGCAAAAAGAATAAAATCAAAAATGAAAAATGAAGTTTCCGCTTAATCATGTTGTCTCTAAAGGAAGAAAACAGCATGATGATATCTTTTTAGAACTCTGGGACATATTACTCTTATCACGCTGTTTTTCTTCTGGTGAAATAGAATAGATGGTCTAAGAGGGAAGAGCTTAAACTGATTAGGTTAGCAAGCAGGCAGGGCATATAAGTAAGGGTGGAGAGAATATACTCAGTTCTCTATGAAGCAAAATGTCACGGGGGGACATTTGATTTTATACCAAGTTAATACTGTGACAGAAAGATGTTAAGAGAATTATAATTTACATGAAGAGAATTATTTTTTTGTTTTCCATATTCGAAATGAACACCTTAATGGCAAAAAGAGAATTATCTTGGATGAGTAGCTTGGTTTGGAATTAGAATGGCTCAAAAACAGCTTTGTATTCTACCAAGCAGTTTTAGCGTCTACCTGAGGAGGAAAAATCCTGAAATGATTTGGAATTAAAAAATGCTCCATCCCAGCTTTAGCATGGGTTGAAGGGAAATTGCTCAACAGAGGGAACTGCTATTTTTAGCCAACACATTTTATAAAATATCTAACTTAGAGAGCTGTATTTTGGTTAGAAAAGTAATTTATTTTACTGAACCTGAGACCCCCATTTTGAAGACACATCAAGTGAAATCATATCAAGTTTTAGAAATGGATCCCTATTGGTAAACATGGATGTTTGACATGATAAATATAAAAAGCAAAAGAATAGGGGAAATAGAGAAAAAAATAGAGAAAAGTATGTAAGTTAAGACAAGAGCACGCAACAGATGAGGAGGAGGGAAGAGGAGTTGCTAGAAGTGGTGTGTTTCAAAATGTTTGTTTGCAAAAACACTACAAAATCCATCATGCCCTCAGAAGTTTAAACTCTTTCCTATTCAGTCTACTGGGAGTATTATCTGACTTTATTATAGAAGTCATTGGGAAAATAAAAGTTGCTTTGATTATTAAGTGAAATGAAACACATCTATTCTATAAAGAAAAGGATACCTGTAGTGAAATTCAGGAAGGCAACCCAGAGAAGAGGTGAATACAAGCAATTATACAAATGGGAGGAAAATGATAAAAGTGAGCCATCAAACATGATTAAGCTCCACAAAAATGTGCATAGCTGCTTGTACTGCTCCTAATGAAAGGATTTCAAATTTTAAATCTAGGACATATCCCTTTTACTAGAGAGTTTGATTAGTTTAATACAATAATTCCTCCCAGCAATAATAGCTACCCAGCTGTTTAATATATCTCTTGAAAGTGTGTTATAAAATGAAATCAACTACACTGTGACCAGTTATTTTTGCTGGTGTATAATATTCATTGAAGTTCTAAAATGTCTATCATAGCTTAAAAGCAGATTACTGAAATGCATCCTATAAAATACTTTTGCCTCTGAAACTGAATTTAACAGTATGAAAATATCCTAAATCTTAGGCTGGGGTGAAGGGGTTTGAGAACACCATCACTCTACAAACAAAAATTCAATGGGGACAAGAGGTTCCAAGGATACTTCTCATTGACATCCTATCAATACAACAGTTTTGATGAGCAGGATGCTCTCAGAAAAACCTGGAAAGACCTACATGAGCTGATGCAACATGAAATGTACTGTGTACAAAGTAACAGCAATATTGGAAGATGATCAGCTATAGGTGACTTAGCTATTCTCCGCAGGACAATGATCTGAGAGAACTCTGAAAGACTTAGGACAAAAACGCTATCCATCCACAGAGAAAGAACTGATGATGTCTGAATACAAATTGAAGCATACTTTCTAAACTTTCTTTATTTTTCTTGAGGTTTTTTTTGGTTTATGTTTTCGTTCATAAAATGATTATTATGGAAATGTTCTGCATGACTACATATGTATAATCTATATAAAATTGCTTGCCTTCTCAGTGAGGTGGAGTGGGGAAGGAGGAAAAGAGAAAATTTGAAACTCAAAGTTTTCAAAACAAATATTAAAAATTGTTTTTACATGTAACTGGAGAAAAATAAAATACTAAACAAATAAAAAATACAATTTTTATTTTACTGAATGTTGTCCACAAAACTTTCTATTCAACTTATTGAAGGATAAGGGAAGGAATTTCCTATTTAGCAAAGCAGATTATTCATATAACAACTTTTATAATCACAATAGTCCAATAGATAATTAGCTGAGATGCCTGACAAGATATGATATATTGCAAATGTTAGCACTTGTTAAAACTAAACAAAATGCTCCACTGTTTAAAATATATTACCTCTACTACCAAATAAACTCCTAGTGCAGTTAGTCAGAAAAATCTAACAACTGTTATGATCCTCATTATGGTGGAAGATTTTATTTCTAAATCTTGAAGCAGAGAAAAGATCTCACAGAATTAAAACAAAAATAAAACAAATATAGAAGCAAGAAAGTTTGACTGGCATGTACTACTATTAATAAAAATAGTAACTGATATGAATATAGTACTCTAAAATTTGCAAACCACTTCATATACCACATTTGGCCCTCACAACAACCCTGAGAGGAAAGTGTTATAGATATTATTATAATTTCCATTTTACTGACGAGGACACTGAGGTAAACAGGGCTAAGTGACTTCTCCAGAGACACAAAGCTAGTAAATGTCTGAGGCTAGCTTTGAACTCAGGAAGGTGAGTCTTCCTGATTCCAATTCCTGTGCTCTATCCACTTTACCATCTAGCTGTCCCTTCTATCTACTACTAGATCATATACTTTGGCCTTGTAGCTAGAGAATTTGTTCATGCTTACTCTCTTCCACCCCCACTAGCTCCAAAAGAATAAAGAATATGTCTCAGGACTTGCCTTCTCCCAGGGACCTCAATGCAATTCAGGAATAACTACTGACTACTGGATTTGATGTGTTAATAAGCTGGGACCCCTATTAATGCTATAACCAGTGCACAAATTGAAAATAAGTACCATGTCTCAAATGTGTTACATCACACTTAACGAGGCTGACTGTAAGAAGACTCCCTTCAGTACCTGAAAAGGCATAGCTGTAAATACACTGTCAGGTGCTTTACTTAGAAGATCTTTTTACACTGCAATTAGGTTCCCTGCCTCCCCCGCCTCTTCTCCTTGCCTCACACCCACCTATCTGCTCCCACAGTGGATTTTTTTGGCCCATATAACTCAAGAACAAGATAGGACTTTGTGATAAAGAGACCATTGTCTAAATACCCCAAGTTTCCTATGGGAGCTGTACTTCAGTTTTCATGTTTCACACACTGAAGACATTAATGGAAACCCTAAAAATAAGAGACACCAAACACTCAATCAAAGCTGGGCAAGTGAGGAGAGAGTCAGTAGCTTTTGAGGAGTCCAAATGTTTTTCTTTCAGTTAATGAACATATTCTGTTCATTCTCAGCCAAAAACAAGATCAATCAACCAATTAGCATTTATTAAGAACATACTTTATGTGAAGCACTTGCCTAGGCACTATAGACACAAATTCAAAGAATGAAACAACTCTCAGAGAGCTTGCATTACTTTGGGGAAATAAATATACATACATGTATAATATATTTATGTATATTATTTATGCCATATATGTGAGTACTATACATACAAAGGGAATAAATATAAATAAGTGCAAGGTTAGAATTATTTACAAATGTATATTGGATTCAGCTTGTATGGGCTCAGGAAAGCTGATCAGTGTGAGCATTTACACCTCAGAAATTGGCAAAAGCTACACATAAGGGCTTAATTTGTTGTCATTTTATTGTCTACATTGAAGAAAGTAATAAAGAAAATGTTAATAATGCAGATTGAAAGTACATCAAGGGGCAGCTAGGTGGTGCAGTGAGTAGAGACCGGCCTTGAAGTCAGGAGGACCTGAGTTCAAATCTGGCCTCAGACACTTGACACACTTACTAGCTGTGTGACCTTGGGCAAGACACTTAACCTGCCTTCCCCCCACCCCTGCAAAAAACAAAAGAAAGTGTGTCAAAATTACATTTTTTAACCAGGTAGCCAGTTGTTAAGTATTTACCAATAAAAGCATGAGCAATTGCATCAGTAAAGGCTTCATGTAGAAGTTGGTGCTTGAACTGTATCTTGAACAAAGACAAAGGTTCTATGAGGCAGAAATGAGCAGAGAGTAACATTCTAGGCATAGGGGATTGCCAAAGCAGAGAGATGACAATAGACTGCTGCATTTCAAGAACAGCAAGACAGTTTAGCTGTATTGAAGAGCACAGGAAGGAGAATAAAGTATAATGGGGCTGGAAAGATAGTTTGGGGACAGGTATTGAAAAATTTTAAAAGGAGTTCTCTTTTACTCAGGAGGCAAGAAGAAATTGCTGGAGTTTATTGAGTTGGGGAATGCTATGGTCAAACAAGAGCCTAAGGAAAATCTTTTTAGCAGCTATATGGAGTATGGAACGGAAAAGGGAGATTTGACTGCAAGGAAACCAATTAGGAGGTCCTTGAGTATTGTGTATTACTCTCCATCACATATTATTATACTTTTTGTGACATATACTTTAAGTGTCAATGTCAGGAGCTGAACTTAGAATTTTCTGCATCCAGGGCCAGCACACTGTCCAATATACTAAGCAGCTGCTTCTATTTTGCCCAACTATATATAAAATAGGTGAAAGGTAATAGGAGTCTGAACAAAGGTAGACAGTAGAACATAGAGAGAAGATTAAAAGGAAGTTTAAGAATTAGTAATTGGCATCTAGATTAAAGGAAAAAAAGAGAAGGAAGTAGAAGTAAATTGTTTCAATTACAGATCATGCGCTGATCACATAACTATTGCACCATCTTACTCTCTTTAAAGAAAAGGACAGACAAAGAATGGGAAAAAGTATAACAATATGTGAAGGAGAGTAATACACAATTAACCATCATAACTGTGAATGTAAATGGGATGAACTTACATGCAAAAAAGAGGCTAGCAGAACGGAAATGAAAATAGTACCCAACAATATGTTGTTTACAAGAAACACATGTGAAACAAAGATTCACAGAGTTAAAATGAGGAGAAGAAGCTGAATTTCTTATGCTTTAGTCAAACTAAAAAAAAATAGAAATAGCAATCATGACCTCAGATAACGCAATAGTAAAAATAGACATGGTTAAAGAAGATAGGGAAACTACATTATTCTTAAATGCACCATAGAAAATGAAATAATTTCAAATTATATATGTGCATGTGTGGATGTGCACTGAATAGCATGGCATCTAAGTACTTAAAGGAGTGTAACCACAGGGAGAAACAGTTGGAAAAGCTATAATACTTACAGATCTCATTGTGTACTCTATTTTAGACCTAGACAAAGCTAACAAAAAGATCAGAAAGAAGTTAGGACTTCCTTTTTTTCTCTTTTTTTATTAGATTTTTTATATTAGTTTACAACACTCAGTTTCACGAGTTTTTGAGTTCCAAATTTTCTTCCTCTCACTTCCCCCCCTCCCCTCCAAGATGGTATGGAATCTGATATATATTCTACATATACAGAAGTTAGGGACTTTCACAGAACTTTTTTAGAAGTTGAATATGTTAGATCTCTACTAATTACTAAATAGGAATAGAATGAAGTGTACATAATTCTCAGCAGTTTATAGTACCTTTATAGAAACTGACCATAAGCTAGGCATAAAAACATGATAAGAAATCAAGAAATAGTAATCCTTTACAAACTACAATTCAACAAAATTACAATCAATAAGTGGTCTTTGGAGGGAAAAAGACTCCAATTGAAATGGGATTAAATTATTTAACCAAATTACATCAAAGAACAAAATACAGGAGAAATAGATAATTTAATCAAAGGAAATGACAAATGAGACAACATACCAAAACTTTTGAGATACAGCCAAAATACTTCTGGAAAGAAAATGTATTCCTCTAAACACATTCTTCCCACCACCACCACTAGCAAGCAAGAGAGAGAGAGAGAGAGAAAGATAGAGATAGAGGAGAAAGAGAGAGAGAAAGAGAGAGAGAGAGAGAGAGAGAGAGAGAGAGAGGCATACAGAGACAGAGAGAGAGAGACAATAAGAGAGAACAATAAGAGTTCTATGAACTGCAAGTACAATAATAAAATAGATTATTAACTAGTCTGAGAAAGAAAACCGAATTGCCAACAACAAAAATGAAATAAAAAGAATATGCGAAAAATAAAAAGTAAGTAAAGGGAAATGTTAAAAAAAATATTTTCAAGGGATCAAAGATTTAGAGCTAGAAGAAGGCTTAAAGATCAAATCCAATGCTCTCATTTTATTGATGGGGAAACTGAAACACAGAGCAGATAAATGACCTGCTAAGCCACACCGCTAGTAAGTGTCAGTGTCAAAATCTGAACTTAGAATTTTCTGAATCCAAGGCCAGCACACTATCTAATATACTAAGTAGCTGCTTCTATTTTGCCCATACTTATGCCCCCCAAAAATAGGAAAAATTGATGGGTATTAATAAAAATATAAAATTTTCATATTAACAATAAAAGAAAAGGAGGGTTGAAATAATCCAATCTCAGAAAAATAAAATAAGGCATACATGGGCTCTCAAAGAAAAAAAAATACCCCAAGATCAGTTGGTTGTACATGAGAATCTTAAAAAAACACTCAAAATTAATTCCAATATTATGTAAAATGTTAGCAAAAATAGAAAAAGGAAGGATCCTACAAAATTCCTTTCACGATGCAGCCATGATCTTGATACCTAAGAGAGGCAAACAGAAAACAGAGGGGGCAAAACACTCTAGAACAATATCCATAATGAACATAGATACAAAAATATCAATTCAAGAAAAGTATATTATCAACAACCACATGAAGGAACTACTCTAAATAGGTAAGAGAACTGCAAATTAAAATATCTTTGATGTTCTGCCTCACACCCATGAAACTGTCAAAGATGAAAAAAAAACAGAAAATGACAATTGTTATAGGGGATGTGGGAATATCCAATATAACTAATATCTTATTGGTGAAACTATTTATTGGATCAGCCATTATGGAAAGCATTTGGAACTATAACCAAAAAGTCACTAAACTATGCATATCCTTTTATTTGGTGATACCACCACTAAGCTCATAACCCAAAAATACAAAAGAAAGACGATATTCACAGAAGCATTTTTAAAGAACTGGAAACTAAGAAGGTACCTATCTGGGGATGGACTAACAAATTGTGGTTTATGAATTCAATGGAATATTATTGCTATTTTTTGAGAAATGAAAAAAGACAAATACAGAGAAAGCTAGAAAGACTAGTATGATGCTGGGTGAGGTGAGCAGAGAAAGCTATTTTATGTGACTTCTACAACAAAGAAAAACAACTTTGAAAAACTTAAATACAGCTTGTTATGAGGATGTTTTATTTTTAACTGGGAGGACGTTAGGAGGCTACAGTGTTATCAATAGTGATGAGAAAAAGGAATGATAACAGAAATGAAAAAAACAGAAATGAAGCACTTTAATGTACAGAAGAGTACAGAAGGATGTTCAGAGGGAAATACAGAGAAATGGACAGTTGGAACTAAAATACTGAATTTATTACATATTTTTTAAAAACTGTACATTATGTTGTAATTATATATATATATATATTACTGTTCCTCTACATATAGAAATGCTCATATTTGTTGGTGTTTGTCAAATTTAGAAGAACAAAAAAACTAGTTTTTAAAAATTCAAAGAATAGGGAACAACATAGCATAAAGCCTCAAGAATACTTGGATTCAAAGGATACCGTAGACCAGATTCAGATAATAAAACTTCTTTCCCTAGGATAAATTATACTACAAGTATATCAATAATATAGGAGCTTCACTTCTCTGTTATCACACATAACCAAAGAAAGGCATAGAATAAGTGTCCCCACTTAATCATTCAAAAAGAATGTTAAGTTTGTCTTCCTATCTTGAACCCCCTACATTTCTAACAATGACTGTTAGAGCTGTGTTTCCTATAACTGGTAAGGTAGACTTTAATGACATACAGGCCTGGTTGATTTATAGGCAAGATATAAAAAATACCTTTAAATATTTTCTTCTCAAGTTCTGCATGTCATAGTAGAAAATATTTCACACTTGTTTTATTTGTCACTACTAAAAAAAATAGCTTTAAATTATAAACAAAAGAAAATCCAGAAAGGAGACAGCTTGGAGGAGATTGTGGTCAGTGATGTCGAATGTTGCAGGGAAGGAAATAAAGTCAAGAACAAGGCAATATCCTAAGAAAGTGCTGAAAGGTAAAAGGATTAGAGTTTAATATGTCAGTTAAAAAAAATTTAAGCATTTCTTATGTTCCAGGCACTATGCTAAGCTCTTGGAGATACGAGGAAAGGTAAAAATAGTCCCTGATTTAAAAGAGCTAATATTCTCATTGGAGAGACAACATGAAAATAACTTGGCAATTATAGGACATAGAATAGATTAAAAGTAATCTGAAAGGGGAAGGAATTAGAAAATTGGGGTTGGGGGGGAGGAGGGAATGAAAGGCCCCTGCAGAAGGCCTCTGAGTTGAGCCAGGGAAACTATGGGGAGAAGACAGAGCATTCATTACAGGCATTTGGAACAGCCAGTGCAAAGACAAAGAGACAGTGAGAACAAAGGAAATGGAGGCATCAATTATATGTGACTTTCTCAAGGAGTTTAGCCATGAAAGAGAAGACACAGGATGACAGGGGACACAACGACAGTGAAGAATGGCTTTGGAAACAGGTTTGAGATGGAAGAAACAGACAAGTAGATGGCTCAGAGAGCACAGAACCTATCACATGGAGGATTTCCTGACTCAGATATTAGAAAAAGGTACCCAGAAAGTGACATCTGCTGCAAGAAGCCCAATCTGATGTCCTTAATTTTAATGCCCTTCTGCCTCCCAAATTACTTTCATATTGTGCAAATATTTTGAGTTATTTTTTCTTAATATTTTGCTTCCTCCCAAGCAGAATGTAAACACCTCGAGCACAGAGATACTCAAAGGGGGTTTGCATTCATAACAGCTACTACAATACCTATAAATTAGTAGGCAATCAATAAATACTAGGTGAATGAAGGAATGAATGGATGGATGGATGAATGAATGAATAGACAAGAAAATTAATATCGAGGAGCTGGCAAGAAACAAAGGATAATACGATTTATTGACAATCCCAAGCTCGAGAACAGGACTCAGGTATGCTGGTACAACTTTACCACACCATCTACAATGGAGATAATTATTCTCTAGCACTTTCCTGAGTAGTCTGCAAACTCTTCTAGATGAATCCAACAACCGCAAAAACTCAGACCTCTTCTTCTATCTCAAATGGAATGGTCTCGGGGAAAACAGTACTACAGAATTTAAGTGGGAGGAAGGAATAGCATTTCTTCTTTGTGCCTATTTCACTAGCCATCAGATGATTTCTTCCTATAGGGAACAACAGTGTTCTGGAAGCTAAAAGGAAAAGAACTCTCAAATTAACTTTAATTAGAGGTTAAAGCATTCCATTTTGAGTGCAAGCTCTTAGGGCAGGGACTTTTTCTATGCAGAGATTTGTACAGTGTTTAGCTCCCTTTGAACACTTTAAAAAAAAAAGAGCACTAAACTTTCAGCTTAAATCCCAGATATTTATTTAAACTGAATGCCACATTTAAAGTACTCATAAACACAGTGACTGCTTGGGAGGTCAAAAATTCATCCATAATGCATTTTTTTTCAACTCTGCTAGTGACTAATGCTCAAAGTGTTTTAAAACACTAGGCAATTTTTCATAATCTATTTCATGAATTATACATGACAAGTCATAAAATCTTGGAACTATAAGGGACCTTGGAGATCATCTATTACAATCCTCTTCTTTTAACTATGCCAAAGGACTATAAAACTGTGCATACCCTTTCATCCAGCAATACCACAACTAAGTCTGTATCCTAAAGAGATAATAAATAGAGAAAAGGACCTACATGTACAAAAATATTCATAGCAGCTCTTTTTGAGGTGGCAAAAAAATTAGAAATTGAGGGGATGCCTATCAATTGGAAAATGGCTGAAAAAGTTGTGATATATGAATGTAATGGAATACTGTTGTGCTATGAGAAATAATGAGCAGGTGAATTTCAGAAAAACTTGTAAAGACTTACATGAATTGATGCTGAGTGAAGTGAGCAGAACCAAAGAACCTTGTACATAGTAGCAACAACATTTTGTGATGATCAACTGTGATAGACTTAGCTCTTCTCAGCAATATAATGATCCAAGACAATTCCAAAAGATTCATGATGAAAAATGCTATCCACATCCAGAGAAATAACTATGGAGTCTGAATGCATATCGAAGTATATTATTTTCATTTTTTGTTGTTTTTTGTTTTTTTTCTTTCTCATGGTTTTTCCCTTTTGTTCTGATTCTTCTTTCACAACATGACTAATGTGGAAATATGTTTAACATGATTGTACTACTATGTATAACTTATATCAGATTGCTTGATATCTTGGGAAGGGGAGAAGGAGAAGAGAAGGGAGGGAAGTAGAAAAATTTGGAACTCAAAATCTTACAAAAATGAAAATTGAAAACTCTATATATAATTGGAAAAAATACTATTAAGTGGGAAAAATTTTAAAATAACCCCTTCTCTACAAAAAAATTATAAGTCGTTCCATTAAAAAAATTCCTCCTTTTAGGGATAAGAAAAAGGCCCAGAAAAGTAAAGTAACTTGTCATAGTAGATGATCCAAGCCAAGAATAGAAATATCCCAATTGACATCCCCATTGTCTTCTAATACACCATTGCCTCTCATTTGATTTGCATGAGGGCTTCACCAAGCATTCTAATGGACACCCAGCACTCTTCCTACCGGTCATCCACCTTAAATGCCAATGACTTTTTTTTGTTAAAACAAAAATATAATTAGCCTGAAGGGAAAATTAGGAAGTAAAGTTGACAAAAAAAAGTGTGTGTGTGTGTGTAACTTTGGTATCTTTTGGGCAATTTGGGCAATTATAAAATTGGGCATCTTTCTTCCTTTTATAATATTTGTTTCACATAGATCTGATTATGTGCCTTCCTTGCTTACATGTCATAATAGCTCACTTCAAAAATAGTAATGGCTAACAATAATAAAAATATAATAATACCTAAAAATGTATTTAACATTTTAAGTCTTGAAAAATGCTTTATATTTCTTGTCACTTAAAACCAACTCATCACTTTAAGCTCTTCCTTCCCTCTTAGGCCATTAATCCTATTTCTATAGAGACAACTTGGTAATAGTAATGTAATGGTTCTAGAAAAGATAAACATACACACACATATATACATACACACACATATATACATACACACACACACACACACACACACACACACACACACCATGGTTAAACTTAAATCCTATAACTACAACGCATCTCGGATTATCCAAGGTTTTTAGTTCATACCATTTTAACTGCTATGCTACTATTTCACATAAATAATAAAAAAAAGTTAATTTTATATCCCAAGTATTCTAAATGTGAGGGACAAGTAGAGATTTTTCTAGCAACAGTCCAGGCCAATGAATTTTTAAATATAATGTAATGGCAAAAATATGAGAGTCGGTGTAACTAAGTTCCAATCTCACCTTTGCTACTTACTACCTGTGTGACTCTGGTCATGTCACTTTCTTCCTCTGTAAAATGAGGGCTTTGGTTTCAGTGATTTTTAAATTCCATTCCAGATCTAAATACTATGATACTAATCTTCTTTCATAACCTGAAGGGTACTATTTTACCTGTATTTCTCCAGAACAATTGCTTATAAAGGAAAATCAAATGCCCTAAGAAAAGTTAAGTGATTTGGCAACAGTCTCAGGAAGTTAGGGTACTTAGTCTCCTCTTAGTAACTGACTTTCGATTCTTTGTCATGATAAAGGTATTTTATCTACCTTATATCACACCCATCAACATTAAATTATTTAGAAGTTACATCAGAGGGAATGCGCTATAGTAACACAAAGATGACAAGACTGTCCCTAGTAGCAGAATGGACAAAACCAATAAATTCTCTGATAAAACTAATCAGTCAAGTGAATATACATGTAATCATTAAAGTAAATCTTTAAAGCAAGGTTCCACAGGAAACAGATTGTTTATTAATCAGACAGATTGAATAAAAGTGATTGCTTCAATGGTCCAACTTCCTAACAAGATGTTCTAAGTCATTCATGACCCCCAAAGTCCCAGACTATATAAGTATTGGAAAAACAGGTTACATGGAAATAAATTCCAACCTTAACAACTTTGTTGTTAACACCGAGATCTAAGTTTCTTTCCAGGTATAAATCTCTGTAATTATTAATAAATATGCTGTTTCTAAAGCAAAAATAGAAAAAATTCCTGTGCGAAGCTGGCAATGAGATAAGTAATACACACCTGTATTACAAAAATTTTTGTAATCATATCAAGAAGTATATTCATTCCCCTCTTGGCTTGTACTAAAGGTGCTATGTAAACTGTGTTTGTTTAGCATAGAAGTATTCCATTCCTTCACTGCCTGCTAAGTAAAGGCACTGAAGAGACAGAAATATGTGGCAGGCTACTCTAAATTATAAAAGGTTAGTCCTCACTAGGAGCTAACAATGTGACCTCACTTAATCTCTCTAGGTCTCAGTTCCCTCATCTGTAAAATGTGAGGTTTGACTTAACCTCTAAATTCTTTTTCAGTTCTACATCTCTAATAGAATGAAATACATCCTATAAACTAAAACACATACATATGTGCATTCATATGTGTATGTACGTATGTGTGTATGTATGTATGTATAAGTTCCTTGAAAGTGATATGAAGAACAGGTACTCAGAGAATGAAAAGGTCAGTTCAACAATAAGTATCTGCTATGTGAGACAGATAGGTGGCACAGTGAGTAGAGCACCAGCCCTGGAGTCAGGAGGACCTGAGTTCAAATCCAGCCTCAGACACTTGACACACTTACTAGCTGTGTGACCTTGGGCAAGTCACTTAACCCCATTTACTCTGCCTTCCCCCCTCAAAAAAGAATTTTTTTTAAAAGTATTTGCTATGCATAGAATAGGCTACTAGGTGGTACAGTGGAAAGACCTCCAGGCCTGGAGTCAGGAAGACTCACTTTACTGAGTTCAAATCAGACCTCAAACACTTAAAAGTGAAAGTAAAACTGACCCTGACCTCAAGGAGTTTACCTTCTATTGAAGAGTTACAACACATAAATAGATAAGTAAATATAAAGCACATGCAAAGTAACGCAACATAATTTTAAGAGACAGAAAACACTAAGAATTGGGGAGAAGGGAGAAGAGAGAGGGGAGATGAGAAAAGAAAATAACACCTGGACTGCGGGAACTGATAAGGCAAAAGTAAACAAGAGACATTGTCAAAGAAAAGGAGACTCTGGAATCAAAGGATAGGTGGGGTTTTGATAAAGTCCATCTTTAACTGCTACCTAGTATATTGTATACTGATCCCTTTTAGTGATAAGGAAAGATTTAATCCATTCAGCCTTTATGGTCAAGGATATCACTACCAATAAGTATTTATTGAATTACTCACATGAAGATACACCCTAGGCACTAAGCTAGAGAATAATTATCTCCATTGCAGATGGTGTGGTAAAGTTGTACCAACATACCTGAGTCTCTAATGCAAGCTTTTTCTTATCTTTCTTAACAGAAGACACCACATATGTATTACTCAGAGATGAGAACACAAGGGACCCTTCCAAATACTGGCCAGAAACATGTTTCTATACTTTATACAAAGTAGTCACAGCTTGTATTGCTCAAAAAAATCAATGTTTTGCCTAAGGAGCAAAATGTGTACTAGAAAGTCCCAGGGGTCTGACAGGAAACCTAGTATATAGATTTGGTGATTATTAAATGACCACTTGAAAATGCTCTAACTACAAAAGTCATCTGTTCCAGAACCAGTACCCCTAAGTTCATACACCCAAATTTGCCAAGATATAGCACTTGTCAACCCTTCCTTGAAAAATATTCAGGCCAGAGGTCACAGAATGCCTTGGCAAGGTATACTAGTAATTTGATCACTAATGTCTTCTTTTGGCTTAATTGACCTCTCTTTTCATAATTTCTTCACATTTCCTCCTGTTCTGTCATGGAATAAAATAAAGAATCAATCAATCATTTTGTTTAACTGTTTTTCCTAGTTATAGGGAAGGGCTCAATGACTGTATGGGGGAGAAGAGAATATATCCAGAAATAACAATGGACTATGATGTTAAAACAAAAGTCCTCAATAAAACATTTTTAAAGAACCAACAAACCAACCAACCAAAAAGTATATATTTGTCATCTCTTTCTCATTTAGCACTATTAGACTTCTATTACATTAGTGGAATATTGTCTCTGTCCTTGGACAAGTTATTAAATAATTATTTATATGTGACTACAGTTAAGTTATTCCACAATCCAAAACCTCTATTCCATTCTAATTAAATAACTATTTATGTATGTGAATAGAGTTACTAAGTTAGTCTATTATGCAAAATCTCAACAATCTTGAGAAAATAACCATTGATAGACAAACAATCAAGAAAAACTAGCTGTATGACCTCGAATAACTTCTTTCTCCTCTCTGGGTTTCATTTTTCTCATCTGTAAAATAAGGGGTATAATCCTTAAGGGGTATAGACTTTAAGGCAACAGTTCTTTACCCCTGGACTATATCTAATTTCCCTTCTAGCTCTGAATATCTACCACTTCATTCAAAACCTTCAATGATCAATATACCCTGGACCTTAAGGATAACCTTTCTGATATTTCTGGAGGCAATAACCTGATTTTAAATCACATCACAAATATCTTCCTTTCAATAGCCAAGGTACATGACAGCCATCTGTTCAATTTTTTTGGTAGCCATATTGTTGATAGAATTCATCAAGATATCACTTTTGAAGGAACTTTTGAATTCTACTCTTGGATCTTAGCTATGTACTAGGCTCCATCTAGAGACAAACTGCTGTGGTTATATTTAACAAATCTAGCACGGTATGCTTTTTGTCAGCTTCTAGTATTACTTTGTGAAGTGAGAACTATTTGTTGCAGAAGTACTTTTGTGTTAATTTCTCTACAGCTGCTTTCAGTGAGGAGCGTTTTGTAATATTGTTAAGAGCTTGTGTTCAGACACCTCCTAGATCCATCATGGTTCATTTTACCATGCCAAAAAGTAAGTTAAGAACGGTACAGTGTAGGTGTTAATTGTTCTAAATATGTTCCTCCCATTAAGCTTTAAATTCAGGATATCACTCAGTTTCTTAGAACATTCAACCTCAATTTTCTCCTTGATAGCCTTATGCTCAATGTGTGAGAGAACAAGGTATATATGATTATTGCCTCCATCCACTGGTTCAGTTTGACTTCTGGATTCAACCTCCAAGCCTTCTGTCTCTTCTTCCCAGCTCACATGAAAAACTGTATACTTATCAAGTTCAAATGACATTTTGATATCACGGTACAAAGTTCATATCTGATGAAGTAGCTATTTAATGGGCTTTTCAGTAGAGCCATATTGCTTTGATGCTGTCCATGTACACTGACCAAGAAAATATTTTGGGACAACTCCCTCTTTGATTTGAAAGCTATGCACAGTTCTATTTACAAATGATAATGAGTTTCAGAGGAAGCCAAACCACAAAGAGTTTAAAATATCTCTGTGGAAAATGCCACATTTTTTATCAATTTTCTTGATAAAATTATATTGGCAGATTCTCATAAAAGTTTTCAATATGGACATCAAAAACACTCACTTTCTAACTCTGCATGGGTCTTATTTGTAGTATACACTTAAGTTATGAATGATGAAAGCTTTGCAATAATAAACATGACATAAGTGTTAGAGCATTTTCAAGTGGTCATTTAATAATCACCAAATCTATATACTAGGTTTCCTATCAGACCCCTGGGACTTTCTAGCACACATTTTGCTCCTTAGGCAAAACATTGATTTTTTGAGCAATACAAGCTGTAACTATTTTGTATAAAGTATAGAAACATGTTTCTGGCCAGTATTTGGAAGGGTCCCTTGAGTTCTCATCTCTGAGTAATACATATGTGGTGTCTTCTGTTAAGAAAGATAAGAAAAAGTTTGCATTAGAGAGGAAGCTGGTGTAGTGATAATTAGTGGGGCGGGGGGGGGGGTGGCGGGAGCACTTTTTGCTGTTCTCTTAAGCGCTTTTAATGGTCTTTGACTGTGGCAGGTAGGGTACAATCTTCTGCCATGGAATGTTTCTAAGCACTGAGACAATCAAGAGTCATTGAATGGTATATGATGTGGTGCTGATGGTTGGAGCTTTCCCACACTCTTGGTGTTAGTGATTTCTCACATTCTAAATGGTGAGCCTCAAGTGCCCCAGGGCCCTGAGACTGGTTTATAAGACCTGAGGTTGGTGTTTGACTTTTGGGGGTACACTCACTGAAAGAATGTGGGTGATGAGGCTCTGGGCAAGCCATTAAACCTGCCCCGCCACCCTGGCTTTGTAACCCAGATAGATGTTGGTGCTTCTCTGGTAACTATGAATTGTGCTTTGATCGGACAAGGTCTATCAGTTGATGTTTGTAATTTCTGTTTGTATTGGCCTTGAAGTTCAGGGGCTGATCTTTTCCCCCTGAACTAAGTGAATGATATTGTATGTTTGATTAAACTGAGATTGTTAACCCCTTAAAGTTGCTTTCCCTAGAAAAGCAGATCAAAGAATCTGTGTTGGCAGCCCTCTGTGTGCTGGTTGTTGTTGGTCTTACACAGCCACAGTAGCTGCTAGCAAGATTGTTGCTACAGCTGGTAAGTACTTTGCTAATAATTCATATACCACTGTGAAGCACTTGAGTTAATACCACGGAGCTTATCTGAAACCACTACTTCCCAGTTTTGCAGAGAAGCTAGAATTCAAGTCATATCCTTTGAATTAACAATATGCAAGCTTTCTTTTTTGTATTTGCTCCAACTTCTGTTTTTGTTGTATTGTACTTCTTTTGACCATATAGATGACCAGGAATTTTCCTCATCTTTCTACTTTGTGTGGTACAGTGGATAGTATGGTGGATCCAGAGTCAGGAAGACCTGAGTTCAAATCCAGCCTCAGACATTTACTATGACCCTGGACAAGTCTAACCTCTGTCTCATTTTCCTTAACTGTAAAATGGGGATAATAATAGCACCTACCTTACAGAGTTATGAGGATCAAATGAGATAATATTTGTAAAGGAACTTAGCACAGTGCCCAGAACATTGCAGGTACTAAATAAATATTTATTCCCTCCCTACTCTTTTCAGTTTCTCTGCTTCTCAAGACACTATCATATAAACTTTGACCTATATTGAATTCTTTATTGTGATATTTAAGCTACTTTTACTCTTTGAATTATGACCCTTTTGTCTTTCATTTTCAATTTTTGATTACTGATAGCCAGAATTCCTGGTGTGGTTTTCTTTCCTGAATTCCAATCTGCATTTTTTTTTTACTGTTGTCTTTAATGAGTAACATGGTTTTAAAGTTTTCTATTACATGTACCAGCTAGATATTAATGTAATTTTCCAGTGCCTTTGAACATATTTTCAATAGCTCTCTGAAGTCACTTCTGCCATGGTGGTGTTTGACATCACCTTAGGAGCATATAATCATAGTTTCACCTTTGCTACCATGCTTCTTATTGTGCTAACAACTGTTATGTGCGGATTCTGAAATTTTTCATCCATTCTGTAAAATACTGTATGATATAATTGTTTATGATGGTTACAATAGATACTGACTTGTGAAATTATTCTGTTATGCTATAACTGATTTGCTAGTTGGATTCATGCTGTCAATTTTTTTTTAAACAGCTTTTTGGAATTCTAGTTTAAGTATCTCCATCTCCCTTTGATAATCATTTGAAATAGTGATGCTATTTTTATTATCCATCTAGTTATTAGCTATAATTTCTGAAATTTGTACTAGGTATAGATTTTCTTTTTTTCCTATTTTTTTTGCAGGGGGGAAGGCAGAGCAATTGGGGATAAGTGACTGGCCCAAGGTCACACAGCTAGTAAGTGTGTCAAGTGTCTACGGTCAGATTTGAACTCAGGTCCTCCTGACTCCAGGGCCTGTGTTCTACTCACTGCGCCACCTAGCTCCGCCTAGGTAAAGATGTTCAATTACCTCATGGTCTTCAACATTTCTTAAGATTTTAGTAATTCATTAATTTATTTCTTATTTTGTCTATTTTGTTTCAAGACAAAGTTTGTTTCTTATATATATTTAAATACTTATATATTATACAGAACATAATCTATTTAATATTTGTATCATGTCACAATAAGATTATATTATATATAATTGTATATCATATATTATATGTGTGTATATGTATATGAATTGTCCTTTAGTGTTTGGTGTGACTTGGAACTGATGACAGCCTTAGCCAAAAAATCACCTACAACTGGTAACATTTGTTTCTAATTTTGTTATACCATAATAATGAAAACATTGTTATCATTATTTTCCATCAAAGACCGTAGATTTCTTTTTTTTTTACAAAAAAAATTACTCTATCATATAATTAATCAATATTTTTGAGAATGCATAATGCCTGAAGCACCAGAGATGAAACAATAATCAAGCTTTTTAAAAATTTAGCTTTTAAGTAAATCCAATTATTAAAAACATATCCTTCTTCTACCGTGTATGATCTTCTGTAGTTCCCTATTTTTACACACAAACTACAGATACTTTGAATTCCTCAAAGCATAGTAATTTAAAAAAAAACTGGAAATCTTTTTCTGTTGTAAATTTAAAAGCTATTTGAACCCTCTCTCTACTTGAAGACATATATAACTTTGTTTATAGGACCCCTTAAAAAAACAGTAATAAAACTTTTTTTTACAAGTAAAAGTCAGATTATACCTGCAAAATGAAGGAAAGTTGTTATTCTTTAAAAGATAACAAGGTCAAGTTCAATCTTAAACTCCCAGAAAACATTTGTGTTATGCCAAACATGGGGAGATGCCTTGTGGATTATTTATGGCCAGTTGCTACTCTTCTATCATTGGAATAGTTCTTTACATAAGATTATTATTTAAAATTGAGAAATGCAAACATTGTGTCTAGTAATGCTTTTAAAGTGCCACAAATCATTAACACTTTCATTAATTACTAACGTGCAGAATTGATCTCAGAAAATAGCCTATTTTTAATACAGATATGTATATATAACTACATATAAAATACAAGTAAATATAAACACACATGGAAACCACATGCTTACTCAATTATGTATTTCTGTCATCTACTCAAGTATTCCAGAGAAATCAGAAAGGCATTAAATCCATCTTTTAAAAATCTGATCCATATTAGAATGTGTACCTACAGAATGATGCCCCTGAAAAGTCAAAGATTATCATGATGGACAAGATAGTTGAATAACTAGTTATTTCCTATGTACTATACATAGGGTGAATTAATGCTGAGAACCACTTACCCAATAAAAAATTTTTCAGGCCTACCAAATACTAGGGCAGAACTTCCCTAAGTCAAAATAAAGAATAAGCAGCTAGCAGGGCTCCTGATTGAAAGCCTGGGAAGAAGAAGAGCAACCAATTAAAGCAGGTGATGCCAAAGTAAAGCAAAAATGCAAAAACCATAGGAAAAAAAAATACAGGGCCTACAAAGTTCACTGAAAGGGTTTTGTTTTGTTTTGCTTTTTTCCCTGATGTGTAACAACACAGCCTGTCAGCAGACACAAAGATACAGCCACAGATACACTCAAGACAGGAATAAATCACAGAGCTTGTGTTCTTCATCCCTACAAAACCACTCATTTATAGAAGCATTCCCCTTTCCTCTTTCAATACTTCTTAACTTCTGCCATTCATATTACCACTACTAGAAGCAGGATTCATTGATGTTCCCTAATAAGATTCCCTTTTTCCTTCCTCCTGCCCTTCTGCATGATTGCTCAATATGCCGATTCTCACATGGTTTCCATGGGCTCCTATTAACTGTTGAAAATTCCAAGGGTTACTTTCTGTCTGCAGTAAACTCTACCTTTCTTTTACTTGTTGATAACAGTAACTTATACTTGCATAGCAATTAAAGGTTTATAAACTTACTTCCTCACAACTACAGGTGATGAAAAAACTGAAGCTCATTTCTCAAATATATAGAGAATTGATTCAAAATTATAAGAATACATGTCATTTCCCAATTGATAAATTGTCAAAGGACAGGAAAAGGCAGTTTTCAGATGAGTAAATCAAAGATATCTATAGTCATTTGAAAAAAATATCCTCAACCACTATTAATTAGAGAAATGTAAATTAAAACAACTCTGAAGTACCGTTTCATATCTTTCAAATTGGCTAACAAGACAGAAAAGGAAAATAATAAATGTTGGAGAGGATGTGGGAAAATTGGGACACTAATGTACTTATGATAGAGTTTGAACTGATTCAACTATTCTAGAAAAGTAATTTAGAAGTATCCCCAATGAGCTTTAAAACTGTGTACACCCTTTGATCCAGCAATACCACTATGGGGTCTATATCCCGAAGAGACAAAGGAGTGGTGGGGAGGGAACCAATTTGTACCCCAAAAAATATTTATAGCAGCTCTTTTTGTAGTGGAAAAGAATTGGAAATTGAGGGGATTCCCATCTGTTGAAGAATGGCTGAACAAGTTGTGGTATATGACTGTAATTGACTATTACCATGATATAAGAAATAATGAGCCAGTGGATTTCAGAAAAAACCTGGAAGCACTTATATGAAACTGATACAAAGTGAAGTAAGCAGAATGAGGGGAACACTGTACACAGTAACAGCAATACTATAATATGATCAACTATGAATGACTTAGCTATTCTCAGCAATACAATGATCTAAGACAATTCCAAAGGACTCATGATGAAAAATGCTATCCACCTCCAGAGAAAGAACTGATGGAGCCTAAATAAAGAGTGAAGCATACTATTTCATTTTCTATATTTTTTTTAGTTTTTTCTTCCTTTGTGTCTATATCTTCTTCTAAAACATGAATAATACAGTAATATGTTTTGCATGATTGAACATGTATAACCTAAATCAAATTGCTTACTGTCTCAGGGAGGAAGAGAGAGAAAATTTGGAGCTCAAAATTTTTTAAAATGAATGTTAAAAATTGTCTTTCTATGTAACTGGAGAAAAAAATGAGATGTTACTAAAAAAAACTGAGGCTCAGGGAGGTCGAGGTCAAGTGATTTGCTCAGAGTTGCATAGCAAATTAAGTGTCAAGGACTGGAACCTGGATCTTCTGACAGACTCCAAGTCCAACGTTCTTTCCTTTCTACATAAATAAAAATGAAAAATAATTGCATTCCAAAAGGAGCGTCACTAGCATAACATAAAATGCTGTCAAATTATGTTATTCAAAAAGAGAAGGCAAATAATCATCTTTCCCTTGAGCTATATAAATTAATATTTGGTGCTATGAGAAGGGCACCCTGAGTTTGGAATTAGAACCATCTACTAGTTAACAACTTGCATGTCCTCTGGTAAGGCCCTGAGTCCCACTTTTTTTCTTATTTGTAAAATGGAAGAACTGGATTAGGTGATTCCTTTAAACTCTAGGACAGGAGTTCTTAATCTGGAGTCTGGGGACTTTTTAAAAAATATTCTGATAAATGTATTTAAATATAATTTTTTTCCCTTGTAATTCCTATGTATTTTATGAATTTATAAATATTCTAAGAAGAGGTCCATAGACTTTACCAGACTTCCAAAGGAGTCCATGACATAAAAAATGATCAAGAACTCATGTTCTACTTCAAGAGACTATGAATTAAAAGGGTTTTGGACCCACCCCCACCCCCACCAAAAGGATGTTGAACAGAAATCTAGAATTATGCAATTGTGAGGTTTTATTCCTGATTTTGCAATGATCACAAAGAATTCAGCACCACAAGCTAATATTTCCACTCCTTTCCATCTCTTCTGAATGTTGTTTATATTGCCTTCATTATTATGGAATTATTCTTACAATGTATATTTCTCCTAAAACAATTTTTGTAGAAGTCCTGAGTTTATGCTACCCATGGGAGCCTCCTAAATATTCAAAACATAAACCAGCACTTGTGCCACGTTCTGATAAACTAAATTCAACATTTCCAACACAAGAGTTTCCTAGTACCACCCTAATTCACCCATAAACAATCCATTCTTCTGAGTCTTTTGTGACTTTTTGCCTATTACTGAGATTGTACATAATAAGTAAAAGACCAATTTTGATTGTTAAACTAATTCAAACCTTCTGTCATGTTTACTTTGTTTCTGAAGTTTAACTATTATTTTTAAGTCTGTTCTACAAAGGATTTAATACATCCTGCAAATGAGAAGATGAAGGCATACATAACACAAAACTAATCCATGCTGTCATTCAAAAAAGCTCTGTATGGTTAATCTCTGGAACTGGGAAAGCAAACATCTAGTTATAGCTGACAGTTTAAGTTCACAAAATAAAAGTGATGATTCGTGTGTAGGCTGCTGCCCTTCACCCAGGTCATATGATGAAATGCATTTGAAAGCTTCAGTGAACAAAGCTCTTAGAATTTGGTTATTTTAGCATATTTTCAGGGACTTTTTAGATAGAGGGTCTGTTTTAACACGAAGTTGTTTCCATAAGCCATTTCAATTATTTTAGGTAGTCTTTCATGACATATTGTCACTCACTGCTGGACAACTGGAAAAAAGCAATATTCAAAGAGAAAAGTGAGTCAAAAGAGACAGCCTATTTTAAAGGTTTCTAGATCTAGGCACTTAATAAATACTTCTTGACTGACCTATTCATCCCATAATCCCACTACTTCCAAAATAAAAAAAGTAAGATAGCATAGATTGTTGAAAGAGCCCAGGACTTAATCAGAAGACCTGAGATCTAGACTTGGTTCCTGCAATTACCTAGCAGTAGCACCTTGCCCACATCAACTAACATCTCTGAACCCCAGGTTCTTTGTCTATAAAATGGGGATAATAATGTTTGTACTGCCTGCTCTCAGAGTTGGGAGACTTAAATGAGATCATTTATGTGTAAAGTGGTCTGTAACAGCAAAATCTCACATTTACACATATGTTGTAATTATTCAGCATTTGTTGCATTAGTATGTTCCAAGAGGGTAAAATATGAGGATAAAAAGAGATGATATTAATAAAAATGCCTTGCAAACCATAAAACACTATATAAATGCTAACTGTTATTATTGTAATTTTGTGTCTACCCCTACTATATATTATTTAAATTTTTTTCTCCGCAAGTATTCAGAACACATAGTAGGTGTTCAAATGTCTACCCGATGAAAACTAGAGAAAGTGAATATAAAATAAAATGACCTTACTTTTTCAGCAACAATTTTAGTTGTGGCAATAGCTATAAGAAAACACATTAATTTCTCTTATGAACTATTAAGTACAATACTTAAATCTTGATTGTATCCATTAGTGTATTCCTTCTAGTAATGCAGATTACAATGCATCTGTGCCTGCCCATGCTATGGGCCTCTCATCTATGTCTATCCATAAATTCACTATGAGAAGTCGAACCAATGTACTATAGGCCCTCCTCTTATTCTCTCGACATAAGTATGCCAATAGAGCACATAAACTATAAATATCCATTACTTTATGCTTAACATTATAATCCCAACCCATATTGAGCACAAGCAGAAAATTAAAATTATCAGCCAAGTATAATTTTGAGGATCAATTTTTGATCAAATGAGTTAATTAGTAGTTTGTTAATATTGTAGTCAAAGAAAAGGCTATGTAAAAATCATAAATTAACTAGAGAAAACTATGAGAAAGAAAGATTTGGATAGTATTCAATGTCTAAAAAGTGTTAGAAAGAGAAGTTAAGCCTATTACAACATTTCAGCTATAAATGTCTCTATGTTTTGCAAGACCAGCCTATAAAATGCCTGGCCAAGCAACTCCATCAAGGACTACAAAATGCATGTTCATCTTTATTTATATGTATATATGTGTATATATGTATGTGTCTGTATATATATATAACATATATACATATATGTATACGTGTGTGTACATATACATACGCACATGTGTGTATATATAATATATACACATATTTTTTTTCTTAAAGTTAGGAAATACAATACCAAATGTGAAAATATGGCAGCCTGTTGAATTCTGTTGCTAGCTACACAAATTGCTTACCATAAATAATTTCTTCAGGGTCTCTGAGAAACAGCTGTATGAAGCTTCTGCCAGGAAGAGGCAATTAAAATTACAAAAACATCTTTTTTTTCTTTTTGGTTATTGTCCACACCACAAAATATGCTGTTTTCTTCTTTCTCAGTAACCTTCTCAGAATACTACCAAATCTCAATACATTTCATATCTATTAGAGAATTTTGTTCTAGTGGAAACTTAGGAAAAGACTACATTTAAAGTGACTGGGGGAGGGAGGTAAAACAAAGAGGCTATATCCTTAGGCTAGCAGATGTGCCTCATTACACAGTTCTGCAAATGAACATAATCCTAGAAGTCAGGAAACTAATAGAAGGGAAAAAATGACCCTAGCAGATGTTCACTACTTCATCCTTTGCTCCTCTCCTCCTCTGTTCTAGAATAACAATTTAACAAAGTGATGCTGTATGACTATCAGTGTTTATAATAGCCAGAAAATGGTTCACAGCCAAGATGAATTTTCTTGTACTAAATCCTTTTCAAAAGATGTCCTATAACTTACCCTGTGAAAAATATTAGGGGTCAGAGAGCCAGAGATTGAGAACTAGAAGGGATCTCAGAGATCATCTAATCCAACCTCATCATTTTACATGTGAGGAAACTAAGGCCTAGAGAAGGGACTGATTTGCCCAAGATCAAAATGTGTATGTGACAAAGTTGAAATTTGGAGTCACATTCTCTGCCACCAAATCCAGACCTCTTCCCACTACACAGTGCTGATTCCTATTAAGAAGCACGGTTAGGAGACAGATAGATAGTATGATAGTATAGTGGACAAAGTGCTTGACTTTGAATCAGGAAGACCTCGATTTGAATACTGGCTATGTGACTGGTCAAATATCTAACAATATCTCTCAATCTCCATTTCCTCATCTGTAGAATGGAGACAATATTAGCACCTATTTCCTGGGCTGTTTTGAAAATCAAATAAGATAACATGTATAAAGTGCTTTGCCAACCATAAAGTGCTTATTATCAGCAGCAGCATCATTGTTGTTACTACTACTACTTTGCAAAGACAGTCCTGAAGACAGTACCTTTTCAAAGTATACTTTCATCAAAAGAAAGGCAAAGTTAAGTACCCCAGGTAAAAACGGGATAAAGGGCATGAAAAGATATCCAATTCCCATAGAATGGGGAATAACAGAGAGTGAGGAGAGGAGAAGTGAAAATGGGAAAGCTAGAAGAGTGCTTGATTTGGAGTCAGAAGATCTGGGTTCAAATCTCAACTTTGCCAACTTACTACTCATTTTGACAACCAGCAAATCATTTCCCTCCATGGGCCTCAGTTTCCTCATCCATAAAATGATGAAGCTGTGATGACTTTCAAAGGTCCCTTCTAGCTCTAGTATAGCATAATGGGAAAAGCCTGGAATGCTAATTCAAAAAAGATTTTTTAATTAACTGTTTACTTGCCTTGTGACCCTGAGTAAGTCACTTTCTTTCTCCCTAACTCTCCATTTGCCCATCATTTCTAAATCCTATGATTCTATGATTTCTAAGATGCCACATGAGCATTCAAACAAATCTTCTAAGATTGAGACAGAAATGAGGGGGCATCTAGGTGACGCAGTGAGTAGAGTACCGGCCCTAGAGTCAGGAGGACATGAATTCAAATCCAGCCTTAGACACTTGACACATGTATTAGCTGTGTGACTTTGGGCAAGTCACTTAACCCCAATTGCCCTGCCAAAAAAAAAATACAGGAGATAGAAATGAGAACTGAGGCTCCCAGGTATGGGTATTCATCATCTTCAGTAAACCAAATATTTTGGTTTATTCAGTCTTCTAGATAAAGATTATATTTATCCAGCAAACAACAGTGCTCTGAAGATGAAGCTTGAAAAACTATCTAGAAGTTTATTGTTCCAGCAGTTCTCAACTTATAAATGAATTGTGTTCCAAATATTCCCCTTATAATTTGGCTATCTAGAATTAGGTGTTGGTTAGATTCCCAAAGTAACTCAACGAGAAGCCTATTTAACTTATAATCATAGTCTTAATTTTGAGGAATCACTGCTGGGCTCAAAGGGACTAGAACACTGGTCCACATCCTTCTTCAGGTGGTCCAAACTGGGTACTCTCTAATGAGAGGTAGTGGGGCTAGGCCTCTGTTTTAACAATCTGGCTAGCAGCTGTTGTGGGGGTGTAAGATCAACCCAAGCCCAACAACAAGAACACTACCAGCACACTGCCAGTACAGGTTCTTTTGATCTGCTTAATTAAGGAAAGCTACGTGAAGGGGTTGACAAGCTTACTTTAATTCAGCATACAAATATCATTCAATTAGTTCAGGGGAAAAGACCAGCATACTGAACTTCAGAGCAAATTACAAATAAAGTACAAACATCAACAGACAGACCTTGTCTGATTCAAATCCCAATACATAGTTACCAGAGTTTAACAAAGTCCCAACATCCGGGTTTACAAGCAGGAGGGCTCTTAGCTACAGCTGCCTGGAGTCTCCAAACGCCACCAAGAATGAGAGCCCTGCGCAAATGGCTCTGTCTTCTCTTCTTATAGGATTTCAGATGTCATCAAATGTCATCTGAATGACCAGAACTTAGGCTCCTCTGATTGACTCTTGAGTTAGCCCCTCTCCTTAGGACCCTGGGAGGTTCACATCCACATAGGCTAGGT
>CM053626.1:168821520-168836286 GCA_028646595.1 Phalanger gymnotis
AATTTGAGGAAAGCAGAACATATGGCATCTACTGTCCCTTCCAGATCTAGATTTATGATCCTATGATCCTGTCGTAAGGAGAGCTGACTTATGGAATATGCTCAGAGTAGTCCTTTTGGGTTCCAGCTGAAGATGTTTGTATGCTCAGTACTTGGGTGCATCTGAGATGATGAATTTTCTGGTTGCTTCCATCTGTCTGCTATCTCAGTACTGAAAGGACTTAGTGTTTTGGTATGGTATGACAAACCCTGGGTGGCCCCTGGCTTCAATACCCTTCTCTGAGACAGCATCAGGGGAGTAGGGTATAGCACCATCTAAAAAGAGATTAATTTTGGTTCACTTTCTTCCTTTGACAAGTCTGTGTGTGTGTGTGTGTGTGTGTGTGCGTGTGCCTCTGTCCCTGGACTCCTTGTGAAGGGAAGGATGAATTGGTAGTGATCTCTCCCCTCACCCAAGGCCACTCCAGTATGGGGCATGGACTCAACTAGAAGGGTTTGTGTTTAGGCACCCACATGCCTTTTCTGCTTTGTGTTTCCTCAGTAAGCGATTAAACATTGTTCTTGAGGTTGAGATGTTCAGGTTTGGAGTGAACCTTGTGAGCTGGAGAGATGTTGAATCTAATGAGTTGACTGGAAGCAAGGGAAGGTTCTGCATTGGAGAAGACAATACCAGGAGGAGAAACCTGAACCTCTGGCCTGATTTACCATAAGACATGGACTTTGAGGAAGACAGTGTCAAACTAAGGTGAAATATAAAATGCCTAATCAGCACCTCTGCAAACTGTTTTCCGTTCTAATGAAGTCTAAGTATTGGCCTCCTGAGAAATTGTAGCAGTAGTTATAGGTTAAATGACTGAATCCTGTCTTAAGTCATCTGTCAGCATGTGTTGTGTTTTGTGTATCTGAGCATTTCTGTTGTATCTAAGAAATAAATACTTGTCCCATATCTGATTCATATTAGACATTGAGAACCTTTTTACTTCCTATCTTTGTGGAGAACTAAACATGGGCCCCAATTTAATCTTTAAATAATTCATCAAAAAATAAGATAAATAAAATATAAATAAATAAATAAATGATTCTTCAATAAGGTACTGTACTGGGGGTTTGCTGGGCCAAAGAGTATGAGGAAAGGAGGCCTAGCCCCCATACCTTTTGTTGGAAAGAAACCAGTTTGAACCCACATGCTTAGTGAAGATGGATGTGGACCAGTGCCCTAGGCCCTCTGAGCCCAGCAGCGGTCCCTCAGAATTGTACTATGATGATGGCATAAATAGGCTGCAAACTGTACTGCTGAATTTGTACAATGCTGGGTTATGTTGAGGATATTTCAGTGAGGAAAAGTTGGGGCAAGGATGGGGGTGGCGTGGTTAGGAGTGAGGCAGAGCAATGCAGGATCCCAGGACAGCCGCATTAAAAAAGTGTTATTTTCCTTCCTCCTCCTATCACCAACAATCCAGACACCAACTGGGTTTGGAGGGAGGCAGGGGTGAAGCTCCTATATGGAGGGCTGTTCCACAGAAAAGGAATTAAATGTCTTCTGTTTGACCCTAGCCAGCAGAATGAGAAACACTTGAGAGAAATCCTAAAGAGGTGAATAAATTCAGGCTTGATGTCAGCAAAAAAACTTTCTAACACTCTGAGCTATTTAAAAGTGGAAAGAGCTATACCTCAGGAGGAGGTGAATTCCTTCTCAGTGGAGTTCTTCATGAAAAGCCTGAATGATCACTTGACAGGTATATTGTAGAGAAGATTCTAATTCAAGTATGGGTTGAATTAGATCTCTTCAGAGAGTTGGTGTTTTGATGGAGAGGAGGTTATAAAGGAATGGTGGGGCCAGTTTTTGTGTTTCTTTCTCTTCCTTGTCCTCCCCATTCCCTCTAGCTACTTCTCAGTCACAGGATTGGTGTAAGAAGTAGAGAAGGAGATAGGGAAGAGAAAAGTAGCATTAGGGTTCTGATAGGCAGCAGGACAGGATTTGTGGCTATAGAAATTAGCAACTTGCAGAAAGCAGAGAGGGGGAGTAGAGGAATGTCTCCACTGTTAGCAGGAAAGGAAAAGATATTATTGTACATATACGTATATATACATAAACATACATATATGCTCATAAATGTATGGACTTACACGTGTGTATGTGAATGAATGTATTTCAGGTATTCGTAAGTTAAAAGCTATTTGAAATCTAATTGGTAGAAAACATGTAACAACAGAAATTTTTTATTTCCTCACAGAAGATGAAAGAAAAAAATTAAGCATTATTATGGAATTACACCAATTAGACTGAATTATCTTTTACACAGTTAAGGTTTCTTTCAGTTGATTTAGTCATGTCTGACTCTTCATGACGCCAAGGACCATATCGTCCATGGAGTTTTCTTGGCAAAGACTCTGGAGTGGTTTGCCATTTCCTTCTCCAATGAATAGCTAACATTTACATAATTCAACAAATATTTATTAAGTATCTAAGATATAAGCACCTAAGGCTGGGCAGTGGGAGGAAGGAGAAGAGAAAAAAATTTTTATAAGACATGATCCTTGCCCTTATGGACTTTAAAGTCAAAGAGGGTATGATGCATTCATTGATAACTATGATACAAACCAATAGGTGATTTTTGTATTACAGAGTTGCAATAAATTGCTATGAAAAGTAAGAAAGTTGAACATTGTTAATTGTAGAGATTAGGGAAGCCTGCAATTGAGCTGGCGTCAAAGGATGGACTGGAATTCAGCCATCAAAAAGGAAGATTATTAAGGTACAGGGTGAGCCAAAGGAGGAAAGGGGCAAAGCATGCTCAGGAAACAGGAAGATACCTGGTCTGGTTGTACTGTAGAGTACGTGGAAGGAAACAAGACATCGTAGGGATGGAAAGGTTGGGGGGTTCTAGCTGTGGATGGCTTTGAATGGTAAGAAGAGTTCAGACTTTTTTCTGAATGGAGCAATGACACTGAGAGGAAGATTAGTGTGGCAGGTGAGTTAAAGAATGGATTTGAGGGACTTGAGCAGAAAATTGGGAAAATCTATTGGATTATTTTTATAATCTAGGAAGGGTTTAGAATTGTGACAGTGGAAATTAAAGAGAAGAGCAGAGATGCAAGAGATATTTCAGAGGTAGAATGAACAGGATTTATTAAATGACTAGATGAGAAAAACTAGGTAGAGAAGAGCCAAATATAGAAAAGGATAAGTAGTCAAGCAAATAGTCTTTATAATGAATCACTATTATGATGAAAGAACCCACATCTACTGGCATTTGTTCTCTGTTGCTTTATTCAAACCTATCTCGGAAGCCATGCCTCAATTTTCATAGACACAGAGGACAATTAATTGCTTCCTCTAAATTAACTACAACTAAAGCTCCTCTCCTTCCTATTCTCCCTCATCCTTATCTTAACCACATACAGCTGGCTCCTTCCTGACAACTCCCAAATATGCCAAGGTGAAATATACATAGATGTATGCATGCATATACAGCCCCTCTCCTCAAGGAGTTTTAAAACAAATACAAGGAAAATCAACTTACCAAAAGGGTACAGCATAAAAGGCAACTTACAGACTAAATGCATATCTTTAAAACACATTAATTTGGACCAGCCTCTGATCCAGAATCATTATTCAGAGTACACTGGGCTAAAGTTTACCTTTAATCTATGATAAAAGGAGTGGATAAATTTTAATGATAGAACTTCAGTGTTATTACAGCTAAAGGGACCTTAGAGCTTATCTAGTCTGACCCCCTTCATATTATAAATGAGGGAACTGAGAACTAGACAGGGGAAGTAATTTGGTCAGAACCTCCCAACTAGTTAATGAGAGCTGGGACCAGTACCTAACTCTAGCGACTACCATTCGAAGGCTCTGTGCATCACTCCTTCCTTGTTAGTGTAATTCTCCAGCTCCTGGGCCACTTATTCAGCAAGCACTGTCACAGAATATCAGATTCTCATGTTTGGTTATTTTTACAGGGAGAGGAGAGGAAGAGAAGAAGCATTTACATAACACCTACTATGTGCTAGATACTGTGCATATTGTACATAATAAGGAAATGGCCAAGATACATATGGACAGATAAAAGGGATCTGTCCTTTCTTGGCTACTAGCCCAAAGAGGCTGGCATTTGCATTGTTTATACCCTGCCTGTACCCCTTTGCATTCTATGCATGCCCATGTGTCTGACAAATGTAAAAACCTAGTGACTACCTACATCTTTGGTGACTTGAGTTCTACTTTAAAACCTAGCAATAGGAAACTGAGTAAAGTAGAATTTTGCCAAAGATCAACATTAATCTTACCTGAAAAAAAACTCTAGAATGGTTAGTTTTTAAAAGGTGACTTGAGCAGTCTGCCTTCTGAACTCATCATTCAATTGCAACTGCTCTCTCCAAAGTAACCAATGATCTCTTAATTGCCAAATCCAATGGCCTCTTCTTAATCCTCATCCCTCCAGACCTTTGTACAGTCTTTTAGAGTATTGATCACTCTCTTCTCCTTGACACCCTCTTCTCTCTTGCTTTTCAGGACTTTGCTCTCCCCTGGTTCACCTCTCACCTGTTGGACTGCTTCTTCTCAGTTACCTTTGCTGAATCTTCTGCTATGTCATACTTACTAACTGTGGGGGTCCCCAAGGCTCTATCCTAGATCATTTCTACTCTTCTCTCCCATTATGATAATCTCATCTGCTCCCATGGGTCTATTTATCAGCTCTATACAAATAATTGTCAGATCTATTTATCCAACTTTTACCTTTTTCCTGACCTTAGGTCATGCATCTTCAATTGTCTATTGTATATCTCAAAATAGATGTCCTTTAAACATTTTAAACTCAACATATCCAAAAAGAAACTCACTATTCTTCCTCCAAAAACATTCCCTCTTCCTAACTTCCCTATTACCATTAAGTGAACTGCCATTCTACCAGTCATCCGGGCTTACAACCTAGGTGTTGTCCTTGACTTCTCACTCTTACTCACCGTCAATATCTAATCAGTTGCCAAAGACCTGGTATTTCTACCTTTGTAGGATCTCTTGTATATACCCCCTTGCTGTTCTCTGAAACTGTCACCATCCTGGTGCAGAACCTTATCACCTCACACTTGAACAACTGCAATAGCCTGCTGGTTGGTCTACTTTCTTCAAATCTGTCTCCACTTATCTCTCTTCCACTCAGCTGTCAAACAAGTCTTCCTAAAGTGCACGTCTTATCATGTCACACACACACACACACACACACACACACACACACACACACACACGCACGCACACACGCACAATTCAATAAATACCAGTACCTACTAATTACCTCCAGGATCAAATGTAAAATCATCTGTTTGGCTTTCAAAGCCCTTTATAAACAGGACCCTTCTTATATTTCTAGTCTTCTTACGACTTACTTCCCATCATGTATTATGGGGGCCACTGACACCGGCCTTGCTTTTCCACAAACAAGACATTCCATCTCTTAACTCTAGCTTTCAACTCTAAGCATTTTCACTGGCTGTCTCCCATGCCTGGAATTCTCTTCCTCTTCATCAAAACCCTCAGGTTTTCCTGATTCCTTTCAAATCTCAGCTAAAGCCCACCTTCTGCTAAAATCTTTTCCCAGTCCTTAACATGAGTGCCTTTCCTCTGAGATTATCTCCTATTTATCCTGTACATAGCTTGTAGGTATATAGTTGTTTGTGTATTGTCCCTCCCATTAGACTATAAGCTAACTCCTGGAGAGGTGGGAATTTTCCCGTTTTTTTTTTTTTTTTTGCTTTTCTGCATATGCTCAGCATTTAGCATAGTGCCTGGCACATAGTAGGTGTTTAATAAATGCTTGTAAACTGATTGTGAGCACTTAAAAAAAAAACAGGATTATGAGAAGCCAGAACAAGTTACTCCAACTAATCTTTTTTCTTTTGTGACAGATTTCAAGAGAAGAGCAGAACTAAAAGGGACACTAAAGATCATTTAACCCAAACCCGTCATTTTTACAGATAACAAATATTTTGTCTTTGGATCCTCAGCATGTAGCACAGTGTTTTGCATGTAGTAGACACTTAATAAATTCTTGTTGAAATGAATTCTATTACAAAAATAATTCATTCAATTTGCCCTCAAAGTCATCAAAATTCACTGTATTATTCAGCTAGTTTTGTCTCTTCTTTGCTCACAAAAAGAAGAGTCAGCAACTGGAAGCAACACACTTCAAAGTAAAAAAAAAAAAAGAGGAAACTAGTCAACAGAAAAAAGGAAGAAGCTGCCCACCCAGGACCAGAGACTTAAAGGACAAGAAAGAGCAGTTACCTTCCAGATCTTCTGCTGATTAACGACCACATAAACAACAGCCCAAATGTCAGATTACATCCTTAGCCACATTATAAGGGAAATAACCATACACATTTTTTTCCAATTCAAATAGACATTTATTAAAAGGCTTCTGTGTCCAAGTCACTGGGCTAGTTTATTGCCACTTTAAATGTAAATCTTGTATGATTTATGTCAACTCTGTAATATGGCTTATGACCATATCATCCCCTTAAAAGCTTCCAAATCCACCTTACTTCTGCCGTTCCTAAAAACATACCCACTTTGAATACAATAATACTAGGATTGCGTTAAAATATTTTTAAATGAGTTTCTGAGTCACTTCTAGAACATTCTAACTTAGCAAAATATATCTCAATCAAATATTTCCCTGCTAATCTGTTTTTCTCTCTTCCTGATGAAATGACAAAATGCAATAGGTCATTTTAAAAATAACTGAAGACTCGTTTTGATAGCTGATTGTGAAATTCTTGATTCAAGAAACATTCCACAAACATTTATCAAGCGCCTCCTAGGCACAGAATAAACCCAATACACAATGAACAAGTTGAAAAAAAAAGAGGAATAAAATTATATATAAACTTAAAACTGCAAACTATTTTGATAAAGGGGGAAATTATAAATGTTAACAAAACAATAGTAATAACCACAGATTTTTCTGGGTTCCCTTCTAATCATTTTTTATTTCTGTTAATTCATAAGAATGTGTTGCTATCAGTATGTGCTATGTAGTTCTGATCAATGTATAGTCTTTTTCATTCTTTTTTTTTCTTATCACTCCTTTTGAGTTTTTACAGATTTTAGTGTAGTATTCACATTTGTCATTTGCCATGTACACTGACATGCCATAGTTTAGTCACTACCCAATTGCTGAAAAAAGAAGCTGATGCCAGTTTCCTAAGAACTATTTTAAGTGAGAACACGTCTCAGAACTAAGAGAAGAAATAAACCCACTCACTTTTTGTTGACTTGGGTCACAGTAATACTTTTGAGTTCAGCGATGAAAAGAATTGTACCTACAATTGTTATACAGAATTCAGTATCTCTCATGTACAGAGGCTCTATCCCATCAAAGAAACAATCTTACAAATAACTGAAATTCAAGATCCAGAACCATTTCTATCTCTCTCAACACCAGACTGAAGAACAGACTCGAAGCTACCCAGTTTCGACAAGATACTAATATAGACGTAGACATAGGCATAGGTATAGATATAAATATAGATATCATAAATATATACACATGTATGTAAAAGTTATGTGATATACGAATGTGTACATATAATGTATATGTATGTATGTATGTTTAAGAAATTATCTCCTTTCCTAGCTTTCAACAGGGGAAAAAGAATAAGTTATTTCAGTGCTGTGCTGATATCCTCCATTAAAACAGGTGAAAATATACACCTTTAATCTTAGACTTGACATTTCTCTTAGGTATATTTAACTAAAGAAGCCATAGCAAGTGCTAAAACTCATGCCTGAGGATTTAGATCTCCCTATATGAAACCTCACTTTTCAAAACTTTTCACACTAGATTAAATGATCAAAAGGATTCAGAGTCTCAGAAAATATAGATAAGTATACTAGAGTAGAAATGATCAATGAAATTGAGTCTCAGACATTTTGATGAAGGAAATAAAACACACAGCTTATGACATTAGTTTGAAATGCTGGAGCTATATGAGGTGGATGAGGTGCCATGAGCTATTCAAAGACAAAATACGTGTTATATACATTGGACTTCACATGTCCTCCAAGCTTCCCGCACTGACATACTTCTGAATATAAGTAAGAGATGTTGTTGGGCTATTCACAAAAAGATGAATGTGTGGCATACACCAGGCACATATCTGCTGCTGACTTCATTAGACAAAATAAGCAGGTATAGAAGAGCTGTACTAGAAGTCATTCTGGTTAAACTGGGTACAACTCATCTGAGCAGCTCAAAAAGGATGAGCTGAGCAAGGTGCCTCGAATCGTCTTGCAGCATAATGCTCCAGTTCAAATCAGTCAACACATATTTATTGAGCACTATTAGGTACCAGGCACTGGGAACATAAAGGACAAAAACAGTCCCTGTCCTTAAGGAGTTCACATTCTAATCGGGGAGAGAAAATGTAAATAGATGCTATTGTCAGTGTCGTTCATCCTTTGTACTTGAACAGAACCAATGACATCACAATGTTGGAGCGAAGGTACAGTGTGTTCAACTGTAGCTGATCAGTCCAATATGAACTCAGAAGGCTACCACAGCTCGGTCACAAATAGTCCATTTGAACATTTGGGATGGATATGTCTGTAGATTTATGCATCTCACATTTCCTTTGTGCTACTTTGCTCCTGGAGTACAGCACCTTCTTTGATGTAAAGGCTATATACCCAGTAAACCCAGAAGGTGATCTCAGAGGGGATGGTACTCCTTAAAAAGGGCACTTTAGATGGAATCAACTTTTCACTGAATCACTAACATGCTTCCCCTTGTCTGAAAACTTCCCAAATCTAGTGTTTGCTAGGCTTGACTGTACTTGTTTCATAACATCATAGAATATCTCAGGATATAACACAGGAAATTAAAAGGGTATGTTTTGGCAGATGTGGTTTTCTGCAATCTACTATGAATGATTTGCGGGAATAATAATTTCTAGTTTGAATGTGCTAAAGATTATATGGAGTTTGGTAATAGGAAATCCAAGAAAAGGAATTTCCATTTTCAAAAATGTATAGAAACTAATTTTGCAGACAGTGATGATGTAAAAACATCGAAGAAATCTATTTGTGGTGAGGAATAAATTGAAACAATTTCTGCATTTTTTATGGATTCTCCCAATAGCATTTTAGCTAACTAAGCTTTGTAAACTTGTCACAAGATTAGTAGTTTTTTATATTGCTTTTTGACTAAATAAACTTAAAATACACAAGAGCACCTCAGATGTTGTGGGAGTGTTTTGCATAGAGCCTTAACAGAAATGATAACATAAATAAATCAGCAAATAAATAAATGTTTCAAACCAAGGGCTAGTTTAAAGGGGGAGAGGAAGGCCCAAAGGGTTGGGAGATGGGAATGGAAAGAATTTTAGAGGTCAGATTTGTGCAAACAGGATTCCTGCCAAACAACAGTATGCTGCCCTGTAAACAAAGTCTGAGTGGACTCTTCCTAACTCATGGGACCATAACAGAATCTATAATTAAAGAATGTTTTCAACAAATCCTGACAACTTTTTCCTCAATTCCTTTCTCTTCTTCCTGGTTTGTTGTTCCCAGATACTTCCTGGAGTACCGGTTTACCAAAGCCACAATTTCTAGCATAGCTGGTAGAATTCTTTGCATAACATTTTGTACCATTCCTACTAAACTACATAGAAATAAGGGGGAAGCCAACATCATTATTTCAACACAATATGTTTATTTACCTATTTGAGAAGAACAAATGTAAACCTTGATCAGCAAGATAAAAACTGGTTGAGGCCGATGTCTTACTTGGAACTGATTGCCATCTAAGGCCTCTGCACAAGGGGAAGGCTCTCTAAAAACACCAATCATAACAGGTTTAAACTGTATTGAGTTAATATAAAGTAAACAGTATACAACCACCCATCTGTAGTCAGACAGAAGTCAGAAAGTATAGTATGTAGGCACTATTAATTTGTTATTATAGACAATTAACCCCAAACTTTCATTTGCATCTTAAACCATCTCTTCTTGGAGTCAGGAAGACCTGAGTTCAAATCTGGCCTCAGACACTTATTAGCTGTGTCATCCTGGGTAAGTCACTTAACCTCAGTTTCCCTCAGTTTCTTCTTCTGTAGAATGAATGAGGATAATAACAACACCTACCTCCCATGGTTGTTGTGAGGATCAAATGAAATAGTAATTTGTAAAGCAGTTAGCACAGTGCTTGGCACATAGCAAGTATTATATAAATGTTAGTTTTATTATTATCATCATTTTAAACCATCTCTTGGAGACAGGAAGACCTGAATTCAAATCCGATCTCAGGCACTTATTAGCTGCATGGTCCTGGGCAAGTCATGGAACCTAGGTTGGCCTCAGTTTCCTCATCTGTAAAATTAAGATAACAGTACCTACTTCGTCACAGAGTTGTTGTAAGAATCAAATGAGATAATCATTGCAAAATGCTTAGCACAACCCCAGGGGCACAGTCAATGTTAGGAAATGTTGCCTCTTTATTATTGCTACTGTTATCTCAGTCCTACTCTGTTGCAAATGCAGTTACATTGATTTTCTTACCCTGAAACTTACAAGACTTCTGTTCCAATTTCGACAAATATTTACTCAGCTTCTGCAGTGTGCAAAATACTGCGCTCCAGTGATTCTATCTTTAGGGAGAAATTTTCTTTACCACGGATTATTCTTACATGTCTATATCCATCAAGGGAGAAAAGCAAACCAGAACTAAGAAATCTATATGTCGCCAGGTGAAACTGAAGGAGGAAAATTTAAGGATAAACAGCTTGGATAAAGGGAACATAAGGCCAGGCTATGAAAACAAAAAAAAAGAAACTAAACAATAAAATCTATTACAAGAAAGCACACTCTGAATACTTGGGCTGAAGTTTCTTTAGCAGCAACTAGGTCTTGCGCAACACAGAAAGCACCTCAAATCACAGAACATCAGGCCTAGAAGGGGCCTTAAAGAGGACTGACTGATTCCCCCATTTTATGAAGGAGACAGCTGAGGCCCAGATAAGGGAAGTGTGTTAGCCAGAGTTACAAAGATAGGAATTGGGGGAGCTAAGGTTTGAAATCAAGTCCTGGAACTCCAATTCCAGTGTATGTTAGACTGTGCTATGAATCCAGTCCACTAGTTTCACTGTCAAGGACAAAGCGGCTCACAAAGGGGAAGTGATCAAAGACACAGAGACAAAAGAGAACCCAGTATAGCTCCGTTTTCACCTTCTGTCCTTAACTTATACTGCACTACACTGTGTCTGGGGCAGGTAGGTGGCACAGTGGATAGAGTGCCAGGGCTGAAGTCCGAAAGACTCATCTTCGAAAGCCTCAGACACTTACCAGCCCTGTAACCCTGTGCAAGTCACTTAACCCTGTTTGCCTCAGTTTCCTTGTATGTAAATTGAGCTGGAGAAGGAAAGGGCAAATCACTCCAGTATCTTTGCTAAAAAAACAAAACAAAACAAAAAAACATGCCAAATGGGATCATGGAGAGTCTGAAATGACTGAGAAACAATGATTTGTCGATTTGTTTCTTGGTAAAAGTATATTCTATACACTCACTGCCTGGTGTATCTGCCCAACCAGCTGATAAACAAACACCCAGTATCTATTGTTACTCAGGAAATGTGGAGAGATTAATTTTTCAAGTAGGAATAGATCCAGTCCTCTCCCTTTCATGCTTCTCCTTGCCCTTCATTCTCACAAAGCACATATCCACATCCACACACATCCACACAAAACAGATGTTCCAGCATACCAGAATAACTTTACCACAACCACAATTTAGTTCTTCAACTTATGGACAAAAGAGAATGTTTATTATGTAGAACATCGAAAGACTAGAACTAAAAAGACTGCGTGTACTATCATGTGGGTGAGGTTTAGACAAGCAAATGGCTGTGTTTAGAATTCTAATAGCATACAGAAAACAACACCTTCTTGCCGACAAAACTACTTGGTAAAAACTAGATTCTCATAAGGCCCTATTTAACAAAATGTATTTGTCCCAGGTTCTGACAATCTGGAGTGGTTTTCCCCCAAAAAAGAAGCAAGAAGTAAATGTTTCCTTATTGACTTTGAGGCACTGCAAAATTTAACATTTAAGAAAATAGATTAGAGAATCTGTTTTCACTTTAGGCACATTTTTAAGAGGAAAAAAGTGCTATATTTATACATGTCACTAGCAGGTAGGAAGTACTAAAGTCTTTTTACACAGAGCACCTAATTTGTCTTCTAAATATTAGTTTCAAAAGCCTGGTTCTCAGATCTTACTTGTCCTATGAACAAATCAGAGAGTATTCCCCAAGGCCCTGTCCTGGGTCTTCTCTTTCCCCTTCATACTTTTTCCCTGTAGTGATCTCTTTTATTCTTATATGTTTAATTATCATTCCTACTCAGATGATTCCCAAATCTGTATTATGTATAGCCAACCCCTAAACTTCCCTATTTCTATTGAGGGTACCACCATCCTTCTAAGTCATCCAGGTACGCAACCTCAGAGTCATCCTAGACCAGGGGTGGGGAACCTGTGGCCTCGAGGTCACATGTGGCCCTCTAGGTCCTCAAGGGTGGCCTTTTGACTGAGTCCATTTTTTACAGAACAAATCCTTTTATTAAAGGGATTTGTTCTGTGAAGTTTAGATTTAGTCAAAGGGCCACCCTTAAGGACCTAAGAGGGCCACATGTGGTCTCAAGGCCACAGGTTTCCGACCTCTGACTCTTTGCATTTTCTCACCCACTATATCCAGTTGGTTGTCAAGTCTTTCTTAATTGTACTTCCACAATATTTCTCATATCTACCTATCCTCTTCTCTTCATTCATAGCACACATATACTCAGGTCTTTTTCATTTCTCACCTGGCTTATTGGAATGGTCTCTTTATTGGCCTCCCTGTGTCTAGTCTCTCCTCTCTTCAAACCATTCTTCCATCTAACTGCCAAATTAACCTTCTTAAGATTTAAGTTTAATCATGTCCCTCCTGTACTCAAAAACTTGTACTGGCTTTACTCCAAGGTAAAATACAAATGCCATACAAACTGACCTACTAATATCTATTCTCCGAATGTGGTATTTTGTTTCCTGTTTCTGAAGGTGATGTCCCATATGTGAAATGCACATCTTCCTGACCTGTTTCCTATAATCCTTAGTTTCTTTCCATTTTTGGCCCAAGTGCCACCTGCTCCATGAAGCTCTTCTGGATCCAGGTAGTTCGAGTAGACTATAAAAAGGTCAATGAGTCAACAGTTGTAATCTAGAATCTAAGTAAATTAAGGAAATGTTAGGTTGCATTTTGAACAGAAGCATATCATTCAGGAATAAGGAATAGAAAATCCTGCTGTACCCTACCCTAGTCAGAATACATCTGGAGTATTGTGTTCAGTTTTAGGCACTGACTTTTAGGAAAGACATCATTAAGCTAGAACATGTAGAGAGAAGGATTACCAGAACATTAAAGATTCTCACACACACCACCCCCCGCCCCCATCACTGCTTTGTCATGGCAGAGGGCCTTGTATAGCTCAATGAAACTATGAGCTATGCCATGTGAGGTTACCAAAGATGGACAGACATAGTGGAGACAAAGATCCATATAGTCAAAGAGCTATGCTTTTTCCAGTAGCAATGTATGGCTGTGAGAGTTGGACTATAAGGAAAGCTGCAGAATCGATGCTTTAAAATTGTGTTGGAGAAGATTTTTGAAAGTCCCTTGGACAGGAAGGGGATTAAATCAGTCAATACTTTAAGAAATTAATTCAGACTATTCACTGGAAGGTCAAATACTGAAGTTGAAACTTAAATACTTTGGTCACATAATGAGAAGGCCAGACTCATTGGGAAAGACCCTGCCTGATATTAGGAAAGATTGAAGGCAAAAATAAAAGGGGATGGCAGCAGATGAAATGAATAGACAGTGTCAAACAATGAACTTGGACAGAATTTGTGAGATGGTGGAGGATAGAAGGAACTGGCATACTATTTTCCATGGGGTCACAAAGAGTCAGATATGACTGAAAGACTTAAAAATGACAACAAAAACAACAAAGACTCTCAAGATGATGCCATTGGAGGATCATGGGATATTTATCACAGAGGAAAAACAAAACTCAGAAGGGACAAGATAGCTGTCCAATTATTTGAAGAGATGGTGAATAAGACTTGATCTGCTTATTTTCATAGGGCAAATGGTAGAGTAAAACTGTAGAGTGTTAGATTTAGGACTGACACAAGGAAAGCCTTCCTAGCAGTAAGTGTTTCAACAATCCGGCTAGCAGCTGTTGTGGGGGTGTAAGATCCACCAACAGCCAGCACCCAGAAAGCTGCCAAAGCACAGGTTCTTTTGATCTGCTTAACTAAGGAAAGCTAACTAAGGAAGGAGTTGACAAGCTTCCTTTAATTCAGCATACAAATATCATTCACTTAGTTCAGGGGAAAAAGCCAGCACCCTGAACTTCAGAAAGAATACAAAGTACAAACATCAACAGACAGAACTTGTCTGATTCAAATCCCAATTCATAGTTACCAGAGTTTAACAAAGTCTCAGCATCCGGGTTACAAGCTGGAGGGCCCTTAGCTACAGCTGCCTGGAGTCTCCTCCTCAGCACCACCACGAGTGAGAGCCCTAAACAAATTACAAACATCGACAGACAGACCAAATACAGATTCATAGTTACCATTACCAACATCTAGGTTCAGCCTGGGAGCTCATAATGAGGGCTGGCCCAGAGTCACTCGAGCCACCACTGCTGTGGGAAAGAGCTCCA
>CM053626.1:168836786-168867809 GCA_028646595.1 Phalanger gymnotis
CTCACCCATGTGACCTAAAATCGTCACAAAGAAGCGACTTAAATCAACATGGTCTAAGAGCCTCTGATGTCCTAAACCTATCACTCAAATTCATTTGTAAACTAGGCCCTCCCCTGAGTTAGCCCCACCTTAGTTACCAATCCACACCCACATAGGTTTTACACCTAATTGGGGTTTGGCCCTGGGGCTTAGTACCTAGTTAGGCTCAATGAAATACACTGAATTACTCAAAGGAAACAAAAGCCAAACTCTTCATGGGCACTTCGTTGAACGAAGTGCTAAGAGCCCATTTTGCTTACCAACACAGTAAGTGATCCAAAAGTGATCCAGCAAAAGGTAGAGTAAAACTCTAGAGCATTAGATTTAGGACTGACGTGAGGAAAGCCTTCCTAGCAGTAAGTGATCCAAAATGAGCAGAGGCTGCCTCAGCAGGCAGAAGAAGGGATCATTGGGAGACTCAAATAGGAAAATGTATGGAAAACACTTTTCAAACCTTTAAAATCCATCTAAATGGCAGGTCTTATAGTCAGTGTTATTATCATTATTGACTTATCTGAGCACATGGTATGTTCCCCAACAGAATGTAAGCTCCTTGAGGGCAAGAACTATTTGTTTTCTTCTTTGTATCCCTGGTTATCTTGCAACTAGCAGGTGTTTAGTAAATGTTTGTTGAACTGAATTGAATTGATACATTTAAACAGGAGAAGACTGAAAAATATCAGCATTAAAACATTTTAAGTCCTATAGAAGATAGCAAAATATCTGCTTCCCTCACATAAAAGCAGCCTGGCAAATCATCATAAATACAGGAGGATGTACCTCCAAGGGATGAAACTTACTTCTTAGTGGCATCAAGAAGTTGGACAGTCTCCAAAACACACAAGAAATTGCAAAATAAATAATAAAATACACAAAAAATGACTCATTATACGAAGTTCCATGTGACAAAAATTTTCACTTAATGCCTTTCATTTCAAAGGGTCTTATTATCCTTTTATCTTTTTTGGATCTTCTTAAGAAAATGAACATTGGATTGACAAACATTAGATTGGTATCATAGAAAATAATAATAATAATAAGAGCTAATGTTTCTATAGTGCTTACTATGTTCCAGGGACTGTGCTAAGCACTTTATGATTATTATCTCATTTGGTCCTTTTAAGAACCCTGGGCAATAAGTGCTATTATTATCCTCATTTTACAAGATGAGGAAACTGAGGGAAATAGAGATTAAGTGACTTGCCCAGGGTCACACAACTAGTAAAGTGTCTGAGATTGGATTTGAACTCAGGTCTTCCCAGACCTGCTCCCTATCCACAATAAATCTGGAAGACATATAACTAATTTTCTTTATCTTATTAGAATGCTGATAGGGTACTATATGCTCATTCCTTTTTGTTTATTTCTCACAAGTAACTTAAAAACTAATAGAAACTAGAAACTTCAACATTCAGTGAGATCGTAGTTTCATTCAAAATAGAAATTTAAACCATTTAAAAGAAAATCCAAGTAACACATTTATAATCATTATATAAATATGTGATACTTTTAAATTAAATAAGCCAAACGCAGTAATCTACTGAGCAAGCAAACACATTTTAATGTTCCTAAACAAGTTTAGGTTTGAAACTGAACAAAGTTGAGTGCTTTCAAAAACCTACTTCATAGATTTAAAAATGTCAATCTTTCCAGCACCTTTCTTTTTCTTTTAATACGTCTCCTCTCTTTTCCTAGTAGCATATACAATCCCAGAAATTTTTACATCTCTGGCTAGAGGTTAGGTTCATGAAGAGGAAAGCAAGATGTGCTGCTAAATGGAACTCCCAAAATGTCAAAATATCCCTTGACTTCTGTTCTTACCTAGTCAACAAGCTTTGAATCTCAGGCACTCTTGTAGGAAACTGAATGCCCATAGAATAGTTTGCTCCCAGGGGACACTGGGATTTACTTTCTCTCCACAGCCCTTCTATTCCACAAAGTAAGAACACATCATTTTCATGTTCCCCTATGACAAACTACCTCCAGAAGTATAAAAGATGGAGGCTACCCCACAGCTTGCCCACCAGATGGAGGGAAGTCCAATACTTTCCCACAAGTTGTAAGGCACTGGTAGATTAGAAAGTTTATCTGATTTGGGATCAGAAGACCCCTTAAGATTCTTCTTCTACTACTTACTAGCTCAAAGATCTACCATTCAGGGAATTCTCTTTGGCTGTTCCCCATGCCTGAAATGCTCTCCCTCCTCCCGTCCAACTATTGACCTCCCTAGCTTCTTTTAAGTCCCCAAAAAAATGTCACCATTTACAAGGAGCCTTCCCCAACCCCTCTTGATTCTAGTGCCTTCCCTCTGTTAGTTATTTTCTATTTATCCCATGAATAACCTGCTTTGTATATATTTATTTGCGAGTCGTGTTGTCCTTCAGATTGTAAGCCCCTTGTCTCTTTTTGAATACCTGATGATTAATGTAGTGCTTGGCACATGGTAGGTACTTAATAAATATTTACTAAATTGAAATGAATTAAAAATAGAACTTTCTTTTTGGGGGAGGAGGGCATTCCCATGTTTATTGGAAAGAAGGCAAAAGTAAATATTGAACAGCTCCTCCTGGTGTCTTGAAGTTCATCCCAGCCATGGGCTGGCTAACTTGCAGGTTGGACAAACTGCCAAAGTCCAGGAGTTTCGACATTTCTTTGGTATCAGGGTCCTCTTCAATGATTTCCTGATCCAAAGCAGAGACCTCAGGGACATAGTTTTTCTTCTTCCAGTAGTTTGATGGTGATACCTCTCACAGGGCCTCTCTGAATCTGCTTCAACAGATGAATAACATATCCCGAGATCTTGTTGCGCTTGTTGGAATGGAAGTCATTGCCCAGGCGGGTGTAGTACTTTTCGATGATGACTCATGTCGCCTTCTTCACAGTCTTTATCTGAACTCAACCCATATTGGCTCTAGAGAGTGAAGGGAAAAATAGACCTTTCCAACCAAAGTGGGCCACTCAAATACTGAAGGGGGCTTTGACCCATACCCTCAAATATTCATTCTTTGAACCGTTCAGTCCATAATAAGATCTGACTTTTATAGAGCACTTAACACTGACAAAGCATTTTCCATATATTATGTCATTCAATTCTTACAGCAGCCCATGCTGTAGTACAATTATTATCTACATTTTACAGATGGAAAAAAACTGAGACTCAGAGTGACCACAATAACCTGTCCACAACCATACTGCCAGAAGGGCATAGAATTTGGGAGTAGAAGAGACCTGAGACTAATCCAAACACCTCATTCTACAGAGAAGACCCAGGGAAGTTAATTGACTCACCCTAAGTTAACTAATGAATTTGAACACAGGGGTATTTGTATTCCACCATACTAAATCTCAGTCATGAAATGGCAGAAGCTGACTAGATCTTCTGACCCCAAATTCCAATTACCGCTCTACCACACTACTGCCTTTCACCTTGTAGGAAAGGACTGGGCTATCCTACCTACATTTTCTGAGTAATCTGTGGAGTCCTCTAACATTTTTGAACTTCTGAAAAGAAGGGAATGAAACATTAGTTTGTTCCTCCTGGACATCATGTTAGCATTATGGAACTGAGCCTGGTCTCTCTTGCAGAGGTAGCACACACTCAGCTGCAGACACTTACATATTAATAATGTATCTTTTTCATTAAGCTAACCCCTGAAGGGATAAATAAAAATAAATAATGTTTAGAGAGATGAAAACTACATTTAGCCAAATTAACAATATCCCATTGTCTTCAAAATGAAAGTAAGCAAGTAACACCCTTCTAAAAAGCTTCTATATTCCTGTTGCAACATCCCTAGCTCGTAACACAGTAAATACAAGGCTGGAGTTAAGAGACTTGAATTCAAATGCTAACTATGACATTTACTTAGTCACTTAATGTCTCTGAGACCTCAGTTTCTTCATCTCTAAAGTTGGGTTAATAACTCCTATAGCAACTATCTCACAGTTTTTGTGTGAGTCTCAAATGAGAAAATTAAGGTAAAGCACTTCAAAAACCTAAAACAACTATATAAATATCTATTGTGGTGATGATGATGATGATAATAATAATGATGATGATGATGATGATCTCAGAGAGACAGCATGGCATAATGAATAGCGAAGCATCCTCAAAGTTAAGAAGACCTGGATTCAAGTCCTGCCTACAGACTTCGTCATTCCAAATGTTCATTTGCGACCAACCTGTGGCACAGCCTTTTGAATTCATGTTGGACTGATCAGCCGAAGTCAAATACACCATACTTGGATTCCAATATTGTGATGTCATTGGTTCTCTTCAAGTACAAAAGACAAACAACTATCACCACCAGATCTTTTTGATACAAATGTTCCCTCATGCAATGCTATAAAGATATGAATCTTGGAACATCATCTTCTCCAAAGAATCAATGTTGTAGGTGAACCGAAGGGCAAGAGAGAGATACACGATGAGTGCATGAGACTGTAGCGTATTTCCAGAGATGGACCTATGTAGTAGTGTAAAAAGTATTTTTGTGTGTAAGAGTCTAAATGCAGCCTTTAAGCCCATGAGCTATGAAAAGGCCAAGAGGAAGACCTCCAGCATGTTAGACAGAACCTCTGTGGAAGATAAATAGGAAAACTTGGACAAATAGAAGGCAAAGGACAAGAAGGTTTAAATAGTGCATTGATGAAAACACAGATCCACTGAAATATATATAAGGCCCTGGTACCAAGGTCAATAGATGCAAAAACAATTTTTAAAAAATGTTGATACTTTCTGCCTTCAAGCAGATTATCTCCTACCTTTTTTTAAGTGAGAGGGACACTAAGAAGTTGTGCCTTGAAGTTATTCACAGTTGTTCACACAATGCAACATGGTACCTTTAAAAGAACTGCTGTACCAGTGCAACTAAGATTAGGAGGGAAACAGAGAATTGGGAAAGAATCTTCACAACCAATGTCTCTGATAAAGGCCTCATATCTAAAATATACAGAGAACTGAGTCAAGTTTATAGGAATACAATTCATTCTCCAATTGAAAAATGGTCAAAGGATATGAACAGGCAGTTTACAGAGGAAGAAATTAAAGATATCTATACTCATATGAAAAATTGCTCTAAATCACTATTGATTAGACAAATGCAGATCAAAACAACTCTTATGTACCACATTTTTTCCTGTAAGATTGGCTAACATGATGAAACAGGAAAATGACAAATGCTAGAGAGGATGTGGGAAAATTGGAACATTGTTACATTGTTTGTGGAGTTGTGAAGTGATCCAGCCATTCAGGAGAGCAATTTGAAACCATGTCCAGGGGGCTATAAAAATGTGCATACCCTTTGATCCAACAATACCACTTCTTGGGCTGTATCCCAAAGAGATCACACAAGGGGAAAATGGACCCATATGTACAAAAATATTTATAGCAGCTCTTTTTGTGGTAGCAAAGAATTGGAAATCAAGGCGATGCCCATCAATTGGGGGATGGCTAAACAAATTGTGGTATATGAATGTAATGGAATACTATTGTGCTATGAGAAATGAGGAGCAGACAGACTTCATTACCATGTGGAAAGACATATATGAACTGAGGCTGAGTGAGGCGACCAAAACCAGGAGATCATTATACACAATTACAGGCACATGGTATTTGTAAGGACTAATTTTGATAGACTTGACTCTTCCCATCAATGCAAGATTCAAAGACAACTCCAAAAGACTCATGATGGAAAAAACTATGCACACCCTGAGAAAGAGTTATGCAGTCTGAATGCAGGTTGAGGCAAACTGTTTGCTCTCTTTTATTTTTCCTTCTTTTTTGGTTTTGTTTCTTCTTTCTCATGATTCATTCCATTGGTTATAACTCTTCTTTACAAGTGGACTATTATGTAAATAAGTTTAATGTGAGGGTATATGTAGAACCTACATTGGATTATATGCCACCTTGGGCGGGGGGGAGGAGAGGGAGGGAAAGAAAATTTGGAACCTAAAACTTGTGGAACTGAGTGTTGTAAACTAAAAATAAAAAATAAATTTATAAGAGCTGGCTATGGTGTCAAAGGACCTGAATTCAAATCCTTCCTCCAAAATGACTACCAATAAGCGACAGTCTCTCTGGGCTTCAGTTTCCTCATCTGAAAAATGAAGGAGACAGGGTATATGGCTCCTGATATGTCCTTTCAAGCTCAATGTCTATCATTCTATGAGCCAATTCTTGAAGATTTCAAGAATAGCTGTCTATCCACTATCTCAACCAATCTTTAACTCTCCCTGACAATTTGTTGTTGTTCAGTCATTTTTTTAGTTATGTCTGATTCTTCATGACTCCATTTGGGGTTTTCTTGGCAAAGATACTGGAGTGCTTGCCATTTCCTTCTCCAGCTCATATGACAGATGAAGAAACTGAGGCAAAAAGGGATAAGTGACTTGCCCAGGGTCACATGGCTAGTAAGTATCTGAGACCAGATTTGAACTCCTGAAGAAGAGTCTTCCTGGTGCCCTGTCTAGGCCTGTTGCCCTATCCTTTGTGCCACCTAGCTGCCATCACCTGACAAAGTAAGGTTATACTTTACAGAAAAAAATTTTCCATTTTTAACAGTGTTTTCAATTTCTTAACCCGAGAAAGTAAACTATGTGAATACTTCAGACATGAATGTAGGGGAGGGAGGAAGAAATTGGGAAGGGGTAGTTTAATTGGCAAGGAGACGTTTTGTGCCCTTCATATTGCACAATGAAAACAGCTACCAAGTCAACCTATACATAAAGCCAGTCTTTGTTATTCTGGTTATATGAGGCCATAGCAAGGTTTCTACAAATCAATTCATAAGAAAATAAGAAAGCAAACATAGGCTCACCTAAGCAATTTGAGCACATTATCTTCTTTAGACTGTGAAGCAAAAGATAATATGGAAATATAGAATCACCAATGATGAATTGGGTGGGATATTATAGACCACCTATGATCTATTCCCAATCTCCCATTCTGTAAAAGAGGTAACTTCAGCCCCAGAGAGGTTAGACTATTTCCCCAATGTCATACAGTGAAGGGACAGCAGAGCTTGGAGTAAATTTTAATTCCATCTTGCCTCAAGGCCTGACATTCTGGTGGATGAGCTGCCCAGGCTCGCTTCAGTGGACAAAAGTTTTTCCTTTGTGATATGAAGAAATTTTATCAGATTGGCAAATTAAAAAAACAAAAAAAACAACTCCTTCTCCCCTGACCTAAAACCTAGTAAGACTAGTCTCTTGGGATCACAGAACAGGAAGACCATCTAGTCCAAACTCTTCATTTTATAGCTAAAAAAATAAGCCCCCTCTGGGCCTCAGAGGAAGTGATTTGCCCAAGATCACATCTAGTTATTAGAAAAGTCAAGATCTGGTCTTGCTGATATCATCTCAGACTTAGAAGGGCCCTCAGAAGCATAACTATAACTAGCTAATTTTGTATTCAAGACCAAGAATATAAAATTGTGTTCCCAGATCTTAATACTGTACTTGGGCAAAACAGATGTGTTTTTTATAGTTTTCTACATGCTACCCTTGTTATAATTTTGCTAAGAGGCTATGTCATCCAGCTTCTGCCTAATCAATAATGCCCTCTACACCACACCCAGAGAGTGGTCATCCAGTCTTTCTTGAAGAACAACTATCTCCTGGAGCAGCCACCTACCCATTTATGATAAATTCTAATTGTTAGAAAGGTCTTTCCTTACAAGGAACCTAAAATCACCAATGACCTTAAAATTGCCTCTGTTAGTCCCAAATAAATACAAGCCAAAGTAAAATCTGGCATTGAGATGCTGCAGGGAATAGTGAGGCAGCATCACACCTATTTCCCATCATGTTCTATATAAGTAGTCCTAGCAGCACAGAGCACCTCTCAAGAATCACAGCTAGCATGTATTTAGCACTTTAAAGTTCGGATCTTTCTTTTACAAATACTATCATATTCGATTCTGGCAACAATCATAGGAAGTGGGTGCTATTATTTATTTCCCATTTACAAATGAAGAAACTGAGACAGACAGAGACCAAGTCCCAGAGTCACATAGCTAGTAATTGTCTGAGGCTGAATTTGAACTCAGGTCTTCCTGACTCCAGCATTTTTTCCACTGTGTCATCTAGTTGCCTACACTAGGTCTTGAAAGAAACATTATCAAAAATCAATTCCCTGAAAGCATTGGGCTTTTAAAATTTTTTTCACAGGAGATTTGAAAGGAAGGGTAGACTGAAGACTTAGGAATGATGTTGTGAGCATAATTTTAAATGGGGAAAAAAACCTAGAAAGTTTACAGTTCCACAAAACAAGTCTTACACTTGAATCTGCAATCTTCACCTTTTATTTAAATTCCATTTTAGGCTCCAGCAAGATTAGAGCAGTTGCTATTCCAGTGCCAGCACAATAATTAATCTTTTCTAAAATGCTACTTTGCAAGTTAATGTGCATCAAATAAGCCAAGATGCAGCTCAATACCAGCAGGTGTTGGGGTGCTTTGTTGTGCAGTTAGGCAAAGGGGGGAAAAAGAATGCCAACTATAAGTCCTTGACCTCAAAATGAATTTTTTCTAAAATCTAAAGTAACAATCAATCCCTCACATTTAATCCAAACATAATTAGTGAAGAATTTATGGGGGAAATAATTTTTAAGAGATATGCCAATGCAAAGATGGAAAGCCAAAGTCTAAAATCTCATTTTTAAAAAAGTGATTTGAAGTGGTTTAATATCATGCTAAGACACTCACATTTTTTAAAAGAGTCTAACTATAAAAAATTTCGATCTTTCTCCATAAAAATTACAGGTGCAACTTACTTTAAGCAAACCCTATGTATGAAAATTTGCATTTATGCAAAAGAAAATTACGAAAGTCTATTAGTTTTACAAAAGGCTCATAAGAGGACCATTTTACATATCAAGGTCCCCTAATGAATTCAAAATATAATTCAATTTGCATAAATTCAGTTCAGTCACAATTTTTCAGGAATGGCATAAATGGCATAAAATAAAGTTCTCGTATTTTCTAAATATGGATGTAGAGGTAGTGTTTTTCTTGTTTTCATGAAAGCCTCATGCTCATGAAAGCCTCAATAGCCAAGCACAAAACTGTGAGACAACCCTTCAATCTTCTAGGAAATCAATGTGCCTGATTATTTTTCTTCAGTGAGCAATCGACTTGGATTCATTCCCTTGGATCTTGTTCAAAGGTCACAACTTGAACTTAAACTGAAGAAAAACTGGAAAATATCTTACTCAGACTGACTCAACCTTTCTAACCTTGAATAGAAAGGCCTGATTTCAATAAGGGGGACATGGCATTAGCAATTATACTTCATCTAAGAACCAGAATCTAAACTAAATGAACTTGGATGATAAGGCATTTGTAAAAGCTTTTACCTAGACTTCTTACATAAACCCAACTATAAATATTCCGCAGGTAAGCATTTCTACAAATCTGTAAACCAGACAGAAGCACCATTTTACCTAAGTAGAAAGTTCATGGTATTCTTCCAAATTGTGTTAGATATTAGAGATATAATTATAGAGACATATTATCAACTTGACTATAAGTTCCACTGTGAAGGATGGAACCAATTCCCCAGTGTCATGAGAGAAAAAATAAAATTTAATGAATTAGATTACAATTCTCAAAAAGTAAGTTATGATTTTTTAAAACTCTGATTCTTGGTGTGGAAATCATCTATCACTTAAAATAGTAGAGAATTACCTGGAACACTGAGAGTTTAAGTGACTTACTCATGAGCACAGTCAATATATGCCAAAGGCAGGAGGACTAGAATACATGACTCCCTCACTCCAAGTCCAGCCTTCTATTCAAAATACCACAGTGTGTCATAATTCTAATATCTATTTATAAATGTTCTTCACTATTTTTGCCCATACAGATTCTGATAATATGAGCAAATTTCATAAGTTTATCATATCCCCCCTAGTTATTTCAATATTTCCATTGTCATAAGTCTCTGCCTTCTAAACAACATGAGTGAATCCTATAATTATGATTCCCAGGCTTCATTATATTCAAGAGATTCTTGGCATAATATCAAAGAAGCACATTCCTAAAAGAGGGAAAGTAGCTCATTTCTTGTGTGTTGATGAGAAAGACAAATGCAATTTGATTTATCATTTAAATGATAAAAGGCATAACACTACAACCCAACACATTTTTTTAGTTACTGCAAAGTTGGCATTCAATGACAACCATATTTAAGCAAATGAGCTAATACACTGGAAAAGTACAAAGTATATCCTGCAATAGGTATTGACATTAAAAGCTAAATTTTAAGTAGTAAGGGCACTCTGTACAGATCTTTGGTTTCTAAGTCAAGATATGCTAATGCAACCATTAAAATAAAAAAATTTGAGGTGTTATGCAAATAAAGTAATTAAAACATCGACACTTTTTGACCCAGAGATTTCATTACTCGGTTTATATTCCAAGGAGGCCACTGAAGAGAAGAAAGTCCCCGTGTACATCAAAATATTTGTAGCAGCACTATTTTATGATAGCAAAGAATTGGAAACAAAATAGATGCCTATCAAGTGGGGAATGGCTAAACAAATTGTAACACATGAATATAATGGAATATTACTGTGCTGTAAAAAAAATGGAATGTGAGGAATACAGAGAAGCATAGAAAGTTACATGAAATGATGCAGAATGAAGAAAATAATATATACACAATGACTAAAAAATCACAGGAAAAGAATCAGAAGTGAATGTCATAAAATTATAAAGAACAAGCATGGCTTGAAAGAAGAGATATGAGAAGATACCCCCAAACTACCCCTATGTAGAGATGGGAGATCCACAAAGTATTGCACATGGCACTTTTTTCAGACTTTTTCAATATACTGATGAGTTATACTGATTTTTTCCCTCTTCTTTTTCTTTTCTTTTTTTCTTTTGGCTTAAAAAATGCTATTTGTTATATGGAATGACTCTGTGTGGGGGACAGGGGAGGAATACTAGGGAAAACTCCAGTGACGTAAAACATAATGTATCGATAAAGATGTAATTTTGAAAAGACTGAAGTGTTTTTGGAACTATAGAACACAAATCTGAAATGTTATGGGAATAAACTTTTTTATAACAGAACCCAACCTCTACTGAGAAAGCAAAAGGTTCAACTTAGATCTCAGAGAAAAGAACTTCGATGAATCTCATTTTACATTTGTCTTTTCCTTAATGATTAACTTGTAAAAGGGGAAAAATGGACAAAATAGATCCAGAGAAGAAGCTCTTCTTTAAAAAGTGGACATGAGCCTACAACATAATGAAACATAAAGTTAAAGATAAAATTTTAACTCTTAGAGAACAAGGTAAAAGGTAAAGTAGACCATAATAGCAGAATCTAGTTATCAAAGCCATGTTGGGGGATAATAAAAATACCTACATGAAAGTATTAGGGTTTTTTTTGTGTTCTCAGTAAGACGGAGGCTCTATACCAGATTTGAACCATAACATAATTGAACTGGTACTAGGTTAGATGACACTTGATCAGTACGAATATCCTCTTCATTGGTTGCAGGTTGGGACTAATCCAAACCTTCATATCTTGTGATTCTTAACATTTCTTCCTAAAAATCTTCCATGGTAGGTGGTAGTCAGTGGGCTTTCTCTAGTTACACCTCACTCATACTACAGAACTAGTTCACTGCCAATCATATACAATTCCTGGCTGGTAACATGTTATAGCCTACTTATGCCCTACATGTATCTCTCTCTCTTGCTCTTTGGGTAACCTGCAATTTTAATTCTTCCAAGACTGGTATTTCATAAATCACAATCATTCATCATGACTAAGAGAATGAATATTATAAAGAAGGACCATTCTTCAGGTAGATTTGGTCACTCCAAAACATTATATAGAACCCCAAAGGCAATCCTTGCAGTGCTCCGCTTTTCCTATTCAACTCGGGACCCAGTATATACATAATCTGCATTACGTTTACTGAGACAGCATCTCTTTAGATAGTCCATTCACCTTCCTATGATAGTCCAGAGTCTCCAGTTAATAGGTACTACTTACACAATTGCCTTTTGCCTAGATGGGATCCTGGTGGAATCCTGGATCCAGTCACTGCCCATCAGCTGAATTGGTAGTAAAAATAAGAACAGCTAACAGATTTTACACATACATTAGCTCACTGATGGCAGAATTAGCTATTTATTAGCAGAATTTTAATTGATTAAATTTTCCAGTTTGGAACTAAGGATGTTGCCATATTCCCAGGTTTTTCAGGGCTGGTCTAATCTAGAAACAATCACAGCCAAAGAGCTTGTTATATTCTCAGAAAATACCTTCAACACCTATATCTTCACTTTCATATACTAATTTCTACCTTGTAAATGGGAGTCACTTTGGGAGACTACGAAGAGATGAGTAAGAAGAAAAATTTAGAAATATATATAGTAATTAAAAAAGAAGAGAGTGAATTAAAAGACATAGTGATCACAGTCAGTCAGAATTTGGAGACAGATCTTCTCCTGAAACCAACTTTATCCAATTCCTTTAATCAGAGCTCAACTGAAGACAGTTTCTAAGACTTTACTTCTGTTCATAACATGATCAATGCAATACATAATCCAGTATAAAACAGAAAATTTCAAAAGCCATTTTACTGTCTTATGATTTAAAGTTAGGGGGGACAGTAAGACATGATTACAGCAATTGTAGCTAACTCTAACTTATAAAATTTGGATGTGTAAAGTTAAAGCAATTTAATTGAAAACAAATATTAAAAATTAAGAGCTTTCAATAGCCATTCCTTAACCAATAAGCAATTATAATATACGAAAAAATTCTCAGAAGAATTAAGTAATAACCATATGAAAGATAGCTCCAGATTACCAATAACAAGAGGAATGCAAATCAAAATAGAGTGGAATTTTACCACACATTCAGTATAATGGCAAAGATGAAAAAAGATGGGAATAGTAAATAGTGTTGAGGGTTGGGAAAAGAGGCACACTCCACTGATGGTAGAGATCTGAATTGGTCTGACCATTCTGGAAAACAATATGGAATTATACTAAGAAAATGATCGAAATCTCTATTACCTGACTACAAGGGGGTCAGAGACAGAAACAAAAGTCAAATACATACTAAAATATTCACAACAGCATTTTGTGCTAGCAAAGAAGTGGAATCTAAGTAGATGTCTCTTGACTGGGGAATGATACACAAATGTAATAAACATCCCAATTCCATAAGAAACCATGGAATATGAAAAATTCAGAGAAGCATGAAAGCATGAAGATTCATATGAACTAATGAAGAATTAAGGAAACAGAATTAGCAAAACATGTATAATGATCATGATGTAAACGGAAAGAACAGTAAAAACAAAAACCCTAAAAGCTGTGTAATTACAATGACCAGGCTTATCTCTGAAGAGAAATTGAGAAAATGCACCTCCCTTCATTCAGGGGACTATGGGTATACTGTGGTATATACTGTCAGACACAGTAGACATATTAGTTTTATTGCACTGTTTTCTTTCTCTTTCTCTTTAAATTTCCCTTTACAAGGATTGGCATGTTGAATGAGTAAGGAGAGAAGAAACAGATTTAAAATAAATGTGCTATAAAACCAAAAAATATCAGTACAATAATCTTTTAAATCAAAGGTTTATCATGAAAATCTTGACAAAAAAAATGAGTGTCAGAAAGCAGTGAAAGCATCCATCTTAGTAATTCTTTATACTTTCTAGAAAAAGTCTTCTATATGTTTCCTTCAATGACATTATATTGGCCTCTCCAAAACAATCTAAGTTTTGGAAAACCAAACACTTGCCCCTTGGAACTTTGGTATGTCTTCTCCCTTTAAGCTGTCATTCTTCAAATCAATTTACTTAAACAAATTTAAGTCACTTCTAACTTACTAATCATAGCACTATCCTTATTTGTCTCGGTAAAATAAAATTTTCTTCCTGATAAAGAAAGTTTGTAAATACCCAAATCAACAGAGCTGAGATGATACCTATTCTCTTTGTAACTTGGCAATCAGTTTTAAGCTCTTGGTCACATGTAATATAAAATAAAATGGTAAATTTATATTACCTTGGTGAAGCATACTTGTTAAAAGCTAGTTTAGACTTATTTTTTCACCCTATATCAAAGAAAGTTTCTCCCTCACTGTAGCCCAAATCAACTGGGGATAACACATTGCCTTAAATACAAGGTATCCCAAAAGTTTTAGTGCAGCTTAAAACTGCACTGATTTTTGGGATGCCCTATAAGCAGAATGAGTTTATATTGTACTTTATTCCTAGATAAGTCAACTAAATATCATGTAGATGGCAATATTCCCCAAATTCATACATATATTAAATTTAACATTAATTAAAACCTCTCACAGAATATTTTGGTCTATGTACTACTAGACTGAACATCCCACAGGTAATTTTTTTAGAACAACAAATTTATAATGAAATTCACATAGAAGAATGAGCTAGAAAGAATGTCACTTTGAAACTAATGATGATGGTCACATTACCCTACCAGATTTTTGATACATATCAAACATTGAAAATTATCCAAAGCACGTGGCATTAATTTTAAGGCTGAATAATTAATCAGTTCAATAAAAGAGATTATGGAAATGAAGTCAAACTATTATTATCAATTTAATATACATAACAAACCAGAAGTAATATAGTGGGGAAAGAAATCACTACTAAATAAATGTTGTTGAGGTGACTAGGTAACTGCAGGAAAAATAAATAACTTGGATTATTATTGCCATGACACATGGCAACAGCTATTATAGGGGTCAAATGAAATAAATACAAAAGATCTTGTTTATTTGTCAAAATAAACACATATAAGTATATTCCTTTTAAATTTCAGTAAAGTTGAGAGTCATAAGGGGCAAAGATAGGGAAAATGAGATTTAACAGTAGGGCCTTTTAGGTATAATAGAAGCATCCCCTCCCTCACCTTGGAGAGGGAGGCTTTAAGTAACTCATGTGCATGCGAAAAAGGCTAAAAGAAACAAAGGGAGAGTTTTCAACTAGGGTTTAGTTACTATTCCCAGCCACCCACGTGCATAGCAAAGGAACACTTAGACAAGGTGCGTACTAAATGATCTTTATAAATTAAGGTGAGGCCACATAAATGAGGGAGAGATAACTCAGCTCTGAACCAAGAAGTTCAGAACCAGTGGGAACCACTCCAGTGGCTCCCTATCCCCTCCAGGATCAAATATAACATCCTTCTTAGCATTCAAAATCCTTCATAACCTGGCCTCCTGCCCCCCACCCTTTCCAGGCTTCTTATACCCCTCCCCAAATACTCTGAAATCCAGCATCATTGGCATCCTTATTATTCCTTGAATAAGACACTCCATCTTCCAACTCACTGGGTTGTCCTCAAGACTCCCCTTCCTCACTTTCCCCTCCTGGCTTTCTTGGCCTCTTTCAAATTCAAGGTAAAACCTCACCTTTTACAAGAAGCCCTTCTGAGCTCTCTTTATTCTACTGTCTTCCCTCAGTTGAATTTTTACAATTTATATAGATTTTTCTGTACATAAAGTAGTTGTTTACGTAGTATCTCTCCCACTTAAACTGAGCTCAGTGAGAACAGAGACTGTCTTGTCTCAGTACAGTGCCTGCAACATAGCAGATGCTTAATAAATGCCTATTACCTGATAGACCCAGAGGTAATAAACTTTACACCTGAGGTCCCAAGGAAGCAGAGTTAGAGAGACTTTTGCAAATCCTAGACTAAATGTGTCTGCCCTTTCCAAAAAAGCAAAGTATGCCATAGCTAAAAGATCACAGTATTACCCAACCAAGCTTAAGGTGAGGTATCTACAGCTCCCCATCAAAGAGGAAGTCCAAGGAGTCCACCAATCAACCCATCCAGCAGAGATGGCATGCTTTGTGGGGAGACTGGCAAATAGCCAAGTAACCTGCCTGGCCCATCCTGGCAACAGATTGACCCATCTAGAAAAGACGCTATGCCCTTTAAGGAGCAAGCCACCTATCACCAGTGACCCTCTCTATAGCAGCAAACTGAGTGAGAGCTCTCTAGAGAAGGATAGAACAAGAAAGCATTGCAGTTCCAGAGGTATAAACTGCCTAGGCCACATTGGTGGTAATGTAGAGAAACATAAACAATTATGACCCATTAACATAATCCTTTAAATTTGTACCCACTCTCCCCTAGCAATAGACTCTGCGAATTTCTTGGGAAGAATATACCCCAAGATTTGCTAAGGAATGTTTGCAACTACTATTCTTGCTATGCTATTTGACTAAATGACTTTGTGAAGAATTCATTGAGTCTACTGGTTATAATGGGGAAGATAGCAATGGCGGTTCATGAGTTGCAGTAAGTACAGCTCCTTAGTCATCTCTAGAACTGTGGGCAGCAGTCACCTATCTGGGAAACCAAATTATCAGTAAAAACAGGAAAATATTTTCATCTCAGCTATAGAAGGCAATGAACAATATCTACTGAAGCATACAAAGCAAAAAATCATAAAATAGATGTGTTAAAAATGAAAAGAATAATTAAATACAATAAAGTCAATATCGAAATGAAAACAACAAAATGGAAAATGTGCTACAAATATGATAAAAGTACACTATCCAAAAACATGTGAAGATAATACAACATAAGGTAATTCTTGAGTAAATATATGTATATATGTATAAGTGAGTGTATATGTATGGATAGATAGAAATAAAGATATATAGCTGTTGAGTCATTTTTCAGTTGTATCTGACTCTTCATGACCCCATTTGGGATTTTCTTGTCAAGGATACTAGAATGGTTTGTCCCTTCCTTCTCCAGTTGATTTTATGGATAAGGAGCTGAGGTAAACAGGATTAGGTGACTTGCCCAGGGTCACAAAGCTAAGTGTCTTAGGACAGATTTAAACTCAGGTCCACCTGACTCTAGCACTGGTGTCCACTGACACCAGCACTCTACCCATTGTGCCACCTAGCAGCATGTGTACATATATATATATATATATATATATATATATATATATATATACATATATATAATATACATGTATGCGTATACATACATATACACATACATACATCCTCACTAGCAAGTAAACAAATACAAAAAAGTAGTAAAGATACACAAAAATAATAAAAACTTAACATTACTGGAAATGTGGGAAAACACATATCTAGTGGCCCTGTGAGTTTGTCCAGTCTTTCTGGAAAAAATATAACAATATGTAATAAAAGCAATAAAACTTTGTATCTCTTAACAAAGTAATTCCATCTTGGGTATTATACCCCAAGGTAATAACTCAGAAGAAAAAACATTTTATATAAAGATGTTTTTAATGGTGCTATTTATAATTTAAAAAATTGGAAACAACACAAATGTCATAAGATAAGGTAATGGCTTAGCAAACTGCAATCTATTAACAAGATCAATTTTATACGACTCCCAAAACCACCAGAACATGGACTATAATTATGCCTTGAAATGTTCAGATGAAATAATGTTAACTGAAAATAGCAGAACAAAATATTTTGTACATACTGATTTTGGCTCAATCAATTAATCAATCAGTCAACAAGCATTTATTAAGTGCTAACTATCAGCTAGTCACTGTGCTAAGCACGGTGCAAAGAAGGAAAAAAATTTCAGTCTTAAAAGTTTACGTTATCATTGGGGAAACAGTATTTACATAAACAAGAATATTCAAAATGTTGTTGTTTGCTCTTCATTTTTGAAGAGGACCAATGATATCATGGGGCGATTTGACTCATGAGTGAATGGGATTTAAGGGCGGCAGAGTTGTACAAAGTCATCAGCATCACTCTCTCCTCCAGAGTCATCAAAGTCCGGCGTCAAGACAAAAGTCAAGATGACCAGCAATGGCTCAGGATGCAGTGGATGAGGTCTGAGGCCTGTCGATTACCCTATTTGCTGAGACAGTTTACCAGGGTGTGTGGCTGCTAAGCATGCTATAACTTCTTAAGAGTCAGATGAGAGTTGAGTGCCAGGTGGACACCAGACATGGATGAGCAGCCCTGACAAACACTCGACAAGCCCTCACACCAGAGATGCAAGTCCTCCTTAAATACCCCATACACCCCATTCCAGATAAGCTATATACAGAACCTATAACCTCAGAAGAAAAAGCATTCGCTGAGGAGGAGACCAGGCCAAGCCTCCAGAAATAAGTGGTGTTTGACCTGACGCTTAAAGGAAGCCAGGGATTGTAAGAAATGAGGGTGTGGAAGTAAAGCATCCCAGACACATGGAACAGTTAGTGCAAAGAGAAGACAAGATACAGAGTGTCTTGTTCAAGGAATAGCAAGCAGGCTAAGTAGCTAAACCACAGAGTATATAGAAGGAAATAAAGAATGAGACTAGAAAGACATAAAGGATCCAGATTGTAAAGAACCAAAAAGATCAGTTTATATTTTATTCTAGAAGCAACAAGGAACCTTTGGAGTTTCCTGAGTAGGAGACTAATCTTTAGGAAAATTTCTCTGGAAGCAATTGGAAGAGCATTAGAAGAAAGGAGACACAGCTGGGAGCTGTGTGAATGGAGAAAAGGAGTCTTATCAAGAGAGATATTGTAGAGAAATTGCAACGTTTAAAGTTCATTGTATCTACAGCTTACTTTATCTGGGCTTTATTATTTTGTCTTCTTTTGTTTGTTTTCCTCACCTATATTTGCTATCATCACAATTCAATTCAATAAACATTTATTAGGTACCTACCTACAGGAAGAACAAGAAAGAGATCCAGCCTTGAAGGAATTTCCACAGTCCAGTCATAGTTCAGACCTGCTTTGCCAGAGGCTATTTGATTAAGACTTTTTAAAGAGACAGCATTAAAATAAAAATCTACCACTAGACCATTTACCAATAGGAACTAATTGTCTTTAAGTGATCAAGAGGAACTAGAACTAGCAGTGAATGAACTAGCCAAAAAAAAAAAAAAGCTCCTGGGCCTGATGGAGTTAAAGAGTTAAAGAATACCATGACTATATAAATCATTCTCAAAAACTGAAAAAGAAAGCACTCTGACTCTTATGAAACAAATATAGTCCTATATTAGGTCAGAGGAGATTAAAACACAGAAGGAAAACTATAGGCCAATATCATTAATAAATATCAATATTTAAAATTTTAATAAAATCTTGTCGAAGACTCTCAAAATTCATCCAAGATCTATTCATTATGATCAAGTTAGATGCATGCCAGGCATACAAAATGGTTCAATATTAGAAAAACAATCAACATGGTAATATAAAAATAAAAACATTCCAAATCACGTTGTTATCTCACTAGATGAGGAAAGAGTTCTTTGACAAAGTACATGTATTTATGCTAAAAGTCCTACAAATTACAGGCATAGAAGTAGGCTTTTCAGTATCATGATGGGACTAGTACTTCCCTAGTTCCCCTGACATATCATCCTCCCCCTATAAAACATGATTGGCACCAGCTTCCCTGATGCAGCTTTCTGGTCTGTGGGTATAAAAGGTCCCAGCAGCACGTAGTTGGCATCTTAAAGACTTACTGAGCTCTTGAGACCATGTTAGCCATCCTACCCAGACTAACTCTTAGATGATTATGAGTGCCCCTGTATCTGTTGCATATCCTTGCTGGGTTAGGGCAATGTAAACCTCCTCCTTTGTTAAATGTTCAGTGACTTCTGAGGGCCTCTTTCTTCCCAACATACCTGAACTGAGAGGGTGCTGGATTTAGATCTGCCCCTACAACAAACATCCTAAAAATTATCTATCTGAAACCAAAAGCAAGAATCAGATGCAATGAAATTCAGTAGAATATTAGAGTACAATAGACAATATAATAGAAGCTCAACAAATTTGTAAAAGCAAACATTGCCCACTCTCTCCACTATTACTCAATATAGTTCTAGAAAGGCTAGCAATATCCACAAGACAAGAAAAAAATTAAAGGCGCTGAGATGGGCAAAGAAGAGATAAAACTGTAAAACTACTCCTGTTTGCTTGTGGCATAGTGGTTTACTTAGACAATCATAGGGAATAAACAAAGATAATAGTTTCAGTAAAGTTGTAGGCTATAAAATTTATTCACGGAACTCAAGGGCATTTGTATACAAATACACACCCAAAATCCAAGAGGCAGTAATAGGAAGGAAAATTCCTTTACATATGACTACAAAATGTACAAAATATTTAGGGATCAATCTACCAAAGAACAGAAAATACTTGCACAAATTAAATTATAAAGCGTAACTTAAAGAAATAATGAACAACTGGAGGAATTAAATATCTGGAGAAATACTCAGCAGCCTCTGTCAATAGAATAAAAGTGACAATACTACAAAAGATAATTTACAACTATAATCCTGCCAATCAAACTATCAAAGAAATACTTTACAGAACTCAATGAAATAACATCATAATTAATTTGGAAAAAGGAAAAACCCAAAATATCAAGAAAAATAATGAAAAGAGGTAGGGACAAAAGAGGAATAGTATTCAAAATAATCTGGTACTGGTTGAAAAATAAAGATGTAGATTAACAGAACATGGAAAAAAATCAGAAATGATGGGACTCAAAAGCCTAGTATTTAATAAATCAGAAACATAGATTACTTAGAAAAGTCATTTAAGCCTACTTTGTTCCAGGCACTTTGCTAAGTACTGGGAATAAAAAAAAACAAAAGACGGTCTCTGCTCTCAAGGAGCTCAGTCTAAGAGAGGCAACAGTATGAAACAACTAAGTACAAACAAGTTACATACAGGATAAAAATCAAGGGGGAATCAGGAAAGATTTCCTGCAGAAAGTAGAATTATATCTGACTTGAAGGAGGCCAGAGAAGTCAGAAGGTAGAAATGATGGAAAGCATCCCATACATGGGGAACAACCAGTAAAAATGCTAGGAGTCAAGAGATGAGAATACTATGTCTGACAAACATCAAGAAATCCATTTCACAGGATCTCAGACTATGTGGCAAAGTGTATAAAGCATAATGTGTAAGAAGACTGTATTGAAAATTATGCTGACTCAGTGACCCACCATTCCCAGATGCGCTTGTCAATCATTGTTGGAGGAGGCAGTCCCCTAATATCTATCACTTAGTCAAGTCACCCCTTATCTGTTTGTACCTGGAAATTGTCACATACACATACTCCTACCTTGGGAAGGAACTAAGATTCAAGAGCCCAACCTCTTTTGTTTATATGAACTTATCCTAATTGTCTTTATTTCATTATGAAAGTTATCAATAAAACCTAGCTCCACCTCTTAGTCATCACTGGTCTACAGTGATCAGTCCAACAAGGGGTTGCTACCTTATAATAAATTCCTTTTAACTCTCTTCATCCTGAGTTTTGCCTCTTTAATCAATGAAAGCCCAAACAAAGAATTTTCCTTTCAAAAGCTAGAAAGATTGAGGTAGGAAGAACTCCTTATTTGATTAAGAAAAACTGCTGGGAAAACTGGTAAGCAGTATGGAAAAAGTTAAGACCCATACCTTATAATATATTCCACAAAAATTCTCAATGGATATGTAAGTGACCATAATATTAAACATCATACCATTGAAAAACTCAGCAGAGAAGCAAATCATATGCCATTCACAGGTATGGGTAGATGCAAACAAGTGCTAGAAACAATTATAAAAGATAAAATGGATACTGATTACATGAAACTGAAAAGCCTTTGCACAGACAAAATTAATGCATCCAGGACAAGGGAAGTGTTCAAATGGGGGGGGAGGATTTTTTTATATCAAATTTCTCTGATAAGGCTTTGTAATGCAAGATTCATAAACTAATATATTTATTTAGAAGACCAAAATCCAATCCCCAATAGATATGTGGTCCAAAGATATGAACAGCTTTCAAAGAGTTGCAAAATGTTTGCAACGATACAAGAGAATACTCCAAATCATTAACAACAAAATATAAACAACTCTGAGGTTTTACCTCATACCTAGTAAATTGGCAAAAGATGACAAAATGTGGGAATGATCAATTTTGGAGAGGTTGTGGGGTTATCACAGTATTTCACTTCACATTGTTGGTGGAAAGCACCACTTTGGAAAACACTTTGGAGTTATGCAAATAAGCTAGCTAAAATATTCCTGTTCTTTGAACAGGACTGCCCCCCAAGCTTATAGCCCAAGAAGCTAATTGAAAAGAAGAAAGTCCTTATATACACCAAAATATTCATAGCATCACTTCTTATGGTAGTGAAATTAGAAGCAAAATAGATATCCATTGATTGGGGAAAAACTAAATAAATTATGGTACAAAAATGAAATAGAATATTACTGGGCTGTAAGAAATGAGGAATATGAAGTATGCAGAGAAACATGGAAAGATTGACACAAATTACATGACAGAAAGAAGTAAAGCCAAGAAACAATATACCCAATGACCAAAACTATATAAATGGAATAAATTACCACAATCAACAGTGAATATCACAAAATTCCACCAAACAAGCAGGGCCCTGAGGAAGAGAAAGAAGAAACTCCCATCGTACACCCTTGCTGAGGTAGAAGGTCCACAGGTGCACTGAGGCATGACATGTTACATATATTTTCAGACTATTTTGATGTATGGATCAGGTTTTTCTGCCTTTTTTTCTTTAGAAAATAGTATTGTTATATGGGGTTGTTCTCTGGGAAAAGAAGGGAGAAGGAATACTGGGAGAAATTCTGGTGATATTAAAAAAAATACCAATGAAAAAGAAAATTATCATACATTGCCACAGTTTGCTAAAGTCTAGGTAAACCAACCCAGAAAGATGCATATTTATTTTTAAAGATTTTCACAGAAGGCAGTTAGTTTCATATCCCCTCTTAGAAATATTACCATATTATCTCTTTGCATTATTGAAGATTCTAAGACCCTTTTTTCCTCCCTTCTTTTTGATTAAAATTATTTTATTATCTTACTTTATTACTCTGGAATTTTACTATGAATGAAACAAGTTCCCACCTGGCTTTAGATAACCTTGTTTTTCATAAGTTTCTCAACTTGGATATGCTAAGTGTGATCCCTTTTCTGCTACAAACTGAGCTTGTTCCTCCATCAAACACTGTCTTTGGTTCTTGTAGATCAAACATAAAACACCCCTTTACTCACAGTAGCTAATGGAAAGATCTACTGGCTTTTAAACTAAAACACACACTAACAGGAAGAGAGGAAAGTAACAGATTTAGAACTGTTAACCACAGAACCTTACTTCAAGGTACAGGTTAAGTAACAATACCTGCTAAATTCTTAGCAGAGAGATGATTCAAGACAAGAACAGAACACAAGGGCAATCTCTAAAGCCAGTGAACATGATAATTTCTGACCATCCATGTTTTGATCATTTAAAGACAATCATCTCCTATTGGTGAATGGTCAGGTGACAGAATATTATTTTAATGCTGTCTCTTTAAGAAGTCTTAGCCAAATGGACCCTGGCAAAGCAGGTCAGAACCTTGATTGAACAGTGGAAGTTCTTTCAAAGTGAGGACTCTTTTTGTTTGAACTGCACCTAGGTACCTGATAAATATTTGTTGAAATGAACTATGATGACAGAAAATAAACATGAGGAAAACAAACAAAAATGACAAAATAGTAACTCCCAGACAAAGTAAACTGATAGCTAACAGTGAACTTTAAAAGTTGCAGTTCTGCACATCCAATAATCAGGCTACATTTTCAAGGTTTGTTTCTATCCTGTGTAACTAGAGACAGCTTTTCGTCTTGTTAACCCTGAAGAGGAGTTGGCTCATTCTCCTTTTCCAACCATGAGTGTAAGCATATCATATTGTTTCAACTACACTGGCCCAGGAGGAAAGAAGAAAATAACCCAGTTATTTGAGCAGTAAATTATAACATATAATACAGTGTTGTGACAACTGCTCTTAGATGCTTTAGGACCAAATATACCAGTGTAGTGACAGGATTCCCTGACAGGATTTCTAGATGTCAGCTCCATCTGCATCATAATCCTCCTAGACAAGTCACGCACCCTCACCATACTTCTATTCCCTCAGCTGAATGGTGGGACATTTACCTGTATACTCTACCGGCCTCACAAGGATGCTTGTAGAATTAAGCAATATAAACAAATACAAGATCCTACTGAGATCTCTGAACTGTACCAAAATCAGAATGTGACAAAATGAAGCATATTACAGGGGTGATTTTAACTAAAATAGTTTGGAAACTACTTCAAGAAAAATATTTCATTTCATCAGTGTCTAAAACTCATTGACTGCCTGCTTACTGAGTTAACTACTTTTCATTTCTCTTTTTTCACAGAGTAAGCATCTCACAACAGGATCCTCCTGTGTAAGCTGCACAGGGGAGATCGGTTTTCAGTGTTGTACACCTATGCTGTAACATAAATAAAAACACTAGGTAAGTTCCATTAGGTTAAGCTATTATGAAACTAAGGGGAATAATCTGTTAAATAAAACTACAGAAAAAAATTCCAGCTTCCACTTGTGTATTATTTAAAGAAGGGAAAGAAGGAAAGAATATTTCAGGCTTCTAAAAGATAATACTTCCCCCTCACTGCACAGGTTCATCTTGTAAGATGCCATAAATTATGAAGTCAGTTTTAAGGATTAAAATTCTATCCTTTCTTCAACCACTATTCTCTTAATTCCTATTTAGCTTTTATTGGGTACCTATAACTTTAGATTTTATGGTTTAGCCTTATTTTATGGACAAGAATATAGGGATTAATTATATCAACTGTAAGAGCCTCTATTTAAATGCTGGTTACTTTACATACATGTATAATTGATTTGTCATATTGTATATTATGTGATACAAAAATGTGTTATCATAACTTGGGGACAGGGGTATGGACCCATGATTTTACTTGTATTAGGAAGTCTATGTAAGGATGCTTCTTTCAACAATTCAGACTTACCACCATTCCTGTTCAGAATTCTCTCTCTCTTTGTCTCCTCCTCCTGGTTTCCTTCATGTCTCAGCTGAAATCCCACATTCTATAAGAAGCCTTTCCTGGTTCTTCTTCCTGCTAGTGCCTTTCTCAGAGATTATCTCCTATCATGTCTCAGCTGAAATCCCACATTCTACAAGAAGCCTTTTGTGGTTCTTCTTACTGCTAGTGCCTTTCTCAGAGATTATCTCCTATTTATCCTGCAATATCTTGTTGGTATATAGTTGTTTGAATGTCGTCGCCCCCATTAGATTGTAAACTCCAAGAGACTATGGACTTTATTTTTCTTTCTTTATATTCCCAGTGCTTAGCACAGCACACGACACATAAGCTTAATAAATGCTTCACGATTGGCTGATTTATTACTCTGTAATTTATAGGCTAAGAGAGTTGCCAGGGGTTCTGGAAGGTTGTGACTTCCTCGGGGTCATACAGGTAGTATATGCAGCAGAGAGTGGACATGAATCAAGTGTTCTTGACTAGAAGGTTCACTGTCTAGCTACTATTCTCCCATAAAATGAAAATTACATAGTGATATGAGAGACAGTGAGGCATAACGGATAGAGAGTCTGAAAATCAAGAAGATCTCGATTCAAGTCCTTAGAATGATACATAGAGGCTATGTTACCATGGGCAAGTCCCACTTAACCTCTGTGTCCCTAGGCAACTCTCTAGGACTAGAGGTAGAAAGGAGTTGATTTCTGTATCACTGGAAGAAAATACTGGACCCATGAGTTCCCAACATTATTAAAATCATAGGTCATGTGTGTGTGTGTGTGTAACGCAGAGAGATGACTAATAATTCCATATTAAAAACAGATGTGCCTCACTTTACATGCTATAGATGTCATGCCAAAGAGTCTTGCTCAAAGCAAAGCCTAGTTTAAATACCATAGAGAATTTCACAATATAAAGAAATGATGTGGTAATCCTTTAGTGAAACAAAGAATATTTATGTCATGCAAGTAATTCCTCCCAAATTTTTGTCAGTCCAGATTTTCATGTATCAGGTTTGCCATGAGTTATTCTTGCACACAAAATAATCTCCTAATCCAGTCATTACAGTCACATTATAATGCTGTCCTATAGACAAAACAACATTCTAATAAGGTTTTTTTCTACTTCCCTGATTAAACACTCTTAAAGGTTTTCAGAATCTTAGAGGGGATCCAATAACCGCAGCCTGAATTCCCCTAAACAGGAAATCCTTTTTTTTTAGCAAGATTCTGGTAGCTATGCTCAGTTTCTCTTAGATGTGAAAAGCAAAGAAGAATCCAATAGTCCATAATCTACTCAACTAATTGCTTTCTTAGCAAGGTGCCCTAGAGACCCAACCAAATCCCAGATCCATACCATCAAAACTTACTATTATATTGCATGGAATCTGATGCAGAAGACTTAAAACAGGCTAACTTCAGCACTTTGGCTCCCTCAAAGCATACAATGTCAAAAAGCCAAACCTCTGCTATTCAAGTCAAATTCCCTGACTTAGGAAAATGGTTGCTTCTTATCTTCCTTTAATCTACACAGAGACTAGCATAGTATCTAATTATCATTCTCCCCTTTATATACACTGTTAACTCTCCAAAGAATTCATTCACTATGACTTTAAAAAAAAATCTTGTTGTAAGAGAATGCACATATTACGGAATGATCATATAAGGGAATACGCAAATCTAAAATCATGATTACAGAGTGAATATAAGAAATGGGCCCCACTTCATGGAGTTTTGAAAATGGAACTAATTATGAAAATAGTACTATGAGAAAATTAAAATTTAAAAAAGAAAATATAATATTTCTGTTTTGTAGCTATTTTCAATAATTTGCTTAATGAAACGAATAATATGAATACTATTTTCAGGTCAAAATATTTTTTACCCTTACTAGTTCATTTTTAAACATTTATTATTTATTTAATGGTCATTACACAAATATATCAACATATCAAAGACCAAAAAATGGGGTTTTTCTTTTCTAGACCTGTGATTTCATTCATGTAAGAAACTCTCTCCACCAATGCCAATCTATAGCTACTTTGGAACTTGAAGTTTTACAGAATTTCCTAAAGCACTTCAGGGTTAAGTGAATTGTTCAGGGTCACCTAGCCAGTATATATTGGAGATAGGATATGAACTCAGGTCTTTCTGACTTTGAAGCCAGTTGTCTATCTACTATGCCCATGACTACCTCTATGAAATTATAAGCTCCTCATATGTTCAGTTTGTTCATTTAAGAGTACATAAAATTTAACAAGGTAATAAAATTCCACTGTGTCCTCTTCTGAATTGTCAAAAGCATTTAACACATAGCTAATAGATAAAACCAATATCTTGAATGGGGACATGTGGTTTCCAGTTTAGTAAATCATCACAAAATGTTTGATAAAGGGACTAGACAAAGGGTGGGCTAATAAAACCTTGAAGTATGCATAATTCACATAAGTAAAGGCAGCTAGTTGAATAGCAGATGGATTATTGGACTTAGAGGCTGGAAAACCTGAGTTCAATACTGCCTCAAATACTTACTAATTGTGTAACCTTGGACAAGTCAAATCTCTTAGTCTGTTATCTTTTCTGTAAAATGAGGATAGCAGTACCTGCTTTATAGGTGGGGCTTTTTTTTGTTCTTTTGGTTTTTTTTTTTTTGAAGATCAAATGAGATAATATGTGGATGATATTTGGCAGACCTTAATGCTCTTTGAAGAGGTTCACTATTTTTATCATTATTATTAGATGCCAGAAATGACATTCCATGGGGTATGGAAACTTTGAAAAATCAGAAATTTTGCATGAATTTGAGGCTGCTCTAATCAAAAGCACATTCCCAAAAAACTTTGTTTCTTTTTCACGATGAAGGGGTATTATATTATTTGATGAGTATTTAAGGAAAATAGAAGTGCTACAACATAACATTACAGGTTCCAGCTGCTATCATATCAGTTCCATTATGTTAGTAAGTACAAACTTGATTCTGCATGGCCATCAGGCCTTCATGATAAACTTTTTTTACTCCATTTAAAAATTGAATTCACTTTCAAATGTGCATAAAATTTTAAAATGGATTTTAAAAAGTTTGACACAGGAGCTCTGTGTCAACTAAAATGAATTGCAATCAGTACAACTCAGTGTATAGGTAAAACAGATAATGATGAAAAACAAAGAACAGGAAAGAAAAAACATATGAATATAAAGTTGATCCATTTTCCTAAACACCCATACACAGACAGTAGTTTCTAACAAGAATATTCCCTGAAAAAAATACAGAAAGTTTTTCTTAGGAGAAAGAAATGCTGCCCTGTATGAAGATTAGGAGTTATTTCTTTTTGTAAATTATTTTATTTAAGACCCAAATACCCATTCTTCAGATTTCATGGCACTTAACCAATTAGACAACCATATACTTTTTCTGTAAGGAAAATGCTGACTTGATATACTTTGCCTGTCTGGTGTACTCATTTCATGCCCTAGATTTCATCATTTATACTAGATTTAAAAACAAAATCCAACAGAGTAGAAACATACCTGGCTAAAAAAACTACGTCACTTACCTTGGCACTGGAAACCTTGTTTCCCAAACCCCCTGAAAAAAAAAGAAAGAACAAAATCTCTTAAGAAATTTTGTGGTACAATATGCTGAGACAGCTCCAAAGGACGCACGATGGAGAGTGCTATCTACATCCAGACAAAGAACTATGAAGTATGAATGCAGATCGAGGCACACTTCATGCTCGCCTTTTTCTCCTCCCCCCCTTTTTTTTCTCTCTTTTGTATTTGTTGTTAGGTTGTGGGTTTTTTTGTTTTTTGGTTCTGTTTCTTCTTTCTCATGATTCATTCCATTGGTCATAATTCTTCTCCACAACTTGACTAGTGTGTAAATTAATTCAATGCCAAGTTATACATGGAAGTTATATGGGACTCCATGCCATCTTGGGGAGGAAGGGGTGAGGGAGGGAGGAAAATCTGGAACTTAAAATTATGTAGAACCATGTGTTGCAAACTAAAAATAAAAAAAATAACTAAAAAAAAGAAATTTTGTGGTAGATAATAACATTCAAGGAAAATAAGGGGCGGGTCATTCTTCCGCATTTAAGGGTTATCTTGTAGCAAAAACACACTTCAGAGCAGTTAAGGCTCAGATTACCACTTTTATATATTCAGTTTTGGAAAATATTTTCACAAACTACCTTGGACCTACACTAAATAAATATTTTACAGTGTCACAGTTTTCAGCTTTGCATACCTCTGCTGTTGACACTCAGCTTTCAAAAGGTTACAGGTGCGACATTAAAAATTGTACTACCGTTTGTTTCCAAAGTATACTCACTGGAACAAAAAGCAATTGTATTCTTTTTATCACTAAAGACTGAGTAGCCTTTTTCTCCCTCTACAAACAGCTTTATTAGGCTTATTAAACTGTTAAAAATTTGTTTAGGATATACTGACTTCCCAATGCCTAGAATTTTTGAAAGCAGACTTTCTTAAGATTTAATTTTGATTGTAAGTGCCCAATTTTACAAATAAATCATTGTATCTGTTGTTTGCACTTGAGATGAGCAATCAGTTAATATTTACTGAGTTAACCTCACATATAGACATAGTTTTTTAGGAATCATTTGGTATTATCTGTGTCCAGAATAAAAACGGTTTCAAGATAAAAACAACGTAAGATATTAAGTTGCAAAGCATTTCTCCCTCAAAAATAAATGAATTAAAACTAGTTCAGAAATGCACATTAGTTTAGAGTGCTTTCTAATATGATACACTAAATATAAATATTTAGCTTCACTGCTTCAAGACTCAAATAAAAACTTTGGTAAATGCAGAAACTGTAAATCAACTAATAATTAGAAAATGTTACTAGACTGCACTAGGATAAGTGAAGGTAGGAATGAAGCAATTATTCAGATACAAGGTAAAAAAAAGGAAGAAAAGAAGGAATGAAGAGAGGAAAGAAGGAAGGAAGAGAAAAGAAAAAAAATTTACCACAAACACCTAGATAATTGACGTAACAATAGGAACAGGAGAATTGTTTGAATTGTCTGGATAATTTATTGTCCATTTCACTTTGCCTGTCAACCCAGAGGAGTTTTTTTTTCCTTTAGTCTCTGATACTAAGAACATATAAACTAAATGATGTATATTGGAATTCAGAACTAAGCAGCAGAATTCTATTTTTAAAGGATGTAACAATAAAAATGAAGCATTAAGAGCCTGAAGTAAGCAAAAGATACCTCCATTAAATAATGGAGATAGAAAGCATCCCCTTAAAATATTTGCTGCCTTCCTTTGCCCTGATGCTCTTATTTTATATATTCACGGCTATAACTACCCATTCGATTGAGTATAACAACTTCATTCAATGTATGATTTCTGATCTGATTTCTTTTTTTTTAAATGCTATTCTTTTTAGAAGGATGACAGCACCAAACCACCACTTTGAGTCAATTGTCCAATGCTGACAAATTTATACTGAACTACTATATTTTTAACCCCTTGGGGACAAGATGCCTATAAGAAACAGCTGACTGGAGTTAGGATGTAGTTTGAACGTGTATAAGGTATATGCACTACATTTAGCAAACTATTGCAGACTGCCTACATTTATGAACAAGAGGCAAAAAAAGATGTATAAAGTAACAGTTGTGGGGGGAGGGGGGACAAAGAAGAAACTACTTTGCCCCACCTAGCAATTTTATGTGCAATTGCATGTATCTTTAGTTTTAAATAAATATCAGGTGCCTTTATTCCTTATAGCATTTTTCTTAAATAAAGAATCTTTTCTCATCTACAGACCTGCAAGACTAATCTTGTGTTGACAGGGTCTATTTTAAATGCCTCCTGCCCTTTGCCTGCTGTTTTAATGCACCTCCTCCCCCACCACATGCTTGCAACAGTTTGCTGCTTTCTCTTTCTCTCTCTCTCTCTCTCTCTCTCTCTCTCTCTCTCTCTCTCTCTCTCTCTCTCTCTCTCTCTCCTTGCTTACTCAGAAAAGTCAAAGTCTTTCTGTGCCCAGCAGTTATAAGCTAAGTAGGCGGGGGCACAAGGTTCAGTGGAGTGTAAGCTGGAAGGAAAGGCACACACACAGAGTC
>CM053626.1:168868309-168890668 GCA_028646595.1 Phalanger gymnotis
TGTGTGTGTGTGTGTGTGTGTGAATGTGTGTGTGTGTGTGTGTGTGTGTCTGTATGTGTGTGTGTGTCCCGGCTCTCCGCGGTGCAGGAGTTAGTCATGGGGCGGATTCAGAGTCTCCATGTTTTCACCGCAGCCCGGAAAGGGGGGTGGGGTTGGGGGCGTGGGGGCAGACAAAATTTGCAAGAGGAGGAGGAAGGGGGTGGAGAGGAAGAGAGGCGAGGAGGAAGAGGAGAAGAAGGAGGAGGAGGAGGAGGAGAAGGAGGAGGAAGCATCTCGGGGGGCGGATCTGTCCGCCTTTTTTGTTTGCTCTTCTTTTTCTTTCTCTCCATTTCTTTCTGCTTTTCCTTTTCCTTCTTCCTTTCTCCTCTCCGGAGTTTTCTGCACATAATGCTGGGGCTAGGGAGGACCTTGAAGAACATATTCCTACCTCTCGATGTTGCAGATGTTGCAGATGAGAAAGCTAAGGTCTAGAAAGGCTGAGTGACTTGTCCAAAGTCAAACAGCTACTTACCTGTGTGTTGGACTCGAACCCCCTGAGTCCCAAACTAGTATTCTTTTCACCGTAACATGTAATACCAATCTTGCTAGAGACAGTGTACACTCCCAGGATTAGTAGACATGCAACTCAGCTTTTAAGCCTTCTCTCTCTGGGAATCTGCCGGTCTGCCTGTCTCACTCTTTCAACACCGGTAGGGTAATTGTGAGGATCAAATTGGGTAATATTTGTAAAGCGCTTAGCACATTTCCTGGCACATAGTAGGTACTACATAAAAGCTTATTCCCTTCTCCTTTTCCCCTTCTATCTCTGCCTCTGTGTTTCCGCGTGACTTTGTCTCTTTCAGTCATCCACACTGCTGGTAAATATTTCTACACTTCCTCCTTCCTCATCGTTATAGGGATGGGGTGAGTTGGTGTTGATTGGGTTCGGTACTTGTGTTTGTACTTCTCTATGTTGTGACACAAGATAGTTCAATTTCTAATACTTGTGCATGTCATGAAACTATCTCCTGCGTAAGGTACCTTATATATGTGAGGGAAAGTATTCATTTAAAATAACTAAATATTGAACTTCTCAGCTACAACTCATTAGCTGATATTAAAAAGGGGGGTGTATAGATATCTCACTGGATCTTTAGTTCAATTAGCCTCCAAAGTGAGGGTCGTATCCTCAGTGGACTATAGCATGACTCCAAGGCGGCTGTGGCATAATCCTAAGGGGTAACTAATGGGAAGATGGGAAGATAGGTCTCAGCCCCGTGATAGCTAATTGCAAACTAATTGTCTCCAAGGCAATTCCACACATTTCTTCATTGCCGAACACTCCTCCACTCTGTTCCATCCCGGGCTGGCCTCCCATGGCTGTGATCTATGGCTGTGCTCTTCAGTCCCTAGGGGGCAGTTATAAACAAACCAGGGCTATATAACCTGCACTAATATCACTAATATCTACAGGTAAAGTTTCTCCACCCCTTCGCACCTGCCCTGCATGCCCCCAGGTTGCCTCAGGCACTCTTTGTGAATTTTGTGTTCTAGAAAGTGCTCAGGGGTTGGTGAATAAGAGCTGTCATCTCATCCTGCTTTTTATTTTCAGTGGGACAAAGTGAGTAGCACAGAATGAACAGAAACGAATAGATTTCCATCAGCATCACTGATCTTGTTTCATCATCTTTCCCCCAAACCCACTCCTTCTCAGAACTTCCCTATTTCTGTAGAGGGTACCTCCAATCCCTACAGTCACTCATGTTTAATTTAAAACCTCAGTAATCCTTGACTTCTGACTCTCCTTCACCCCACATATCCTATGTAGCCAAACCCTATCAATTCTCCCCCACGTGATCTCTTCTGTTCATCCCCTTTTCTATATTCTGACAATCACCTCTATTCAAGACCTCATCATTTCTCACAGGCACTATTACATTAGCCTCCTACTTGTTCTCCCTAACTCAATTCTTTACCCTATTCCAATCACTCTACCCTGTAGCCAACAAATTGATATTCCTAAACCATGTCTGGAGGGGCAGCTAGGTGGCACAGTAGAAAGAAAATTTGGAGTCAGGAAGATTCATTTGCCTGAGCTCAAATCTAGCCTCAGAAACTTACTAGCTAGGTGACCCTGGACAAGTCACTTAACCCAATTTGCCTCAGTTCCCTCTTCTGTAAAATGACCTGGAGAAGGAAATGGCAAAACCGTTCCATTATCTTTGCCGAGAAAACCTCAAATGAGGTCACAGAGTGACACACAACCCAACAACAACAAAGACACCTCTGACCAGGTCAATGCTCCACTGAATAAACTCTACTGGCTGTCTATTGATTCTTACAGCAGTTATTTCAGCTCTGTCTTCAAATTTTTTATTTACATTTTGTGTTACATGCATAATTATTAACATGTGGCAATGTAGCTAACTTATAAATAAGTAAATATAGACATTTATGAGGTGAATACTCTAAATTTTTTTTTGTCAGAGTACATGATCAAAAAGGTTTGGAGACCACTACTTTTTACAATGATTAATATCTGTGTGTATATCTCATGATGAGGACCCTTGGTTAATTATTATATTATGTGTATGATAACTTAGGCACAATGTTGAAAGACTTCCTTTGTTTAATAAAAGATTCCAGACTCTTAATTTAGAAAATAATTTTGCATTCTAATGTTAATTACGTATAACTAATACATTTGCAAATTACCAAATAAAACTGCATGAGTAATAATAGTGAGTACTAACACGCAAGGACTCTACAGGGAAATATAGTAAATATTCACCTGTTGAAAATTTGATAGTTTTTTTTTTCTTGAGTACATAGAAATGGATGATGGAAATAGACAATTCTTGCCCATTCTTTATTAATTTCCCCAAATTCAAAGGATAGATTGACAAACTCACAACATCCTGAAAGAGAACATATCATCTTTCTTCCCCTGGATTAATTCAAAGGAGCTAGAGGAAAATAATCGACATTACCCCAGGGTATCCACAAGCAAGAATCCATTGCCAATTTCATCAGTGAGGTTATTGACAATGAGGATGATGATGATTGTCTAAATCTATCATGGAATCCCAGAGGTGTTAAGGAAAGTCAGTGGCCGTCTGTCTTAAAGAATTCTACTACAAAGTCCCTGACCAGTGGTCATTCAGCCTCCATTTGAAAACCACCAGGAAAAGAAACTGACTGTCTTTCGACATCTCACTCTACTTTTGGACAATTCTCCCCATTAGGAAATGTGCTTTATACTGAACTTAAATCTACCTCCTAATTTCCACTCACTTCTCCTTGTTCTGCCTTCTGTAGCCAAATAGTCAATTCTCCTCGTCATAGCCCCCTAAATACTTTAAAGCAGTTATCAGTCCACCCTGAGTCTTTTATTTTTAGGCTAAACAAACCTCCTTAGTTTCTTTAACTGATATATATTCGTGTGGCATATGTATAAAAAGTAATATTATAAACAGACCCTCCAGCCAGGACATTTACTCCTGAGGCCTACACTGCCTTCCCTTAGTCCTAGCTCAGATAACAGGAGATAAATGCCAAATAAGAAGTAGGAGATAAGTGCCCTAGGGGTTCAAAGGAAAGAGAGAGAATTGTAGCTATAACGTATCATGCACTGTAGAATGGAATGTAACAGCTTGGAGTTTCCCAGAGGGGCCTGCCATGGGGTTTCAATGCCCAGATCCTGGAGCTAATCCAGCAATACACTGTGTGTACATGCGTGTGTATTATATATTCACACACACACATACATATATGGAAATACAAATGAGCAATCAAAAACTACTTTATAAGGATAAAATAGTAAGGGATGAGAACAATTTGTTCCAAGGATCATGAAGGCAGCTGAAGCAGGTGTTGCGGAGCACTTAGAGTTTAGTCAGACATCAAAGACACCAAGGTCATCCACTGCATCCTGGGGCCATTAACGGTCATCCTGAGTTTTGTCCTGTCGCTGGATTTTGATGACTATGGAAGAGAGTGAGGCTGACAATTTTGTACCACTCTGCCTCCTTAAAGCTAATTCACGGGCAAGTCAAAACATCACCCATCACCCACTATTTTACCCCAACGTTGTGATGGTATTGTTCCTCTTCAAAAACCAAAGATGAACAAAAAGAAATGATACAAGCCGTCTCTCACAAGCCTAAGGTCACTAGGGGCCTTAGAATCAAATAAGATGGAGAATTTGTTCCGGGGGTGTTTTGTTATTACATTTTTATTATCTTAAAAGACAAAATGAAAGAGATGGGAAAGAATATACTAAGAATGGGAGAGGGGGTTTATTCCACATACTTGTAGGGTATGAAAGTAGAAGTCTACATAAATGAGGAAAGGAACAGGTATCATTTGAACCTCACTTTCATCTGAACTAGTCAAAGGAAGAAAAAAAAACACACACACACACACGAATTTAGTGTAGAAATATATTCTACTTAATGGGGAAACAAGAAACAGAGAAAGGGGAAAAGAAGAAATGAAAGGATAAGAAATGTTAGAGCTAGGGATGGTTTAATCATAAGCAAAACAAACCTAAAGTTGGGGGGGGATGAGATGGTGAAGACAGGTTTCAGAGGGAAAAAAGGGCAAGAGCCTATGATTAAAGTCTGGGTAAACAAAAAAGAATAGGGGCAAGGGAGTGGAAACTTTGCATCAGGCAATGAGCATTGGTGCTGACTCTTCTATTCCACACCCCTCTTCTTATTTTTAAAGAGTGAAGAGGGAGCAAAGGGAAGAAAAATATAAGAAAATAGGTTTGAAAGAAGTACATAAATTTTAAAAGGTTTTGCATAAATAAATCCAAGGTAATTAAGATTAGAAGGGAAATAAAACCGTTAACTATGGGGAAAATGTATGCAGGCAGTTTCCCTGATAAAAATCTTATTTCCAAGATATATAACAGACATTCAAATTTATAAGAGCTGTTCCCCAACTAATAAATGGTCAAAGGATATAAATAGATAAAAAATATAAACTATCAATGGCCATATTAAAAATGATTAATAATTAGAAAAATGCAAATTAAGGCAACTCTGAGGTTCTATCTCATACCCATCAGATTGACAAAATTGACAAAAAAAGAAAATTACAAATGTTGGGGGAGCTTCAGGAAAACACTAATTGCATTAATTGGTGGAGGTGCAAATAGGTATAGTCATTCTGAAAACCAATTTGGAACTATACCCCCCAAATTATTTAACCGTGAATATCCTTTGAAACAGCAATATTACTATCAGGCCTATACCCCAAAGACATCAGAGAAAGTAGAACATGTCCTATACGCACAAAAATACTTATAGCAGATATTTTTGTATTTTGTATAATCCTGTAGAACTTAGAACTAAAGTAGTACCCATCCATTGTGGAATGGTTGAACAAATGATAATGCATAAATGAAATGGAAGACTTTTTTTACTATAAAAAATGAAGGAACCTGCGAAGATATGTAAAGACCGAAGCACAGTGAAGTGAGTAGATCTAGGAGATAATTTATACTGTAACAACAACATTGTAAAAATTAACAGTTTTGAAAGACTTAAGAACTCTGATCAACCCAAAGATCAGTCATAATTCTAGAGGACAGATGAGAAAAAATGCTACCCATTTCCTAACGGAGACACGATGTATTAATATGTATAACAAGACATATATTTGTGGATGTGGACAATTTGGGAAATCATTTTGCTTGGCTATAACTTATTTGCTACAAGAGTTTTGTATTTTCTAAGTGAGGATTGAGGTGGAAGGGAATGTTCAATCCTTGAAAAAATTAATGTCTAAAATTTTAAATTTTAAAATATAAACTTAAAATAAAATAAAATGCAGAGAAGAATATAGAAGGAAAGCTAGAAAGAAGCACATACAAGCAGGCCATCTTTGAAGGCTACAGGTTGACTTTATTACAACTTAAAAAGAAAATAATTTGTTGTTGAGTCATGTCCAACTCTTCAAGACCCCATGGACCATACTTTCCACGAGGTTTTCTTGGCAAAGATACAAGAGTGGCTTATCATTTCCTTCTCCAGTGGATTAAGGCAAACAGAGTTTAAGTGACTTACCCAGGGTCACACAGTAAGTTTCTAATGCTGGATTTGAACTCAGGTCTGTCTTCCTGACTCCTGGCCCAGCACTCTAGCTGTCCCATGCAGAGAAAAAGAAAAGAAAGCTATACACAACAGGAAGCTATAGCATTATGTACAATCCTTTTTCTGTTTGACTCTATGTGTTAAAATGCCCCTTCCCCTTTTTATTTGTTAAAGTTAAGAATAAAAAGAAAAATTTAAAAAAGAAGCAAACCCCTAGGAGCTCAGCAAGTAGAGACGCTGCACTGATGGGGAAGTAGCTGCATGAAGTCTCCATGAAGAGAAAAAGAACTAATAGATCCTGCAGTACCAGAATTGTGAGTTTTGTTATACATGTATTCCACATTTATGCCTCACTATCATTGTACTCTTAATTTGAGCCTATTATTCTCATCGCTATTTTGTGTATCTGTGAGAGAGTGAGCACCAGGTTTATGGAAGAAATATTTTTTAATTACTATACTTAACATGCAGGGCAACTAGGTGGCACAGTGGATAGAGTGCTTGGCCTGGAGTCAGAAAGACTCATTTCCCTGAGCTCAAATCAGGCCTCAGATACTTACTGTGTGACCCTGGGCAAGTCTCTTAACCCTGTTTGCCTCAGTTTCCTCATGTGTAAAATGAGTTGGAGAAGGAAATGGCAAACCACTCCAGGATCTTTGCCATGAAAACCCCACAAATGTCATCAAGATTCGGACACGACTGAAAACTAATAAATAATAAAATTCCTAATATGCCATTTTAGTAAATGCTTTTACTAAGAAAAAAGGAATGAGACAATGTAGGGTAAGATACCCCACAGAAGTAACTGAGGGAGTATCCTTGACCTAAGGATAGGCAGGGCTTGCTCTAATTGAGAAGTTGAGGCATGGTCTCCAGGAGTTTAAGTGCTTCGAGAGATAGGGTCTTCATGACAGGATAAACATTCAGAAACTTTACAGGTCTAAATGGTTCTTATTCCTTCCTGTATTTCCCCCTGGGAATTGGCTCACCTGCTTCCCTTTCCACCTTTTGCTTCTCTTTTCTCCATACACATATGTTCTTAGAGACTGTCTCAGCCTTTGTAACTTTAATTATTATCTCTATGCAGGTATCCCAAAAATCTACCCAGGTACCCCAAAATTCTCAACGCAGATTTAAACTAGTTAGGCTATTTAAGCCTAACTTTTGGGACACCCTGTATATACAGCTCCAATCTCTGCTGAACTTCATTTCATAACCACTGGCTGGCCATCTACACCTAGATTCCCAGTAGACATCTAAAATAAAACTCATTATTTTCCACTCCCATCCACCCCCAGTCTATCCCTTTGTTCCCTACATCATACTTTCCATAGTCTCCTTCAATTCACTTACGGTCACCACCCTAGTTCAGGGTTCTAGTTTAGAGCTCCCAATTGCTAGAAATCCTTTGCTGAAATCCTTAAGATGTTGCCCCTTTAGTATGGTGTAGTTTTTTAAGTAGGTTCTTTATGGATACTTAAATCTACTTTTCTTCATCTTTTCACCTCTGTTCTCAGCTCCCAATGCAAACAAAGACTGCCACCAGCTGTTGATGTCCCAGGGACATTCCTAGGATGCCCATAAAAAATACAAATCCTTTCTCCGAAAGGATTCTCTGAATTTTAATAGGTTTTTCTCTAGCCAAGAGGGAATGAGAGGCAGAGAAGGAGACTGATGCCTGGCCCAGGACTTCCCCTCCATCTCCTCAAGCAATTCTTTCTCAGGAACATGGCCACAACTGCTGTCTCCTGACCCCAACACTTGCTGGAATCCTTTATTCCAACTAGCTTGCTGGTTTTATACAAGCTGCAAGTGGTTTCAACCAATGCAAAGAAACTTCCTCTATGATGTCACTGCTGTCCAACCAATGGCTTCCAAAGACATCTAAATCTATGAAGGATTTTTATACTTAGTCTAAAGTCTATGACTGATTCAATGTGAGGTGTCCACGTCTAGTTCACACTTAGTGAACAACTGAGATATGATCTCCCCAATCAAGATATCTGGATAGAGCATCTTGCCACTCAACTTTTAAGCGGGGTGGAGTAATTAACCAGATTCAGTCCCACTTTTACACTATCCTGAGCATTTCTAGCTATAGGTACTAGAAGAAAGGAAATTAATATGATGTAATAAATAGAGGAGTGAATTGGGAATCAGAAAACCATTTTTTCCTAGTTCTAGCTCTGCAACTTTTACCTTGGGCAAATAACTTTTCCTCTGAGACTCAGTCCTTTCATGCACAAATTAGGAGACTGATTTAAATAACAGCTAAGGTCTTTTCCATCTTTGAATTCTTTAATTGTATGGGGGAGGGGGAATTAAATCATGAGCAAAAGAAAATTTCTAGGTGGAGGGGACAACTAGTGAAGGAATGGGGCTAGGTATGCTGCCAAGGAGACCAATGAAAACAAGCCCTAATAAACCAGAAAAAAAAGATCCTAAAATACAAAAATATCTATCATGGTTAGAGAATGAGAAAGAAATAGTTTGGGATGTGGGGGGTGAGAGAGAGGAATATCCTACTCTCTACCTCCTTTTCATTTAAAATCAGCCTTAAAGTACGTGCCCTGGACCAGCCCCAAGGAGAGGCAGAGGTATGGCTGTAAAGGAAGGGGATCCCCAGCAGCAGCTGGTAGGAAAAAAAGGGATAGATAAAGAGCAACTAGGAATCTGGCAGAGCATCAATGAGTACCTCTGGTATATTAAAAGGTTAACACAAAAAATAAGAAGCTGTTACATATAAATTACAAATTATAATATTAAAATAACAATGAGCCATTTATTTTGTTCCACAAAGGATACTTAAAATGCAACTTTCAGGAGGATGCAAGCCTGCAAATCCAGGCTAATATATCCCTTTTGTCTATATCAACAAGGATTTATTAAATCCCTACCATGTACCAGGTACAATACTTGGTCCTGAGGACACAAGTATAAAGAATGAAATAATTCCAAGTCAAAGGGAACTGACATTCCAATGTGGGAGACAAGTACAAACATAAATATGTGCATTTTAAATTCAAAGTTAATAATTATTAATATATATATATATAATGTAGCTAAATATAACATAGTTTAGAAATGAGACCATTAGCAATTGGGGGGTGCAGGAAAGGCTTCATGTGGAAGATGATGCTCTGAATTGCATCTTAAAGGAAGAGAGGAATCCTATATGGTAGAGATGAGGAAAGAGTACCTTCCAGATATTTGGGATGGCCAGTGCCAAGGCACAGAGATGAGAAATGGAATATCTTATGAGGAACAGAAAAAGAGAAGTCCAGTTCGTCTAAGACTGAAGAGTGCAAGAAGAAGAGTAATGTCCAAAGGAGCTGAAAGGATCTGCTCAAGCTAAATTGCATATGATTTTAACATCTAAACAGTAAAGATTATATTTTATCCTAGGGGCAAATATGAAGCCACAAGAAGTGACTGACTGAGAGGTCATGTGGGCAAATCTGTATTTAAGTAAAATTATTTTGGCAGTAGTATATACGATGGACTGCAGTGGTGATAGACTTGAAGCTTGGATAATAGTTAGGAAGATATTGCCATAGTCTAAACAAGAGTTGATGAGGGCCTGGGCTAAAGTGAGAGAAATGGGACATAAGAGATGATATAAAAACAGAAGTGATAAAATTTGGCAATGGGTTGGGTATGCAGAATACGAGAAAACCAAAAGTTGAGGACACTACCAATGTTGTCTAACTGGGAGACTGGAAGAGTGGTGATGCCTTCAAAAGAATTAGGAAGTTTAGAAGAAAGAAGGATTTAAAAGAAAAGATAATTCTGTTTAGCAAATACTGAATCTCAGATGTCCCTGGGACATTCAGTTTAAAGTGTCTAATACAAAATTGGTGATGCAGGAATGAGACTTAGGGGAGAAACTGGAGCTGGAAATTTTTGTGTATCTATATTTGTATATAAGATATATGATGTGTATACACACACACACACACACACACACACACACACACACACACACACACACAACATCTGGTGAATGTAAACATGAAAATCCAGACAGAAGAGAGTATCCAGGAAGAGAGGGTGGTCAACAGATTCAAATGCAAGAAGATGAGAACTTAGAAAAGATCATCAGATTTAGCAATTAAGAAATCACTGGTAACTTTGGAGAGAGAAATTTCACTTGAGTGATGAGCAAAAAGAAGCCACATCACAGAAGACTGAGGAGTGAGAAAGAGGAAAGGAAATGGATTCAGCAAGGTTAGACAGTTGCTACAGGGAGATGCTAGGGCAGCTAAATGGTACAGTGGATAGAGCGCTGGACTTGGAATCAGGAAGACTCATCTTCATGAGTTCAAATCTGGCCTCAGACCTGTATTAGCTGTATGACCCTGGGCAAGTTACTTAACCCTGTCTGCCTCAGTTCCTCATCTGTAAAATGACAAGGAAACAGCAAACCACTCCAGTAGCCTTGCCAAGAAAACCCCAAATGGGGTCTCGAAGAGTCAGATGCAACTGAACAGTGACAAAGGGAAAAGAGTAATAGGACAATAGCTTGAGGACATGGTAGGGTCTAGTGAAGATTTTTTTTAAGAATGGTGAGATTTGAGCGTATTTGAAGGCAATAGAGAAGGAACAACAGATAGGGAGAGACTGAAGATTTGGGAAGTGATGAAGAGGACACATTCTGCTAGAGAAAATGAGAATGAGAGGAAGTACAATCCTCATCATATCAAATCCAATAAGTGGTTGTCCATATTGTGCTTGAAGAATTCCAAAGAGGATGAACTCACCGCTTTTGAAGCAGCAGCTCATTCCACTTTTGGATAGCTCAAAATAGAAAGAAAGACAGAAAAAGAAAGAAAGAAAAAGAAAGAAAGAAAGAAAGAAAGAAAGAAAGAAAGAAAGAAAGAAAGAAAGAAAAGTTTTTCCTGACATTAGGTCTGAATTTACTTCTTTGCATCTTCTTCCCATTGCTTTTTTGTCTTCTCTCTGGATCCAAAGAGAAAAAAAAATATACCTCTCCATTACAGATCTTCAAATATTTAAACACATTTAACTTGTCTCCCTTTAGTGATCTTTTCTTTAGGCCAAACATGCCCAGTTCCTTCAATGAATCCTTATGTGTCATGGATTCAAGGTCTTTCTCTAACCTGATTACCTTCTCTGGTCACTCTCCAGTCTTTCGATGTTCTTAAATCACAGTGCCCAGCACTCAACACAATACTTTATATGACATCTGATAAAAGCAGTATAGATTGGGAACATTACCTGTCCATTCTAGGAGCTTTTGATCCTCTTAATGCAACACAGGATTCTATCAGGGTTTTTTGTCTGTTTTTTGGCTACCACATTATACCATTGACTCATATAGTGCTTGCAGTCCACTAAGACCTCCAAAACTTTTTTCAGAACAACTGCTGTCTAGCCATGCCTCTTACACCTTGTAATTGTAAAGTTGATTTCTTTTTGTACTCAAGTATAGAACTTTCCATTTGTCACAAATGAGTTTTGTCTTCTTAGATTCAGCCCAGTGCAAAATCTTTTTGGATCATGACACTGTCAACCAGTATGTTAGCTATCCCTCCCAGTTTTGTTTCATCTGCAGAAAGGGTGAGCATACCATCTATACTTTTTTCCAAGACAATGATAAAAATATTAAATAGCAATAGACAAGCACAGATGCTGACATTGAGCCATTAACAACTATTCTTTCAGTCCAGACATCCCACTAGTTCTGAATTTTTCTGATTGTATTATATTCTAATCAGTATCTCTTCATCTTCTCCAAAAGAATGGCATGAGTTGCTTTATCAAAAAGCTTTGTTAAATCCATCTTCTAGTAGTTTAGTAATCTTGTCACAAAAAAATAAAATGGAATATGACCTGTTCTTATTGAAATCATGCTGGTTCTTTGTAATGAGTGTTTCTGTTATTAGATGTTTGCCAACCATCTCTTTATTGATCCATTCCACAATTTCAGAATGAAAAACTATAGGTTAGCAGTTAGCTCAATAGCATAGCTCAACAACTCTTTTCTCTGTTTTTGGAAGTCAGTCAATTGGTACATTTGCTCTTTTCCAGCCATAGGCATGAGTAACTAATTGTAACCTTTCTTTGTTCACTAATCCACTGATGGAAGAATCTTCTTGGAAAGAACCTTGTGTGACTGTGCCTGCCCTATGATGCTACCAGAGCTGGTGAATCGTTTCACTCTCCACTTTCCTCTCTGTTCTGTTACTGTCTGACAAACAAGTATTGCTTACTCTTAAGCATATTCTCATTCTTTTAAATTTTGTTTACTTTCTATTTTTACTTTATTAATGGTTATTTTCTCCAGATAAAGATGAGATGATTTTAATTTCATTCTGAGTGAATGTCTTTGCGGCAAATGATGTGGGTAGGGAGATTAGAAGGACACAAAACACCGGAGCCAGTGGCTATTTGACTGCCTAAAATTTAACCAGCTGAGAAATTTCATTTCCAGCCTGGCAATGAGAGTTCACCTAAGGGCTCATTACTTTTAATAATATATATTAATAAACTCCCTAACATAACAGGGGGAAAGAACAAGCACATGAACCTGCCAGATAATTGCCATGGACTAAAACCACAGCCTTACCACTTTTATTACCTATCAGCAGGCCAGATGGCTTTAAAGGCAGGTACCTGAAGCAATAACCTTTCCCTCTCTCCAGTCAAGAAAAGGAAGTGGAGATGAAAGAAAGAAGAGGGTTGTATCAGTAAGGCAATAATAACAATGTAGATGATAATTGTCAAAATGCCTATGCAGTTCTGTATTGCAAAGTAGATGAGACTTTCCACGTAGAAGGCAGAAGTGTAACATTTATTCAGATACCAGAGAACCATATCCCATAACCATTTGGCTCCCACAGCCAGCTAGCCCGCTTTATCATAACAGCAAGGAACTTAAAACATGATATCACAACACGGGGTCTCACGATCCCAAAACCTCTCTGACTCCCTGCTGGGGACTTCCCAAAAACAGACACAGTACAGCTATCACAGTATCAGCCTATTCAGCTCTAACTATCACAATGGCAGTCATTAGCAGCCATAACTGTGCTCTCTCTCTCTCTCTCTTTCTCTCTCTCTCTCTCTCTCTCTCTCTCTCTCTCTCTCTCTCTCTCTCCATTTCCTGTGACATAACTTCCTTCTCCTGTCAGGAAGCTCCTCCCACCACATGTGACTTATGCTTCCTGTAATGTAAGTAGGTTACATAGCCTATTAATGGGTGGGAAAGATCTTCAAAACTAAATTGCTACTACAAGGGTCAGGACCAAAGGGATGTTCCATCCAAAGCCAAATATATAGGGAGGGAGAAAGACGGAGAGAGAGAGAGAGAGAGAGAGAGAGAGAGAGAGAGAGAGAGAGAGGGAGAGAGAGAGAGGTGAGAGATTCATTTCCTCCCCTTTCAGTTGGGAGAGCTAAATCCTTCTTTTAACCAAATTCTGCTATCTATAGAAACATTTGCTGGCTACAAAATGTTTGCAGATTTAAAGCTAAAAGTTAAGCTTAATGGTTACCTACCCTGGCCCCATTATTTTAAATGTGTCACATCAGGTCCTATCCTTTCAACTTACACTCATGGTTTGAGTCCCCAAGGAACCCAAAAGCACCAAAAGGTACCATGTGGGTCTTCATACCTAAAAAAAAAACTATATTAAGGGTACATTAATCCTTAATTGTCAGATGGCACAATTAGCTCAAGGCAATGGTATTTATTGAAAAGACATTGGATGAATAAACATACTAAAACATTCTCCCCATAAAACCTGGGACACATTATTCCACAAAAACATCACTGGAAAAGGAGGGGGGCACACATACAGAACACACTAGTAGAGAAGCATAGGTAGGGAATGAATGTTACCCAGACAACCCACACCTTTAGCAAAGTCCTGTTGTCTTTAGACCACTTACTCATTCTGGTTCTCCTAGGAGCAGTGTCCATGTTAGGAAGGTCACTCACTCAGCTAGATTCCCTAAACCTGTTCCTCTTTACAACTCAACTCATCTCTAGCTATACTTCTATGTCTGATTTCTGCTGAGCATAGCATCTCCAACTGAGCAAGGTCCTCACTACAATATGCTAATGCTGATACGGGAGCAACATTTTTTTTCTCTTTCCCATCAACTCTTAATCTAAAATAGCTACAAGGTAAAATGTAAATATGAATTACTCAGGAGCTTGGTTCTTCCTCCATAGCAAACTCACTTTTTAACTTTCAAGGATGACTCCAACTGACACCCCTCTTCCTGTCTCAATTGACTCCAGAGCTAGCAAGTCTACCTTCTAAAGGCCACCAGGGGTGTAACTGATCCTTCACCTTGCTGATGGCTAGCTGTCCTATAATTTCATTGTTTTATTAAAAAACTTCTCTCAATTTAAAGGAGTAAAGCACTTCAATAGTGCTTAAGAAGTATTTCTTTCCACTTCTTTTGTGTCTCCTTTACACACTTATCAGTTTAAAAGTTGTAGCTCACCAAAAAATAAGTTGAGCTAATTTTGGCACATTTGTTTACATTCTGAGCTGATGATTTGGGGAAGTTGAAGCATTATCCTTTCAAGTGCATCTCAAGTACCTCACACTAAAAAAGTCTAAGCAGAGTCTATGTGGCACAGTTTAGGGATAATCCTCCATATCCCAGAGCATGGGATAATCTCAAATGGAATGGAAAAGAGACTCCAAAGGTAACATAAATGGTAGACCTGGATATTACATCACCTCCACAATTATGATCACACAAATGAAATCAAGCAAATAGTGTTTTATGAAATTCTCATCAGCTGCTGACTTTGTCGATGCTTATAGAATTGCACTTCAATGGAAAGAAAATGAGCTTCCCTCTTCAGAGGGAAGTATGGTCCAACATGAGATCCTGGAGCACGTAGAACTTTCCTAACAGGTTCTGTACATATGGGGTTGAATGTCTTTTAAGTGAGAAACCAAACCTTTCCTCTAATGGGACCCTGCAATATATGGGAACCTAAATTATCTCCAATCGAAACTTGTAACACATAAAATATGCCAACTGAAAGTTTTTTTAAAAAATTCTGTAATGGGTGGCTAGAACACATCAGGGACCCAAAATGTTTCCAATGGATCTCTGTATTCCACAGAGCATTTCTAATGGAGGTTCAACCTCTTAAAAAAGAAATCCAACTCAGAAAATTCCCCCAAAAGTGTGAAGCTCAAAAAAAAAAGATTAAACACTGAAGTTGATTACTGGGTTGTTGTGGTTTTTATAGATGTACTCAAAAGAAAAGAATATCAAATTAATACGGACAAACCTTCATAATGTGCTCTAAGGAAATTGCTATATATCCTAGGAGTTGCACCAGTATTCTAAGGACACAGCGTCCATACTTTTCATAATGGTAATAGACATAATGATATAATCAAAAGTAGCATTTTAGCACTCAACCATGCAAAAGTTACCTCAAAGCAATAGGTATGACTTGTAAAGTGCATACAGTAGAATATTAATTACCCAATTAAGTCTGAAAACAAAACAAAAGAAAAATACTAAATTTTCCACTTGAGCCTTACAAAGCTAAGGTATGCCAGATGGAGGTCCTGGACAATCTTGCATGGTACTTCTGTCTTTGGAGTGACCCCTTCAATTCATATTCATCGTCTGGGTTCCTAAGGGAACACCTACTCCAAGCACAAGATACAATGTGTGTTTGTGAGACTAAAATTATGACTCAAAAGCCCCAACCAATACATGTTCCTTTAACTGTCAGCCAGTTGTCCATATTAGCTCAAAGCAGAGGCATTTACTGAGAGGTATAGCATGAACAAGCATATTGCATTATTTCCTCCCATAAACCTATGCTATATGCTACCACAAATACCCATAGTATCAGTGGGAAAAATAGGAATAGTAGGAAAAGTAGGAAAAGTAGTATACACATAGGCAAACACTCCCCCAGCACTGCTGGTCCCTAATGTTTTTTCTCATGTTGTAGTGTCCTCACATTTTCCCCCTGGATGCAGCATCTCTGCTAAGTTCATTTTGACTCTGCAGCTGAATCCTTTGCATCTGCTCTCTGCTAGGTCCTGTGTTTGCTGATGGATGACTTGCTCCTGTGTGAGTTTGAGTACAAGTGAGAACTCTCCCTGCCACCTGCTGGACTCTGGAAGAAGTGCAAGGGGGCTTGGTAGACTGGACTGGCACAAAAGCAGGATATAGCAGCGATGGGAGTCTTCAATTATCCAGATACCTTATCTTATCCAGATTTCTCTCCTAAAAGTAGAATAGGTAAAAATTTTCTGAATTGTCTAAGTGATAATTTCATCTTTCAGCAACTAGTGTCAATTCTATTCTGGATCTGATTCTCATTAACTGGAAGGAAATGATTGTTTTGGAAATGACTGAACTTTGAAGGGTGATGAACGTTCCCTCTCAGAATTTATGACATAGATTTGGGTAAATTAGATATAAAATTTTTCAGAATAAATATTGGTAGAATTTCACAGGTTAAAATATTTGGGAGATGCCAGCCTGAGAGGAACGGGAGATGTTTAAGAGTAAAATTACAAAGATCCAAAGAGGAAACAATCCAACAAGGAAGAAGATTGGGTCTTGTCAGAAGACACCTAGGTGGATACATAGGGAACTTACCAAGTAACTTAGATTTTCAAAAGAAACATAGGAGACAGAAACAATGCCCGGAATATATGAGCGTATCATGGTCCTACAAAATAATGTCAGAAGTTCTAAAGCTCAAAATGAAGTGAGACTGGTAAGGTAAGTTAAGGACAACAAAAAGATCTTTTAAAAATATATATTAGAAGAAAAAATAAGACAAAGGGACAGGACCTTTATGCAGGAGTGGATGAAATTATGTGTGACAATAGATTGCAAAGATATTTAATTCAAATTTGCTTCCATTTTCTCTGTCAAGGAGAATAACATTAGGACTATTAATGATAAAAGAAAAATGACTGACAGGCAGTTGATTCTCAAGGTAAATAAGGAGATAGTAAGAAAGCACTTAGTTGCTCTTGATGGATTAATCAGCTAGCATAGATGAACTACACCCTTGAATACTGAAAAACATGATGAATGTGACTGTGGGGCCATTCTCAGTGATATTTAAAAAGATCATGGAAAACAGAAGTATCATAAGATTGGAGGAGAAATGTTGTTTTGCAGTGCAAAAAAGGAAAGAGCACAAAGTCCTCAAATTGCAAACTAATGAGCTTAACTTCAATTCTTGGAAAAATCTTATTGTTGTTGCATCATTTCAGGTGTGTCTAACTCTTCATGATCCCATTTGGGGTTTTCTCGGTAAAGATACTAGAATAGTTTACCATTTCCTTCTCCAGCTCATTTTACACATGAGGAAACTGAGGCAAATGGGGTTAAGTGACTTGCTCAGGGTCGCACAGCTAGTAAATGTCTGAGGACAGATTTGAACTGAGGAAAATGAGTCTTCTTGACCCCAGGTCTGGAGTTCTATCCACCGTACCACCTAGCTGCCCCATGGAAAAATCTAGACTGGATCATTAAAGGGCTTATTGGTCAACATGCAGAAAAGGAAGTCAGAAAGCTAGCCTGGCTTCCTCAAGAACGAGTCATGACAAATGATGTGTCTTTATTTCTTTCTTCCTTCTTTTCCAGATTATTAAACTAGTTGCTGAGGGTAATGCTATTGACATAATTTAACCAGATCTTAGCAAAGTTTTTGGTAAAGCATCTTATGTTATTCTTATGGAGAAGATGGAGAGTTGTGGACTAGATTATAATACAACTAGGTAGATTAAGAATTGGGTGGATGGCTGGACTTAAAGAGCTGTTAGACGATAGAATCAGGATCTAAAAGCATGTCAACAAGCTAGCATTGAGCTGAACCTATCTTAATGAAAATCAATGATGACAAATGTAAAGTCTAACACTTAGGCCCACAAAATATCAGCAAGTCAGCTTCGCAAGTGTAAGATGGGAGACAGATGGCTAGACGACAGGTATTCTGAAAAAGATCTGAGAGTTTTAGTGAACTTCAAGCTCAGTGAATCATCGGTGTGATGAAGCAGCCGAAAAAAAAACCAACAAACAACAACAACAACAAAAAACAACAAAAACCTAATTTCTTCTCAACATGGTGGCCTTTTAAATAGTTGAACTCAGCTACCATATTTCTCCATCCCCTTCCTCCCCCATCCCAGTCATCTTCTCTACAGGCTAAATATGCCCAGTTCCTTTGATTGATCCTCATGCGGCATGGACTCAAGACCACTCACTATCCTGGTTGCCCTCCTCTGGTTATCTCCAAGTCATCAATGTTCTTATTAAACTGAATACACTGTTTCAAATGAGGTCTAATGAGTATCAAATATAGTAGGACTATCATGGCCTTGCCTTTCTAGACCCAGGGTCAGAAAACTATCACAAGGCTGCAGGTTTTTTTTTTAATCCTCTTGAACTAAGAATGCTTTTTACATGTTAAAATACAATAAAACTTTATTTTAAAATGTAAAAAGATTATTGTTCGTTCTCAAACCGTACGAAAGCAGATAGTAGAAAACTTTGGCCCAATAAAGATTAGATTTAGATACAGATTGCCAACCCCTGCTCTCAATGCCAACAATGCATTATTTTTTCTCTTTATTGCCATTTTTACTTCCTCTATAAGTACAACTGGAACTATTATGTTAGGTTACAAATGTAGTGGTTCCATTTTTTGTGATGAAAGAAACAGTTTTTTAATAAGGATTTTTACCAGTTTTTCTCATTTGTCTCTAGTTTCTAATTCCTCATCAATTTCCAACCTTAAGCACCCTTGACTTTGCTTAGTTGGTTATCTTGCCACGTTTTCTTTTAAAATGATTTTACCCTTCACTATTTCTCTCTGTTGTAAGAGAAAATACTGCTTATAATTGCCCATCACCTTTCTTTGGATTGGATGGGTGATGGTGCTGGGTAATTCTCAGTATTGACTCTGGCACTAGGACAATGACTTGTTAGTTACCTTAATAGTATAACCCTGACCCATGATAAGGATTGATGACTGTGCAAAAATAATTTAGCCCTGGTGTTTCTCTTGCTCCTTCTCGTCATTGCTTCTTTGCATTGGGAGACCAGCTGTGAACTGCCAATGTTTGTCATGACCCACCATATATCTAGACTCAGTCCTTTTAAGGAGTGGGAGAGGTCAAGAGCTCAGATTTCTGGTCTTAATTCTCTGAACTCTGATTATGGCACTAGGAGGCCATACTTTGCTAGCCTTTGCTTTATTTTATTTTTCTAAATCTTTCTGGCCTAGTTTTTCTTTTCCAGTTCTTCCCATGCCAGATTTCTCACATCCCTGAGGTTAGCATTGTCCAATAAAAGCCTTAAACCATTTAAGTGATGGAAGGTCCTTTAGACTTTCTAGGTCCTTGTCACTGAAGTGTGAGGTAAGATATACTAGCTACCAACATCTTTTGCCATGTGGGCTGGATTGGATCTTTTCATTAAAAAGGGATAGAAGCTGTTTTTGGAACCTAATCGGCTACATTCAAGTCCTTAATGAAGCTTCCTGAATATAAAAAGGACAAGAGGTATCAGTAACTATAATTCCTCCCTCAGGCTTCTGACTGACGGACAGCAGCATGACTAAGTCTAGCAAAAGTCAACTGTGCTGGATTAAATCAATACTGTGTCTTCACTAAATATTCCCTGCCCACCCCACCCCTCAATGGCTGAGTAAGTCTCCTTTTGCTTACTGTTAAATGATCTATAAGTGCCTTGTTTCGTTCCAGTCTTGAACCTGACCTACTAAATTGGTCTGGTCAACTTTGCTGTACTATAAGCTACAAATTCCTTTTTTGTCGTGTTGTTCTGGTTTCACTCATAACAACAATGCCAAGGCTGATACAATTCAGGTCTTCTAGCAATATGTACACTTAACCGTCAGTGAGCAAAGATCTCATATTTAGAATACCAAGAGTCAAACTGAAGTGTAATGATGGTATAAAAATTGTGTGTCTCAGCATTGTAAGGAAAAAAGGTGGAAGAAAGGCAGAAAAAAAGGAAAGAAAAGAGGAAAGAAGGAAACAAACATTAATTAAGTGCCTACTATGTTTCAGGCACTATGCTAAGTGATTTACAGATATTTCCTTTGATCCTCACAACAACCCTGGGATATAGGTAATACTATTTTACAGTTAGGAAACCGAGGCATAGAAGTTAATTAACTTTCTCAGGGTCACAGAGCTAGTACGAATCAGAAGCTAGATTTGAATTCAAATCTTCCTGACTCAGGTCCACTCTGTCCACTCTGCCACATAGCTGTCTTAATTGACACCTAGGCAGCATTTCAGCAGAAGCAGAATTAGGCCACATAGGACCGAGGACCATTTTTATTTTGCCTTGTTTCATGGGTTGCCATAGTAAAAAAAAAAATCACTGTGTAGCCAGCTTACTAGTAAGATGCCTCTCTATAGTTGCCTAACTTGGTCCTCAAAAAACAGACTTAGTCTGGCTGCACCTGAAGCCTTTCCAGTATGGTAGAAGGAAGGGAGGAAGGAAATGAGCATTTATTAGGTACCTACTGTGTGCCAAGCATTGTCTAAGATAATAACAAATATTATCTCACAACAACTCTGGGAGGCAGGCACTAATATTATCTTCATTTTATAGTTGAGGAAACTGAGGTAAAAAAAGATTAAGTGACTTGCTCAGAGTCACAGCTAAGCCAGATTTAAATTCGGGTCTTCTTAACTCCAGGCACAGTACTTTACCTGGTGTGCCACCTAGGGGACTTAGAACTTGGCCATTTGTGTCTTCATATACTATGTACAAAATATAGACAAAGTATTGGGGCTTGATATTAAGTGCTAAGGGCAAGCAGTAAGGTCTAGGGAGGCAATCCAGTCTGGCCTCAGGTAGGAAGACAGCTGCGATGGGTCAGGAATGGAGCTAGAAATTCTAAAAGACATAGGTGAGGTTGGAAATTATTTGTTAATCTTTAAGATTATTCCCCAAAACTTGAATTCACAGAATGTCAGAGCTGGAAGGGAACTCAATGATATCTAACCCAGTCTAAATGACCATCTAATACAAATCTAAATGATAATCTCTTCTATAGTGTGCCAGACAGGTAGACATCCATCCCTCGCTTGAATAGTTTAAGGAGACATCCCACTACCTCCTGAGGCCTTTTCTTCTTTTGAATTGCTCTCAATGTTAGATTTTCCTCTTCTACCATGCTTAAATTTCCTTTTGAGTTAGTATTTTTTAATATGAATAAAATAAAGACAACATAAGCCCCCACTGTTAGTCGGTCAAAAAAGCATTTATCATATGCTTACTATGTGCCAGGTAATTGGTGCAATCATTAATCTCTAAGGATACTAAGAAAAGCAAAAATGGTTCCTAAACTCAAGGAGCTCAAATTCTAACTAGAGAGAAAATATGTAAATAACTAGATACTGAAAAGATACATAGAGAGTAGATGGAAAGGAATCTCAGAAGGGAAGGCACTGGAGTCTGGGGCCTGGGAAAAAACCTCCTGCAGAAGGTAGGATTTGGGTGTCTTGAAGGAAGGCAAGGAAACCAAATGGCAGCAATGCGGAAGGAGAACAATCCAGGAATAGATCATGGCCAGTGCAAATGCAGAGAGACAGAAGATAGAGGGTTGTGTGAGGAATAGCAAGGAAACCAATATTTCAGGATGGTAGTATGTGTGATTGAAACAAAGTAGCAAGCTCAACTTCAAGAATGAGAAAGCTATTTTCTTTTTTTATTATTAATTTTTTTCTTTTAGTTTTCAAGCATTTTTTTTCTTTCATCATGTACCTGCTTTCCAGAAAAAAAATTGTCATTTTTCAACTTTGATAATCTGACAGTTACAAGGTGGAACTTGAGGGTGAATTTAATTTACTTTTCTCTAATTATTTGTGATTTGCAGCATTTTTTTCATATGGTTACAGGTAGCTATTTTTAGGTAATTAGTTATTTTTAGGTAGTTTGTATTTCTTCTCTTGAGTACTATCATTCATTTCATTTGACCATTTATCAATTGGAGAATGGCTATTATTCTGGAAATGATATATTTTTTCCAGAGAATCTAGCTGCAAAGATTTTCCTCAATAATAGCAATGATGATGATGATAACTAGCATTTATATATTGCTTTAAAGTTTTAAAAGTGCATTAAAATTATCTTATTTTGGGGCAGAGCCAAGATGGCGACTGGAAAGCAGTAACTGGCTTGAGCTCCCCACCAAGTCCCTCCAAAAACCTATAAAAAAATGGCTCTGAACCAATTCTAGAACTGCAGAACCCACAAAGTGGCA
>CM053626.1:168891168-168906639 GCA_028646595.1 Phalanger gymnotis
CTATTCTGTTCTGTTTTATGAGTGAATTCATTCCATTCACATTTACAGTTATGATTGTTAATTGTCTACTTCTCTCTATCATATTCTCTAATACTTTTTCTTCTCTTTTTCTAATCTCTTTTCAACATGGAAGTATGGCAGCCATAATTTTGGAAAAGGTGTCCATTGTCTTTATATTGACAAATTACTAAATAATAATGTCAACTTGCCTTTGAATGAGGCTATGAATTTAGATTTAAAGTAGTGGGTAGTTAGGCAAGAAAACCATGTATTAAGCACTTACTATGTGCCAGATGCTATGCTAAGCACTGGAGATACAAGCAAATACAAACAAAAAGAAAGACGCTCTTCACTCTCAAGAATGGGGGAAGCCAATTCAAAAAAAGGAGTTGAAAAGCCAGAGGCAGGGTGAAGGTACTCATTATAGGGGTATGATGTTGGAATCTGGAAAATAAGAAACACAGTCAGGAGGTGAAAGAAGTTTGGCAAGCCTGGGTCTCCTGATAAAATGTAGGTCTTGGAAGGAACTCACCAATGCGTAAAGAAGGGTGATATCAGGGGAAGAAGGCCCCAAGCACTAAAGAAAGATCCATGGTAAGACCCCATAGCAGAAATATGCTGTTAAAGTCCTTCAGAATCAAATCTGTGAGTGCAATAATAATGGCTTGCCTTTTTTCCTTACTATTTTGTAAAAGCATTGCTTATGTCTGCAATGTACCTTTGTACACAAATTATTTCACTTTGTAACACAAGATATGTCTTTTTGTAGCATATCTATATTCACATGGAGATGTTACTTTTTCTAACCTTGATATACAGTCTACTATAAGGAATAGATACTTTAAGGAACTGGAATATGATTGTGATGATTTTGCATTCACAAAAATTTTAGCTCAATTTGAATAGTTCTGTAAGGGAAAGTTCATAGGATCATAGATTTAAGTTGGCAATATTAGAACAACCCCTTCATTTTACAGATGAGAAAGCTGAAGCCTAGAACAATGAAGTGACTCCTTTTGGGTCACTCAAATAGTGGAATCACACTATTCCCAGAAATCAAAGAGCCAGGTACCAAACTCAAGCCTTCTGCTGTCAAATCCAGAACCCTTTTCACCATACCAGGCTGTTCCACGTGCCAGTCTGTTGCCATGAAAGCTGGGTACTTTCTCCCTTACCATTATATTAATTGATTTCTCCAGTGATGGCTTGGATTCAAATATGCATAAAATACTAAAACTCTGTTTCATGAATATCTGGCCCATAAGATATAATTAATACTTTCTCAAGGAAATACTATTTTAATGTGTTCAAATCACTGAGTAAAAGTCTTATCTCTGAGTAAAGCTACTGCTCCCTAATCAGATGTCAACAGGGATCTGACATTATAATTCCTCACTACTTTTATCTGTTCCATATAGTTGCCATAAGTGGTTACGATTGTAAAGCTCGGAAACAGTAGCTTAGCTTCAGTTGTTTGGCCCATTGCAGTTCATCATCTTCATCATTAGATCCAGAAGTGGAAGGAAATTCTTCCAAAGGAATTCTTCCAGTTGTTCCCTTAATTGAAATAAAAAGGAGGCTCCTTCCAGCATTCAAGCCCTTTCCAAGAGGAAGCACATTTGACATTTCTATATGTCACATCTATATTTTATATATGAAAGGATATTAAACAAAGATGCTGCAGCATTTGTCTTAGGTAGATATGCTCTTATTTTCCCTTCCCTACCCCTCTCACATACATGGAACTGGAACCCTACATCTGGTCAGCAGGGCAGGATGTGTATGACTCACTGTGTTGGGATATCTGCCAAGTGTGAAGGGCCCTGATTTCATGTGAGTAAGCCTTTCTCTACACTTAGCTGAGTCACATCATTTTGGCCAGAGGCTTCTAGAAACCTGCCATTAAGGAACATAGTACTTGAGCATTGGCCAATCAAGTTATAGGGACAGTTTTGTTATCTTTCAGGGAGAAAATAGCCCTAAACCATGTGTCAGAGGAGGAGGAACACTGATAGTGGTTCTGTTACAGTGCAATCTGCAGCTCACTGACCTGTTTTCATACCATGTAACTCAGTCATGTCTATCCACAAATCTACAACAGATGCTCCTTCCCCCAACATCCTGAAGACTTCTTCTAGACCTATTGGTATTATACAGGTATAATTATTCCCTCTGCTTACTACACGACCTGTTGGTCTTCTTTTCCTTTCCATATCTATCTGGTGATATCATTTTTTATCACTTTCCTTGAGGCAAAGATGTTCTAAATCCAATCAAAGTCTCCCTTCTTCACTCTGCCCCCCAACATAGTTTGTGGTTGCTTTGTCTGCTGCCTTTGAATTATCTGAATATTTGTCTCAATATCCTTCTTAACCTGGCAAATCTCCACTCTCAGGACCTCAGAGACAGAATCAGGATTTGTCATCATATATTTATAGGACTTTGAGTTGGAGGTGGATCTTAGAGATCCACTAATACAGTCTCCTCATTTTACAGATGAGGACATTTGAACCCAGATTTTCTGACTCCAGGTCCAGTACACAGTTGTAATTAGAAGGCTAATTTATTTGATTTTCTAGGTTATATTCACTTAGTGTAACTTCCATTTGCCCCTCCCCCAAAATATACTGCTATCAACTACAGACTGATCACCCACATAAAATGAATCCCAACATAATTTTTTTTGTCTTTTGCAAAAAATAAGTGCTTTTTGAATTTGGAAATTTAACTTTGTTTAACTTATACAGAGCATATTATTCCACGCTATGTCACTAAATGGATTTGTTCCAAATGTATTACTACTTCGGACTATTTAAATGACCCTCCCAACCCCACAAACTTCCCTTTTTTAACAAAAAAAAAAGATAATAGTAGAAATTGTCCAGTGCCTTCCCCCAATGTCATGTAAAGCTGCTGGTTCAGCTAGGTGGTACAGGGCTGTACCTGGAGTCAGGAAGATGAGTTCAAATCTGATCTCAGATACTTAGTAGCTATGTGACTCTAGGCAAATCACTTAACCTCTATCTGTCTCAGTTTCTTTTTCTGTAAAATGAGGATAATTATCGCACCTGCCTTCCAGGATTACAGCAAAGATCAAATGAGATAAGATTTGTAAAGTGCTTTATGGACCCGTATAAATGTTACTTATTATTATTAATTACCCTTTTATCTATTGTCTGAAGGGTTCCAAAAATCGTCATCAACAATGATGATAATGGTAGCCCACGCTTATATAAGATTTGGAAGTACTTTATGCATATCACCTGACTTGCCCTTCACAGCCACCTTGTGAAAAAAGTATTGCAGGTATTTTTTTTAAAGAATATTTAATTTGGGGCAGCTAGGTGGCATAGTGAGTAGAGCACCAGCCCTGGAGTCAGAAAGACCTGAGTTCAAATGTGGCCTCAGACACTTGACACACTTAACCCCAATTGCCCTGCCTTCCCCCTCCAAAAAAAATTTAATTTATTTATTTTCAGTTTTCAATATTCATTTCCAAGCAGGTATTTTTTTTCAATCCTCATTTTAATAGATGAAGACACTGGCACTGGGAGAGGTAAAGTAACCGCAGCTAATGTCATTAAGAACCAAGCAGAAATAATGCCTTTCCTTAAAAATTTGAGTGGACAGGTAGGTGGTGCAGTGGATAGAGTGCCCAGTCTGGGGTCAGGAAGCCTCTTCTTCCTGAGTCCAAATCTGGCCACAGACACTTACTAGCTGGGTGACCTTGGGCAAGCCACTTAATTTAACCCTATTTACCTCAGTTTCCTCATCTGTAAAATGAGTTGGAGAAGGAAATGGCAAACTACTTTAGTATCTTTGCCAAGAAAACCCCAAATGAGGTCACAAAGAGTTGAACCTGACTCAGCAACAACAACAAAACATTTGCATAACAGATTGTGGGTACCTGAAGGTTACTAGCTGACCAAACTTGAATCAGGCTGTCTTGAATTAGCCCAGAGAAACAGAAAAAGGCTATTTTCCACTAGAATTGGATTGTCACACATTTTTCTTTTTGTTTTTAACTTTTTATTTTCAGTGTCAAATTCTCTTCCTGCCTCCAGCTCCTCCCCCACCCATTGAGAAGGTGAGCAATACAATCCTCATTATACATTTCACACATTTTTCATATGAGGTTTTGCACTAGCAGACTAGCATTATTGAGGTTAGAAAAACCTTTAGATCAGAGGAAGAAGAGGAAGTACTAAATTCAAAATCAGCAAGTACGTTTTCATTCAGGCATGTAACTGATATATTGATATCTCTACATTTGTGTGTTTTTCACCAATTAGCAGCAGGTTCATTCCACAGAAGCATTTTCTCCCAGCCACCAAAATTTATGCAGCACATGATGAAATTTTTTTTCTTGCTACTATTCCATAATGTCAATCTAATTTATTGAAATAGTTAACTCAGTCAAGTGTGGGATGGTATCACTGAAAATTGCACAGGCACAGGTGGTATAGTTGACCCTGTCTGGCCATCTTTCAGATGCCTGTCATTAGTCTTGCAAGCCAATTCTGATGACACTGTGGACATGACTAAAATCATATCCATCATTATCCTAAGAAAACAACTCCAAAAGTATACCCTACCAATTAATTATGGGTCATCAGTTATTTTTATATGTGTAGACAGCACATTTAGACAATACTTACATAGCTACTGCCAAATGGTTACATACTAATCTGTGCTACTTTTGTCAGACATATTTATCGCCAGTGTTGACATTTCTAAGCAAAAATGAAACCGCCAACATCTGAATTTCAGAGAGAATTTGGTGCTAATTAGATAGGTGTCTTATAGAGGTAGATGCTATGATAATTTAGTTTTGTAGTAATTGTAGACACTACAATCAATATAACTGCTAGCTTAAATACTCTAGTTAAAAGGAAAATAGTTTTACCGATGTGTGTGTGTGTGTGTGTGTGTGTGCGTGTGTGTGTGCGTGTGTGATATCCACATAACAGAAATCCAAGTATTTCCAAGGACAATAAAACACTTTTTTAAAATTGCAGATCCCCTTATATACTGAAAATCGTAAGTTGGTAGACTCATCTCCTGGACTCTGAGTAAACTGCAGAATTGAGGTAAGCCATTTAGAGAGAATTGTATTTGCATGGCCATTCTTATATGAATGTGAAGCTTGCCATATTGGAAATCCCACTTGTCAATTCCTTTTCAGTTACTCCCCCTTAAGGGGAACTTTACTTGAGGGTGCTTGCTTTTGTTCTTTATCAATCAATAGCTAACTCAATCTTCACTTTTAGATATAAGAGGTATGTTAGGAAGATGTATTATTGGATAAATTTAATCATGAAATAGACTCATTTTCATGTTTCAAAGAACTGAATTAGATGATATTCTCTTTGTGTTTTGATATTTTACTTCTTTTTTCAAATACATTTTATCTTTTCTGGATATACCACCCTCACCTGCAATCCACCCCATCACCACCAAATAAACCCTTCCTTAAAACAGGGATAATGAAATAAATTAATGAAATAAATTATTAAATGAATTAATAAATAATAAAATTAATTAAGTAAATTAAATGAACCCAACCAGAACTGTGACTTCATGTGACAGGAGCCAACATTCCAAACCCCAGAGTCTTTTACTTCTCTGATGAAGGGGAGGGAGTCAGCATCTTTATCCCTTCTCTAGTTGCAGCATTGATTATCATGATTACTCAGCAACTATTCTTCTTCTTTAATAGCACCTGGGGCATCTTCCTCTCCACCTGGGGCCTCCATAATAATCACCCCAGGTTCAAGATACTCTATATATCCACATCCACTCAAAGTGGTAGCTCATAAGCCTCAAATTATGTTTCCTTTAGTCAGATAACACAATTAGTACAAAGCCAAGGCATATGATGAAAGAGCATAGTAAGAACATTTACAATAGAATATTCCCTCTATTAACTTAAAGAACAAATATGTACACCATCAGTGAGGAGAATGAACATATGTAGGGATGGCACATGAAGGGACCACAGATAGGGAGTGGTGTGCGGAAACAATTGACATTTCTGGTGACATGGCCTACTTCCCCTCCTCTCAACCCCCACATCAACTAGGCCTATTGTAACAATGCTAGTATTGGACTTTCTCAATAGGCGTGTTGTTTTATTGGGCTCTTTTGGTTTCATCGTTAAGTTTCTACTGTTTTCATGTTGACTGTTGTGCATGTACTTACCACTGAAGCATTGTTCTATTGGTTTTGTGTTGTCCTTGGTCATGTCACTCTCAGACACAATATACTCTGTTGGTCCTTATTGGTCTCAGCTAAGTGTTGCTTAGGTGACTCCTGGGGACATAGTCTGCTGAACATTGCTCCATCTTGCTTTTTTATGGGCCCATCTTTTCAGGGTCATATGAACCATCTCAGCTTTGGTCTGATAGGATATAATGATTAGAATTTTGTCTTGATAAGTCATGGTCACCACACCCAACTATCCAACCTGGGTTAAGATTAAGTATTTTGTTTTTGACCCCTATGTCTAGCTAGAGATCAAAGCTCTTAGGTTACAGATAACCCACTAGTTTATGGTCAGATACTTTTTGATCCTCCCTAAATCCTCTTTAGAATAGCTTAAGTTGAATTTGAACCAGAATGAAAGGGAAACTAAATAGTCATTGTTCTTCACCTCTCTAGCCTACATTCTTATCTTTTTATACACATTATTTTCAGCGGTAAAAACCAGTTGTTTTGGTTCTGTATTTTGACCAGTGGAAAAAATTGTCTCCTTGCACTTACAAGTGAATGTATAATCCTAAAGTTTGGCTTCGTATATTTAATTCATTATTAAAGCAAATTCACTGGGCACACTGCAATGTGATATTGAGGGCAGTGAGTACCTTGGTCATCCAGGGCAGGAATTCATCTTTTAGCACTTTAATATCACCCACACTGCAGTTAACACATCAAGCCTGAGTGCCCTGGGCAGCTATACCTTTGTCCTTTGTAAATTTTATAATATTTGTATGTGTTTATAATATATGTATATGACAATCAACATATAGAATCTAGACTTTTTTACTATACATGTGATCTTGGGTAAACTATTTCCCTTCTCTAAGTTCCATTTCCTCATGTGAAAAATGAAGGGGTTGAATTACATGATCAAGTGCCTTCCATATTGAAATCTATGAATCTATGAGCTTAATCAAGAGTAGCAGGATTATAAGGACCATGTGTAAAATGGAAAACTCCTTTCCAAATGGCACCATCTGCCAGATTTTTGAGTGGTCTATGAAAAGTGAGAGTGGTTATCTGGTTAAAAGTCACCTATGTGGAAGCATGAGGAGGCAGGAAATGTTTTTCTTTATATCTCAATTTTTGTAATCGAATCCTACCTTAGTCATACATAATTTTATATTGTAACCTACTATTGTCCTCCTTTCTACTTCTCTTGGAAAAAGAATATTTTTCCATGATTGAGGGCTGAGTGCAGAGATCGGGGTATGGGCAAGAGCTGTAGTCGGTGAGAAAGGAGGGATCTTTTCCAGCATTTGTCATCTTAATTTGTTGTTCTCTTGGGCCATGCTAGTTGAATTGGGGGAGGAAGAACAGAAGGAAATGAAATTGCACCTTGCAACCCCACCAACATTAAAAAGGAGCTGGAATTGTTAAATTTTAGTTTATGGTTTCATTCTTCCTTCCTTCCTTCTTTTCTTCCTTCCTTCTTTCCTTCCTTCCTTTCTTTTTTCCTCCCTTTCCTTTTTTTGTAGGATTGGTGTTAATATTTTAGCAAGGTATCATAAAAATCTGTTAAAATACTGCACAGAGAAGCAAAACGTGAATGGCAACATTCATTTCAATGTTACATTAACAACAACAAATCGTCACTCGATAAATGGAGCTACTGTCAAGAGCTCAGGAATGGTATAGAGCAGAGGTCACAGTAAATATAAAATTTGGAATCTATTATAGACTTATTAAAGGTCAAAAGAAAAGACACAAAGGACTCCAGTCATCTGAAAAAGGACTGTTAGAAGATAATTCCATTGCATATGAAGTGGAAATATAATGCAAGGTAACAAATATGTTTATAACATGGAAAGATTTCCAGGGCTCTACAATAATTCCGAACACATGACATTAAGTTGCTTTGATTGTGGGCAGGCTTATTCAATTACATTATTGAATGTTATTTTGTTGGGTAAGGTTTCTCGGGGGGAACTTCCAAAAGCAAATAAATACTATGGGTTGATAACAAACTTTCCCTTTGATAAATGGCAGCACAGCTAGGAAAATCATCAAATATTTGTTAATGTAAGTCCATGCATTCATGACTCCACTACTGACAACCACTACTGTCTTCATTACTCCATTAGTTACAAGAATTTGGTCACATCTGTAATTATCTTCATTAGAAACATCTTTCTTTTTATCCCTCTCTATCCTCCCTCCCCTCTCTCCTATCTGCAGATTACCACCTATTTATAACTGAGTCTTACAGAGTGGCATGGATTCCAGATAGTGTGACTTTTTCATTTGGCTCATGTCAGAGTAAGGATTTGAACCTAGTTCTTCCTTGCTCCAAGTCCAGCACTCTGCTATCCAGTCATACTCATCATGTAATATAGAATATTTTGGTTATCAGTATTTGTGTCTGATAGTTTAGGTGACTTTTGTCATTTAGTTCATGTCAGAGTAGAGATTTGTTTTATTTTGATCTTTGTATCCCTAACAATAAGGCAGAATGCCTGGCAGATAGTAGAGGCTTATATACTTTATGAATTGAATTTGAATAGGCTCTTAAATATTTCTTGAGTTGTTTATTGAAGCATGCTAACGATGAAAGAAGTCAAGGGACTTTGTTCAAACAAATAATTGATTAGATTTGGTAATGAAAAACAAATAGAACTTTGTACAGAGCCTTGGTTAATTAGATAAATGACATAGATGGATTGAGGAATAGATGATAGGCAGATAGATAAATAGATGGAGATCTACAGATAAATGATAAATGACAGACAGATAAGTAATAGGTAGATGGATGGATAGATAGATAGATAGATAGATAGATAGATAGATAGATAGATAGATAGATGATAGGTGGATAGATACCTGATAGATGAGTAGATAGATGGATAGATAGACAGATAGATAGATAGATAGATAGATAGATAGATAGATAGATAGACAGACAGATAGATAGATGATAGTCAGCAGGTGGATAGATAGATAGATAGATAGATAGATAGATAGATAGATAGATAGATAGATAGATGGCAAATAGACACAAATAGCTTCAGAACTTTGACTTAGTATATATAGGGAGCTCCCAGTGAGAAATTCCTTTTACCAATATAAATAGGCTACTACTCTACTACTCATAGTCTTAGAGAGTTGCTTCTCACTTATGTTGTTGTTGTTCCAGTCATCTCCAACTATTCGTAACCCCATTTGGGGTCTTTTTTGGCAAAGGTACTGGAGTGATTTGCCATTTCCTTCTCTAGTTTATTTTACAGATGAGGAAACTAAGGCAGACATCATTAAGTGCCAGAGTCATATAGCTAGTAAGTATCTGAGGTTGGATTTGAACTCAGATCTTCCTGACTCTAGGCCAGGTTCTCTAACCTCTGCACCACCTAACTGCCTGCTTCTCACTTAACTGAATATCGATTAATCTGAGTATTGATTCATTTATCCATTGTATGTAACAGGTGAGATTTGAAGCTAGATCATTCTGACTCTGGCCATTATGATTCTATCCAGCACACCATACTGTTTCTAGAATATAGCATATATTACCAAATAAATTCAAAGTAGTTTCAGTGTGTGTGTGTGTGTGTGTGTGTGTGTGTGTGTGTGTGTGTGTGTGTGTAGAAGGAGAGAGTACTAAGAATTGGGCGACTCAGAAAGTAGAACGTGAACTAAGTCTTGAAGAGAGATAAGGATTCCAAGAGGTAAAAGTGAGCTGGTATGAATTTTAGGCATGATACACAGCCTAGCATAAAGGCACTGAAGTGAGAGAGTGAATGTTGTATATAAAACACAACAAATGGAGTAATTTGGCTGAAATGTAGAGTGAGTCATAAGGAATACTATGTAAAAGGCCTGGACAGAAAGATTGGTTGGAGCCAGATTATGGGGAATTTAAATGCCAAAGAGAAGAGCTTATATTTTATCCTGGGAAAAACAGCAAGGAACTCTCAGAAGATCCATGTTCATATTAATTTACTATCATGCTTTGTATCTGTGTATCCTCTGGTTTTTATTGCTTTGTTGCTTTCTCTTGTTTTCATCCCAGAAAACAGCCCAGGCACTCTTCCCCTGTTTCCTTGATCCTTCATAGACAGTATCCATCTGAGCCCAAGCAGCCCCATAATAGCTGACATCATGCATAAGATCCTTCATATCTCCCTTGTTAGCTAACGTTAAATTGTGAAGCATACTATACTCTCATCCCCTTCAACAAAAGACTACACTCAAAGATCCCAAAGCATCAATTTGGAAAAGGGGTGGATGCAAACACATTTTTCTTCACCACAAACATTTTGGAACTCTTCAGAAGAAAAGAACATCTCTAACACAATCAGAGAAGGGATACTTCCCATGTAGTTCAGGCTCTGAGACTACTATCCCCAGTCCTAATCTCTACTCAGAGTTCGAGGGGGAAATTTGTGTGATTGTTTTTTCTAGTACTATTGCTCACATGCCCCCACCAGTGTGCTTCTCCAATTGAATATCTGTTGATATTAATTAGCTAACCAGAGTTAACTAGCTTTTAGAACTGGGTATTTACTAAGATAATATAGTTAGAACAGTTGGCACAAAATAGCCCTCCAAACCAAGGACACACTCTCCAATAAGCACATACAGAGTCCAGGGGAAAATGGCATCAAACATAAAGAGCACACGTGGCAAAATCCACAGCTCCTATTTGATGGAAGTCCTTTTCTCCTTTGGTAAAGTCTTCCAGAATGTATCCTTAGTCCTGAGGGATAGGTGGGAAGAGATTGTCTGTTGGGCTCCTTGTAAAGTCCTGAAACTGCCTTTTCTCCTTGTTATCTTGGCTCCTGATGAAGACATTGCTGTCACTTACTGCCATTCCAGGGAGACTGCAAAGATGTTGTGAAGTAAAAATATTTTAATCTTGTGAACTACACTGGTTCAAGGGAGGGAGGAAACAAAGGTTCTTCTCTTCCTTCCTGCCCCACAAGTTATTTCTTCTCAGGGGCTTGGCTGGGATAGATTCTACCACTGAACTACACAGGCACTAAAATGTCTAGATTCTGTTCTAGTTCGCTATTTTATACAAGACCATAGTCACAGCATGACTGAGTCTGTTCAGTCAATCCTAATGCACTTTCTGTGTGGTCATTTAATTTCATCCAATGGCTTTCGCTGATTAATGACATTTTTACACTTAGTTAAAAGCCCCAGATTGATTGATTCAGTACAAGTACTTTTACCATATACTACCATATACTGTCAGTTACTTTAAGTCAAGTAGATTAATTGATTCTGCTTCTGAACCACACATAGTGGGATGGATGATACAGGTAGTAGGTGATCCAAGAGAAAAAAAGTATTGCAAAGACGAATACAGGAAAGAATATCTGAGAAAATGAGATCAACAGTCAAAAGCTTCAAAGAGGTCAAGAAGGATAAGAACTAAGAAAAGATCTGGCATATTTAGCAAGAAGGAGATCACTGGTGGTCTTGGAGAGAGCAGTTTCAGTTGAGTAGTAGAGTCTAAAGACACACTATAAGAGGTTGATGAATAAAAGAGAGAGAAGGAAGTGGAGGCATTGAGTACAGACTGCTTTTTCTAGTGGAATACCTGGAAGCACACACACCTTGCAGGTTGTGTCTCCCGGAAAAAGGCTACACAAATCTTATGTTACTTTCAAAACTATAGTTCATGAGCTCCTTAATAATGTATTTACCTTTACTACTCATTTAGGTGGCTCAGTAGATAGAGACCCAGCCCTGGAGTCAGGAGAACCCGAGTACAAATTCTACTTCAGACACTTATTAGTTGTGTGATCCTGGGCAAGTCACTTAACCCTTTTAGGTTCAGTTCTTCATCTGTAAAATGAGCTGGAGAGGGAAATGGCAAACCACTCCAGTATCTTTACCAAGAAAACCCCTAATGGGGTCACGAATAGTCAGACTCAACTGAAACAACTCAACAATTACAACAAACACGTTTAAGAGTCACCTAGATGGGGTGGAGCCAAGATGGCAGCTTGAAAAGAGACTTGCTTGAGCTCTCACCCAAATCCCTCCAAACACTTGTAAAAAATGATTCTAAACAAATTCTAGAGCTACAGAACCCAGGAAATGACAGAGTGAAATAAGTATGCAGTCCAAGATGGCCTGGATGGTCACTGAGAAGCATCTATTGCACTGTGCTGGGAGCTGAGCGCAGCCTAGCTAGGGTCTCACCAGAAGAGACCTGGTCAGTGTAGACCAGAAGGAGCAGGCCTCAGGGCCCTGAATCATTGAGCTGTGGCAGTTTCCAGACTTCTCAACCCACAAATGCCAAAGACAACATAGCAGGTCAGTGGGAAAACTGTTGGACCTGGGTGACAGAAGTCCATGGTCCAGCCCCAGCCCCAGGGTGATGGAGGTGGCTGCAGCTGTGGCTGTAGTGGCTGCTTCTAGGACTCTAGGCTCATAGACAGCAAGGGGGATCAGATGGCTGATTAGAGCAGGAGTACAGGGATCTCTTTGCTGGTGCTAAGGCAGCATTCTCTCACCTTGCCCTGCTTGGATCTGGGTCACAGTCCTGGTTGGCAGTCCTTGGGAGAGGAGGAAGGCTGTGGTGACAAAGCTTGCAGTGACTGTGGAGAGGGAGTCCTCCTGATAGTTACACGGCAGAAAGGAGTGCTTGCACTCATATACCAGAGCACAGGCCAGGAGAGGAGTATCATACCACCTCAGAAAAAGGTAGCTCTGAAAACAGCAGTGCAAAAACTGAAGCTTGGGACAAAGCACTCTCCACTCTAGAAGCAATCATACCCTGACAAAACACTCAAAGGTCAAGTAATTGGCTGGGAAAACGAACAGGCAGTGTAAAAGAACTCAGACTGTAGAATCTTTCTTTGGTGACAAAGAAGATCAAAACATACAGCCAGGAGAAGTCAACAAAGTCAAAGATCCTACATGGAAAGCCTCCAAGAAAAATTTGAATTGGTCTCAGGCCATGGAAGAGCTCAAAAAGGATTTGGAAAAGCAAGTAAGAGAAGTAGAGGAAAAATTGGGAAGAGAAATGAGAATGATGCAAGAAAATAATGAAAAACGAGTCAACAACTTGTTAAAGAAGGCCCAAAAAATATTGAAGAAAATAACACCTTAAAAAACAGACTAACCCAAATATCAAAAGAGCTCTAAAAAGCCAATGAGGAGAAGAATGCCTTAAAAGGCAGAATTAGCCAAATGGAAAAGAAAGTCCAAAAGACCACTGAAGAAAATACTACCTTAAAAACTAGAATGAAGCAAAGTGGAAGCTAGTGACTTTATGAGAAATTGAGAAATTGTAAAATAGAACCAAAAGAATGAAAAATTGAAGACAATTTGAAAATACATCTCGTTGGAAAAACCACTGACCTGGAGAATAGATCCAGGAGAGATAATTTAAAAATTATGAGACTACTTGAAAGCCATGATCAAAAAAAGAGCCTAGACATCATCTTTTAAGAAATTATCAGGGAAAACTGCCCTGATATTCTAGAACCAGAGGGTAAAATAGAAATTGAAAGAATCTACCGATTGCCTCTTGAAAAAGATCCCCAAAAGAAAGCTGCTAGGAATATTGTCACCAAATTCCATAGTTCCCAGGTCAAGGAGAAAATATTGCAAGCACCCAGAAAGAAACAACTTGAGTATTGTGGAAACACAATCAGGATAACGCAAGATCTAGCAGCTTCTACATTAAGGCTTGGAATATGATATTCCAGAGGTCAGTGGAGCTAGGACTAAAACAAGAATCACCTACCCAGCAAAACTGAGTATAATACTTTAGGGCAAAATATGGATTTTCAATGAAACATAGGACATTCAAGCATTCTTGATGAAAAATCCGGAGTTGAATAGAGAATTTGACTTTCAAATGCAAGAATCAAGAGAAGCATAAGGAAGGAGAGATCATAAGGGACTTACTAAAGTTGAACTGTTTTATTTATATTCCTACATGGAAAGATGATATTTTTAACTCATGAGACCTTTCTCAGTATTGGGATAGTTGAAGGGAATATACATATCTATATCTATATCTATATCTATATCTATATCTATATCTATATCTATATCTATATCTATATCTATATATATATATGTAGACAGGGGGCACAGAGTGAGTTGAACATGAAGGGATAATATCTAAAAGGATAAAATTAAGGTGTGAGAGATGAATATATTGGGAGAAGGAGAAAGGGAGAGATAGAATGAGGTAGATTATCTTGCATAAAAGTGGCAGGAAAAAGCCGTTATAATGGAAGGGAAGAGGGAGTAGGTGAGGGAGAATGAGTGAATTTTGTTCTCATTGGCTTTGGCTTAGGGAGGAAATAACATACACACTCAGTTGGGTGTCTTACCCTACAGGAAAGTAGAGGGGAAGGGGATGGGGGAGATGATTAGAAGGGAGGGCAGATTGAGGGAGGAGGTAGTCAAAAGCAAACATTTTTGTAAAGGGACAGGGTCAAAGGAGAAAACTGAATAAAGGGAGACAGATAGGATGGAGGGAAATATAGTTAGTCTTTCACAGTATGACTATTATGGAAGTGTTTTGCATAATGATACGTGTATAACCTATATTGAATTGCTTGCCTTCTCAAGGAGGGTGGGTGGAGAGGGAAGAAGGGAGGTAATCTGGAACTCAAAGTTCTAAAAAGAAATGTTAAAAAATTGTTTTACATGCAACTGGGAAATAAGATATACAAGCAATGGGGTATAAAAATCTATCTTGCCCTACAAGAAGGTAAGGGGAAAAGGAATAGGGGGGTATAACAACAAGGTTGCTAGCAGCTACTGTAGGGGTGAAAGACTAACACAAGACCAACAACAAAAGGGCTGCTAGCACAGGTTCTTTGATCTGCTTTTCAAAGGAAAGCAACTTTAAGGAGTTAACAATCTCAGTTTAATTAAACATACATATATCATTCACTTAGTTGAAGGGGAAAAGATCAGCTCCTTGAAGTTCAAGGCAAATACAAACAAATTACAAACATCAATAGACAGACCTTGTCTGATTCAAATCACAATTCATAGTTACCAGAGAAGCTCCAACATTTATCTGTCTGGGTTTGCAAAGCCAGGGGTGGGGCTTGCCCAGAGTCTCATCACCCATATAATTTCAATGAGTGTACCCCCAAAACAAAATGCCAACCTCAGGTCTCATATAGCAGTCTCAGGGCCCTGGGGCACTTGAGGCTCACCATTTAGAGTGTGAGAAATCATTGTGGGAAAGCTCCAACCACCAGCACCATGTTATATACAATTCAATAACTC
>CM053626.1:168912354-168922721 GCA_028646595.1 Phalanger gymnotis
CCGATGTCCATGTCTCCTGGTCAGTCAAGCCAGCGGTTAAGCTCTTCCTTTTTTGGTGGTATTCTTCTCTGATACAAAAACTCTCCCTGCTTCCAGGTCATTCTGTCCAAGGGTTCTAGAACCCCTGGGCATCTCAAGCTCCCAAGGTGACCTCCAAGCCTAGACACATCCATCTCCAGGTCCATGTTTAGTCATACTCTGGAAAGAAACAAAACAGAAGAAGCGGTTACAGCTTTGAGAACAAGGCTAAGGTTCTTTTGGGCAAGAGACGTCCTTTAGCTGCCAAATTCTCACAGCTGCAGTGTGGCCAGGGTGGGGCAAAGGGAGAGCTCTTCTTCACATACTTTTTCTAGGTAATTTTCTGAGCTACATAATGCCACCTGCAAGGGAAGAGAGTAAGAGGGATAGAATCACTCTCTTTTTAAATGTCCATTGAACCACTCTTACTCAGTGACCATAAAGGGATTTCTCTGACTTATCTGAAGTGTCCAGGCAGGAATCAGGCAGAGGCAACTCTGCAAATACTCTACTCAAACCCCAGTTAAACATGTTTTTCCCCTTCCTGCATTTAGATAATAGGGAAAGGATAGGAATTTGTTCTAAAAAGCATTGAAGAGAAACCAGTAGGACTTTGTCAAGATTTTATATAAGATATGTGGAGAAAAAGGAGTTAAGGATGACGCCAGAGTTTTAAGCCTAAGTGACCTGGAAGACTATGTATGTATTGACAAAAATGGAAAAATTGGGAAGGGTTCATCATTTTTTGGGGAAAGAAAGCAAGCTTAAGATGAGATAATATCTATAAAATCATTTATAACTCTTAAATCAATACATAAATATTAGTAATAATTGTTACATGTAAAGTTTCAGGTGGCAGTCAGATGTTTAAGTACAGATATCCTATAGAATCTTAAAATTAAAATGGACTTTAGAGATCACTCAGTGCTATTCTCATTTGATCAATTAGGAAAATGTGAAACTTTGGGATTTAACCAAGATGACCTTGGCTAGTTACAAGCAGAACCTAGACTAGAAACTGGATCTCAACCACGAGCCCAATATTTTTTCCTCCCCTTGCACAATGCCTTTTCATGAACCTGAGAAACATGAAAATGAAAAAAAAATGAAACATCTGTCCTAAATAAATGTATTTGGGAATTATCAGCATACATGTGGAAGAAATAAGAAATAGTTTATGTCACAATCACAGATGTCACTGAAATAGAGAAAACACCATCAAAGATTTCACAATGAAACTGTAGAAATGACTGTAAATCATTAGAGAATACTAGATTTCTGAGTTGTTGCCAAATCAGATGCTTTATCTTCTATTTACAAAGATAAAAGTAAATGAAAATAGTTAATATTTAAACATTCTCCAGTTTGTATCTTTCTTTTTAACAGAGAGAGGGCATTTTGATTGCTCATGTGAGAATCCCTCATCATGATTTCTCCCGTGTTAGTCTTGTTGGTGAGCTTTCTTTGCCATTGTGTGATTGCAGGACGGAGTAAGTATTTCTTTTTTCATTTGCAAAATAATTAATACATCCAACCATTTAGTACTTATAAAGGTTCAAGAAAAATTAATAAGTCCCTTTGTAATATTGGTATTAGGGGATATATCTAATATTCATGTCATGGAATTTCTATGCAATATTAGGTTTTTATAATATATAGCTGGGAATATAATTTGAGAATCAGTATATACAAATTTATATAATAACAAACATTTTTCTAGTGGAAATTCACCATATTAATGACCTAGTAAGCCTTTAAGACACTTATATTTTCTAAGAAAAATAGCTACACAGACCATGGTATCCTAGAATCTAAAAATAATGATCATTTATATTTACCATTTAATTGTTTTCCTATTTTGGTTATGTGGATAAAGAGCTAGACCTAAAGTCGGGAAGACCTAAGTTCAAATGCAACCTCAGATAACTACTGTTGTATGATCCTGGGCAAGTGATTTAACCCCTCTCTGCCTCAGTTTCCTCATCTGTAATATGGGGATGATAGTAGTAACTAACTTCAAGGGTTGTTGTGAGGATAAAATGAGATAACATTTGTAAAATGCAAATTTTAAAAGTGCTATACAAATACTGGTATTATTATTTTTATTATTGTTTTTATTTTTAGTGATTGTATTCCAAACCTGTCCTCTCCAATGAAGGCTTCTTTTTGGTAATACACACCTTAGGACCTTATTTACATTTGCATCATCAAGTCTACCTCACTTTTGGAAAGGTGGCTTCTGTTAGTAAAGAAGATGTTCTTACCTCTCTCTATAAAATTCAAAGGATTATAATTTTAGAGCTGGAAGTGACCTTATGGTCTATCTAGTATAACCCCCTAATTTTACAAATAAGGAAAACTTAGAGAGGTTGTTATTTGCTCAAGTTCACAAAGGTAAGTGTCAAAGCTAAGATTTGAACTCAGGTTCTCCGATGACCAATCAAGTGGTGCAGTAAATAGAGCACTGGGTCTGGAGACAGGAAGATCTACGTTCAAATCTGGCCTCAGACACTTGTTAGCTTTATGACCATGGACCAGTCACTTAACCTCTATTTCCCTCAGCTCCTTATCTGTAAAATGGGGACACACTGGAGAAGGAAATAGTAAACCACTCCAATATCTTTGCCAAGAAAACATCATGCACAAAGTCAATGGGGTCATGTAGAGGCAGTCAAGACTGAACAACAACCACATCTGATGCCCAACCAGCTTTCTTTTCACTGTTTCAGATTGTCTTTTAGTTTTATTGTAAAGATATTAGACATTGGTGAGAGAGCCAATAGCAGGACTGGACTTAAGGAAGACTGTAGTTATAAAGGACAGATTTTAGGTTCTTCTCTCATTTTCCCCTCCAACTTATCCAGTGACCTAACTCTTTCTCTGAGGTCCTGATGGCTGCTCATTCTTGTATCCCTTAGCCTGTTCTCTCTTTTCAGCAACTATGTACTGTAGACCTTTCTTTCTTTTTTCCTCATCCATCAAAGTTTCTTCCATCCTTCTGAGGCTTTTCTCTCCTTTCCAAATAACTAACTCAAGTTGAGGTACTCATGGTTGAAAAAGGAATAGTATGGGACCCTTCCAAGATATGCATGTATTTTTATGAGTGAGTCTTTTAAAAACATGGCCTTAAACTAAGGCAATGAATTCTTAGGGGATTTCAGGCTCTTATGATAATAGGATGAAGAGGATAGTTTTGGAGGAGTGTGGTAAAATGGACCTCCTGCTCACTGGTGCCACTTTACATTTCTTGCTTCTACCACCCCCTTTAATTTTCTAAGGTTTCCTAAACACCAGGTACCTAACAGGAAGAAGACCACAGAGGCATCCTTCGCCCCCTCACCTTTTCCCCTGTTCCCTTACAATAGAAAAGTAACCTTTTAAATATTTTAAGGAATACCTAAAAGCAGTCCAGGATGTATGCAGTAAGGGAAAGTTTATCAATAATAGATAGAAATGGTAGTGCCATAGGGCAGCTAAATTTTGAGTATTTTGAGTTCGATTCCCAGTTCTGCCCCTTATGGTGTGACTTTAGACAAGTCACAACCTTTTTGGCTCTCACTTTTCTCATTTATAAAATGAAGGTGTTGGATTAATAACCTTAAAGGTCCCTTCCAGATCTATATCTATAATCCTACAACTGATTCTTTTAATTTTATCTTAATTTGTACCAACTATGGAAGGCTAGATCTATATATGGTATTGTAGAACCACTGATCTTGGAGTTAGAAGCCCTGAGTTTGAGCATTGGCTCAGACATTTCTATGATCACTTATAACTTCTATGGACTTCAGTTTTTTTTGTTTTTAAAATTTTCATAATACTTCTACTGTCCACCTCACAGAGTTGATATAGGGAAAGACCTTTGTAAATCTTATAGCACTCTGTAAATGTGAGTAACTATACTTTGTTTGGGCTTCCTCCTATTTAACTTCCTTCTGCCTGACTTTGACCGGTAAATATGAATTCTAGTTCTGTTGCTGTGGATTTGGCTGGCCATGGCTGCTGCGCTTTGATCCTCTGAAATCTACTTACTGCAGGATTTAGAGTTGTAAGGGTACTCTTTCCACTCTACCACACTGAGCTCTGAATTATGGGGTATGAGAGGCTAGGATTTAGGCATGACCTTTCTAAGCGCAACCCTGGATAACCTCCCTTCAGTCTGCGTGCCTTATATAACCTTCGTTTTACATACCTATAGGTACCTAGATATCACAGTGGACCGAGGCTAAAGTCATGTAGACCTGGGTTCAAGCTCTGCCTCAGACAATTACTAGTTGTGTAAACCTGCACAAACCTTTGTCTGCCTCAGTTTCTTCAAATGTAAAATAGGGATAATAACATTGCCTACCTTTTGGGACTGTTGTGAGCATCGAATGAAATAATATTTGTAAGGTACTTAGTGCAGCATTAGGCATGTAGTAGGAGCTTAATAAATGTTTCTCTCTTTGCTATCTCTTTCCTCATCTTCCCTCCCCTTCTCTCTTCCCCCTGACTATGGCCTGGGAGATTGTCTCCTACAAACTCTCAACAAAAAAGGAATCTCCATTAGTTATTCCCCCTGGGTTTTAGGTAGGGATGTGCTGATAAATTTTTAACTATTGACTCTCTGGGAGGGAGGGGTAAAATATGAATACAGGACACATTTTTAAGTTTAATTTGAATTATTAACATTTTCTCCCTTACTTTGGTAAGTCTAGACTCTAGACAATTAACACAACGAGAAATAAAATCCTAATTTGTAGCACTGCTGATTTACAGGGCATAAAATACTCACACTGAAAATTTAACATTCAGCTATCCCCAGCTGATCTGAGTTGGTTCCCATACATCTCTGGTTCAAACCTTTATGTCTCCCTTACTCCTTCCTCATCTGGCTGCTTCTGTGTTCCAAATCCTAAAAGATGAATCCTCATGAAAGGTGAAAATCTTTCCCTATCTCTTTCACTTTGGCATTGGTGTCCTAAAGGAAATTTTACTAGTTCCTTGAAGCAAATTTTACTAAATTTCACCAGCTTTCTCTCACTTCTCTGGAGAATTGACCATCAAGGGCTAAATATTGTTTCGCTGCTTCTAGCTGAGCAACTATAAGACCTTGGCTCCTACCAAGTCCCACTGAACAGAAGTCCCGAAACATCCTCTTTACTACATCAGTCCTGCTGCCAGATTAATAATCAGTTTTCCGGCTCTGAACTCATACTCTAATATCCCTAGTTCTCTGTTATTAGCTAAGTTTACCTAGCAGCATCATTATATATCATTATAGGTCCCTATTTTGAAGGACAACATAGATTTAAATGTCAAATATCTGCTTTTTGGTGGAGGGAAGGAGGTCCTGGATCTGTGATTTCATTGGTCTAGGGAATTCCCAGGGAGAAAATTCCCTCCACCAATGCAGAACGGTGACTATTTTGCAACTTACAGTCTTACAGGGTTGCCTTGGTCAACTGAGATGAAGGCATTTGAAGTTGCTTTGAATTAACAAATCCTCCAAAAGAGATAGTTTCCTTACTTATAGCTACATTACATTACATTTACATAGTGCCACGTAACATTAATGCATTAGTGCATTAATATTTAACAGTTGATTGGAAGATAAAAGATTCTCTAAGCATTAATTTATCTTATATAGTAGACTGTAAGCTTCTTGAAGGCAGAAACTCTTTTTTCTTAATATCCCAGGGCCTAGCTCAGAATATGTACTTGATAAATGATTGATGAATTAAAATCAGTATAGTGCTTTCTAAGCTGTTTTTCCTAGATTGTTTGTTTTCCTTTCTTAATCATATTGTACTGTGAAATTTGTTTTATTTACTATGGACTTAAGCCTTACTACAACATAAATATGTGATTAAGGATACTTATTTAGGTTAAAAATGGTGTTTGGAGGATACATTCCTTTTTTTCCCCAGGGGAGGTATAAATGTCCCCTAGAACTTTTAACAGTGTTCCCTAAATCCACCGCATCTGTGGGGAAACCATCCCATATCTCATTCATTCAGCTAGAGTAAAACAAAAAACCCAGACCACTTTCCCTTTTTTTCCTCTCTAACTCAGCACTGGAGAAAGAAAGCTAAGAGAATGATTGTGAAACTTGACATTTATATATTATGTTTAATTTTTTAAAAAGTATTACTGATGTGTTTTTATATTACAGCCATTTCTGGAAAAACCCTGTGTTGTTTTTTTTTTATTAACCCTAACCTAATAATAAAGAAAGAGAGCTAAAAAACAACCTTAATCTAATACAAGAATCAAGGCTGTCAATGTATGCAATATCCCATTTCTTTTTGTTTGTTTCATTGCTTTACTCTGTTTTGTTTTTACATTACATTTACAGATTACTTTTACTTCGTGAGAGGTTTCTTGTACCAAAATAAAACTATTAAGTAAAACTAATAATATACATCTTTATATGTGTTCATTTTATAACATTGATGCTAAAATAAAATGTATTCTCTTGGTTCTGCTTGCTTCATTCTGCATTAGTTCTAAATGTTTCCATATCTTTTAAAAAATCATGTATTTCCTCATTGCTTATAGCACATATTATATTTCCATAGGCTTAGCTACCAAAAGAATGGAGGTAAATTTTCTCATCTCTTTTCCAGAGTCAAGATTATTCATTTCAGTCAATTGGGTTTTAACTTCATTTTAGTGTTTCTAGTCTCCTAGGAAACTAAGGGCAACTAGGTGGTACAATTGATAGAGTGCTAGGCCTGGAGTCAGGAAGACTCATCTTGCTGAGGTCAAATGTAGCCTCAGATACTCACTAGCTGTGTGATCCTGGGTAAGTCACTTAGCCCTGTTTGCCTCAGTTTCCTCAGCTGTAAATTGAGCTGGAGAAGGAAATGGCAAACCATTCCAGTATCTTTGCCAAGAAAACTCCAAATGGGGTCACAAAGAGTTGGACACAACTGAAATGACTGAGCAAAAGTTTCCTAGTTACATATATTATTTTCTTGGTTCTGCTTACTTCACTGTGCATCAGTTTGTATGTCTTTCCACACTGTCAAAATTGTTCCTATTTCTATGCTTTGCTTTTAAAGAGTAAACACAGAGGTTCTACTCAAAGTCCTCTTTCCCTGCTTTGTTTCAGCTTGTCCTAGGCCACAGGAGCTGCCACATTCCACAGTTGTTCCACTAAAACTGAGCTATGAACCAGGGGAACAAATTGTGTTTTCTTGCAAGCCTGGTTATGTGTCACAAGGGGGAATGAGAAGATTTACATGCCCTCTCTCTGGAATGTGGCCCATCAACACCCTGAAATGTCAAGGTAAGTCAATTCTTCAGGTTATATCATCTTTCCCCAACTGGAATGTGAGGAAAGCTTTGGGACCCATTATGTTTTCAATGGGAGTGTTCAGACACAAGTGATACCACAGAAGTTGGAAGAGTGACAATGAACAAGAGCTGGAAAAAATTTTAGGAGAAAGAAAGGAGGGCTTATTTGGAAACAATGACCATTGACCTGGAGGTCTTGTGAAACTATAAGACAAGATTTTGTTACAGAACATAAAAGGAGGGGAAAACACAGAGAAGAAGTGAAAAAATGGTGCCTTAAATTCAACTATATGTCAAATGGGTATAAGGCAAGAAGTTACTGAAAACTGCACCATTCTGCTTTTACATTGAAATGAAAGTATACGTATTTGAAACAAATTTGCAACTTTTGAACTGTTGTTCATCCCTATTACTTTCTAAGAGCACAAAATAATTCCTTAGGTTGTCTATGCAATACAGATGTATTAGACACAGTTGAGAAAGTACAGTTTTTTTTGGTGCTGCATGTATCAGTTATCTACGGCTATCTAGACCAACTCTATGGCAATCTAGGTCAATAATTAAGTACTCAAAAGTTACAATATAAATTATTCTGTGATCTGGTAATTTTGGTTATATGACCTTTGGTCAATCAGTTAAATCTACCTTATCACAAAAATTACTTATGTATTAGCTTTTTTAAAGGGAAAATTCCATGAAAATATATTACTTTTTGTTATCTTTTAAATTACAGCCAGAGTATGTCCTTTTGCTGGAATTTTAGCAAATGGAGTTGTGCGCTATACAACCTTTGAATACCCGAATTCTGTGAACTTTACATGCAATAAAGGGTAAGACTTTTCATCCAGAGAGATTTAGAGTTGGGTAGGTACCTTAAGAATTATCTGGCCCAACTCCCTTATTTTAGAGATAAGAAAACTGAGACTAAGAGAGTGTTTTGTTCAAGGGTACAGAGATTTTAAGTGGCAGAGCCAGGATTTGAATCCTGTCGAATAAATTAGCTAACTAAAAGGTTCATTTCTATACCCTCAAATAGAAGAAAGGAAAAAACACATCGTGTCCCAAATTAAATTTCTACTGATTCATTTAGTTTTGGATTAATCACTCTTCACCTTTGGGCTTCCCTTTGTCTTTTTGGTAATTTTTTTGGTAGGGGTAAGAACAGTAATTACAGACTCTTTGCCAAAAGCAAATAAATTGTAGTTTCTCTACTGAACTACAGAATAGAGATAAGAAGATGGGCAAAATGTAATAATGATCGCTAGATTTAATTTTCCTATTTCTGATTTACTACTTTCTGGAAGAGATAGAGTTAAAACCTTGAAACAATACAATGATTTCATTTAAATTCTGGGTGAAGTCTCAATAATTGGGTTCAGGACTAAAAGATTTTATGGATGAATTGTACCTGTGAGGCAAATAAGAAAGCTTAGCTGATAGAACAGGAAAACTAAATGGCAAACACTGATGAGGAAATGAGTAGTGTGCCTGTAAATGTTTGTAAACTGGATCTCCCCCCTCCAAAAAAAAAGCATACTTTTAAAGTATAATCTGCATTATTATTTATATATGTGTCTATATAATTATCATTTTGAACATTTGAGGCTAAATTCAAATCTAGTCTCAGATACTTACCAACTGTCTAACCCTGGGCAAATCACTTAAACTCTGTTTTCCGCAGTTTCCTCAACTGTCAAATGGGGAGAATGAAAACATCTTTTAAAAATAATAAAAGAAAACACCTTTTAAACACTGTTGTGAGAATCAAATGAGATAATAGATGTGAAAAACACTTAGCGCAGTGCCTAGCACATAGTAGGTGCTATATAAATGCTCATTCCCTTCCTTTCCTTTTTCTCCATCACATTCTTTTGGCTAGCCAGTCAACAAAATAATAAACCAAGCTGTGATGTGTAACATTTGCTGTTTTCTGAGGCATAAATGTTCACCCTGAAAATTTAACAATTGGACCCCCTGATCTTGTTCAAGCTAACTCCAGCAAGCACTTAGTAATGAGGAATAACAATGCCTATTTTTTCTTCATGTAGTTAAACATAAGCAGGAAGAAAGTATTTACCTGCTGCCTATATTTAAAGTACTTCAAGGATTCGAAGTTTTGTTGGTATACTCCCTCCCCTGATACACGTTACTATCCCATGATTTGGTATTTGTATTTTGCTATGACTAAAAAATTAATCTCAGCTAATGTCCAACCTTCTAAAGGAAGCTTTTTCCAGTCCCCCTTAATCTTATTGCCTCCCCTCTGAGGTCATCTCCAATTTAACCCATACATATCCTATTTGTGTATAGTTGCTTGCATGTTGTCTCTCACAATAGAATACAAGCTCCCTAAGGGCAGGGACTTTTTCTCCCCTTTTTTTTCTATTTCTAGCACCTAGCAATGGCCCAGGATGCCATGGGAGATGGCCTTTTTTAATCTAAGGTGTTTCCTTGGTCTCAGTTGGTCTGAGGCTACACCCATTTAGTGGCTAAAGGGTAGGTAAGAATAGAGGTAAAAGATGGTAAAAGATGGCCTATTTTTGCCTTCCCAAAAAAATTCTCAGAATTTCTGGCCAGAAGAGAAACAACTTCTATTTATACTCATGCCTTGTTCTTTTGTTTTTTAAACTGAGGCGATTAACTCTTGGTCTCCTGTAATGGGACGAGTTATAGCCAACCCCAAGGTATCATTGGACCTCCGTGCCCTGAGCCTGCTGAGAAAATCTCAGGGCCCTGAGGTATGGGAGGAATAAGATGGAGTTTGGAGGAAGGGTCTCATCCTTGTTGGCAATGTGGTGCAGGGTTCTTTTCCGGGTTCACCTGAGCACAGGTGAATCATGGGGAGAGCACGGGAAAGAGAGGGGAGGAGAATAGGAGGAGAATAGGAGGAGAACAGGAGAAGAATAGGCGGAGAGTAGGCGGGGTGTAGGCGGAGAGTAGGCGGATCAAGGCAGTCCTAGTACTACGTAATGAAGGCTATAAAATCTGGTCACTGTCTTAATTAAACGGAGCTATTTCACCATCTTGGCTTCCGTCTCATCATTGCCCGGGAGATCAGGCCTTTGCTG
>CM053626.1:168923221-168944616 GCA_028646595.1 Phalanger gymnotis
AATCACAGCAAGGCAGACTTCAGATCAACCTCAGGAAGAACATTGTACAACCAGAGGTGTCCGACAAGAGAAGGGGCTGCCTAATGAAATCACTGAAGTGTTGAAACAGACTGAATAATCCCTGATCTGAAATGCTGGAAATTCTTGTGTTGGGTAGAGAAGACTGACCTCTAGGGTCTTTTCAAAACTCTAAGATCTTTTGATTCAAAACCTGCCCCGCCTCCGCTTAAGTCTTTTGCACTTTTCATTGCCTATGGATTAGTCTGTTTCTACTCTCTGAGCGCCCCGAGTGGGACAGCAACTTCACCCAAAATTAAACTCAGAGGCTTCTCAAGCAGAAAGTAGGAAGGAATTCTATTACGATCCTGAGGGAAAGGGCAGTCTCTGAACTGATAGCCAATCAGTAGGGACAGGCAGCGCCCAGAGGGCAGAACCCAGCTATATACCCTAATGCAAACAACCCTCACCCACCACTGACCTTTACTCTCATTGGTGGAGTTCAGGCTAACGATCTAAACGCGGAAATCTACTCCAGGTACAAGGAACAAGGAAACACTACTTTAGTCAATAACGACTCTTAAGACCACTTTTATCCTTATTTGGCAAGGCTCAGGCTGAGGGGCGGTCAGGCTGCTCTAAGTTTTGGATTCCTGATTTTTAGTAACTTGAAACTTAGGCCTAGCTGCCAATCAGAAGCCCTGAGCCATGCTGAAAAGTCTTCACTTTTATTTATCCCACTCAATTTACAGAAAGGCTGAGATTTAGATTTTATGAGAGGTCTTCACCATCCCACTCAGCCTTGTATGTTATATTTCATCCCTCACCCCAGACTTCTCCAGTACCCTTAAGGGCTTGAGGGGAGGGATGTCTCTTGTCTCTGCCATTTGCTCACACCTCTGCCAATTGTTTTCCCCCAATATTAGGAGTTCAGTTTAACCACTTAATAGTTAGATTAGCTTTTCCAAAGGAATATTTACTTCAAAGATATAATAAGAGTAAACATACAAACATTTCCTCCAGTGCCTCCGGAGCATAACCCCATTGTGCTTCTCCCTTTTATCATCTCACTTTCGAGGCTGAGGAAAGGATTAGGTTCACAGTTTAGCTCAATTCCTATATAAAACAGGCCCCACCAAGTTCAAATCCAAAGCCCCACCTTGGGCTAGTGTCTTGTGACCCTGGGTTCTCTGGGCTTCCCTGCTGGGTTAGCTATAACTTCTAGCCTGGAATGTAACATCTGGCCTGGGGCTCTCAGGTTGAGGACTCAACTCCCTGTACCTAGAACTGAAAAGGATAAATGAAACAGGCCAAAACCCAAGCCCATTTCTTAGGGTCACGTGGCCTGGGATGGAGGGATGGGAAGGAGGATAGCCCTTAGGCCTTGTGTTCCCTTACCACATGGTATCACCAGCCTGGAGTGGCTCAGTCCTTCATTCCTGAATTCTCCAGGAAAAAGAGAGACTGTCTTAGTGAGGTGGTTTAAAGACGAAGTCAGTTCCAGCTAGATAGCCAAAGGAAAGAGGTAACTCCCAAACACTGAAGAGAATAATGCAGAATGTTGCCAAATGCACATTCTCACATGAGAATGAATGAGGGAATAAAGCAGTACTTACTATGTGCAAAGCTCTGATCTTAGCATCGAAGACAGAAATAAAAACATCAGATACCATTTTAGGTGGTCTGAATATGTATCAAACAACCACTACACGTGTAATCTTTTTTGTTACACGTGTATAATCTAAAATAAAGATATATATCTTGGGAGTACACACTAACAATTTCTTTTTGTTATTAAGGGTACTCAATCAAAAAAATTTAGAGACCATGGAGCTATAGGATAGAAAGAAAACTGGGCCAGGAGAAGCATGGCGGAAAATAGGAAAGGGATCCAGACAAAGAGGTAAGAAAGATACTCCTGCACAGATCATGGGGTAGGTGTGCATGCAATGGAGTACAATCTCTGGGAACCCCCTTGAACACACTTTGAATCTTCCCCCTTGATCTGGCTTTTCATGCCCAAATAGCCCAGCCTAGCTGTCCATTACCTGGTTACCTCTGGATTGCCTTCCAGCCATTTCCCACCCTCGATCTATATATATATATATATATATATATATATATATATATATATATATATATGCATATATATATATATAATCAAAATATCTATCTATCTATCTATCTATCTATATATATATATATATATACACAGATCATGGGGTAGGTGTGCATGTGATGGAGTACAGTCTCTGGGAACCCCCTTGAACACACTTTGAATCTTCCCCCTTGATCTGGCTTTTTATGCCCAAATAGCCTAGCCTAGCCCTCCATTGCCTGGTTACCTCTGGATTGCCTTCCAGCCATTTCCCACCCTCGATCTATATATATATATAATCAAAATATCTATACCCAAGTCGGTTACCCTAGCTCTCCATTGTCATCTCCAGGTAGCCTTCAGCTATTTCACACCCTTATTCCCATTCCTAGAGTCTGACCTCACCCTAGTCCCCCTAGTCATCCCATTCCTCCCTAAAACTCTCCTCCCATCACCCCAGACAACTCAACCACTAGATCCCTCCCACAACCTTTCTGTATATAACTTCTATCTTAACTTCATGAAGGTGCTCCGATTCAATCTAGCTCAGCATTAGCATCACAAATGCTCACGCTCCTTCAGAGTCTACCCAATATGGCAAATCTTTTGTTTTTATTTGGCTGTAAGAAGACTTGGGTCGATTTCATTTGACGGGACCCAGTGCATCAGTATTTTGAGGTCTCAAGCACCCCTAAAAACCTCAACATTTGGTTCCTGACCCTTAAACCTCAACACATCACCCTCTGTGTATGCCAATAGACCCAGACCACATTCTATGCATGCCTATAGTAAGAGTGGTAACAAACTTTGCCTCCTTTGAAATTTTGCTCAGGGCCTTGGCTGCATCAGATGCATTAATTAAGCTATAAAGACTAATTGGAAAAGCTTCAAGTCTCCATTTTCTTTAAAAAAGGAAGAAGGCAGTCTCCTCAATCCAGCTTATCCAGTTTAGCTGATTATGTCTCTTCCTAATCTTGCCCTTCCCCTGCTGAGAAGAGGGTGAGAAAAGAGGAATAGGCAGAACAAGAACACTGCATACCTACAGACATATAGCCATCTTCTTTATCCCTCTTTATTAGGAGTATCAAATTTGACTACTTCAGTGCAATTCTAATGTTATCAGGATGATCATTCCCTTTGCTAATGTAGGTCATTACCCCTCCACACTTTCTCAAACTGGGTCATTCTTGTCCATGTCTATTTATAAATCCTTTATACAAGGTTCACCCAAAGCAAAGGAGAGCTTCCTCTGATTCTTTCTATAAAATCACAGTACCATCATATCACTTAGGCTGCTGCTATTGGTTCTTATTTCTTACCACCTGATCAGAATCACAGAATCTGCTCAAGGAGTGCCTACCAGATGCTGGAATGGCTGAGCAAATTACGGTGCATGATGTGATAGAATACTGCCGCGCTATAAGAAGTGCTGAAAGGGATGGAAAGACTTGTATGAACTGACGCAAAGAGAGAGGAGCAGAACCAGGAGAGCAATTTATATGGTAATAATATTTTAAAGCAAATAACTTACAAAAATTTAGGAACTCTGATCAATGCAAATGACATCCAAATTTCGGAGAATTCAAGATGAAACAGACTGAGCACCTACTAATAAAGAAGTCATGGACTCAGAATACATATTTGAGACTTCTTTTTTTGGACCTGGCCAATGTGGGAATTTGTTGAGTATACGTGTTTGCAATGGGATTTTTTTTGTATTTCTTGGTTTTTCCAAGGAGGGAAGGAGAGGTCAGAGGGAAGAATTCAGACCCGAAAATATAATAAGATTGGTTTTTAAAAAGAATCATATCTTCTGTGATTTTGATTGTAATAGACCCAACTCTTTTTTTTGGTCATATGTGTTCTTGGCAATTCACATTATATAAGTACAATAAAGATATAAGTACTTACATAAGTACAGATATAAGTGCTTATACAATATAAGTACAGTAAAAATAAGCAAAACATGGTATAGTGGATAAAAATGGTCATCTTTAGAGTCAGAAAAACATGAGTCCTGTCTCTAACACTTGCTGAGTCTGTGACTCTGGGTAAGTCACTTAAACTCTCAGTGCCCCAGGTAATTCTCCAAGACTCAGTTTCTTTATTCCTCCTATGAGAGTGGCAAGCAGCGGAAGACAGGGGGAATCAGAGGCTCTGTACTCCCTTTTTCCATTATATAGTGTCCCAGAAGTCTCAGTACTGTTTGAAGCTATTAAAGCATAAAACTGCACTAAAACTTTTGGAACACTCTATGTTATGCAGTATGGTCTTGGGTAAGCTACTTAACCTTTCTGGACCTCAGTTACCTCTTAATAAAACAAGAGTGTTAGACTACATGGCTGTTTAGGTTTCTTTCAGTTCTGTTCATTTAATAAAGAGATTTACCATACCTGGAGTTGCTACACTGATAAAATCATAGGTCCAGGACAAAGTATAATATAGCCCAGGAGATTTCCCATTGAAATGGGTTTTATTTTTGCTTTAATATTTTAAGTTACTAACAGTTGCTCTATTCGATTCCTTCTCTCCTTTCTGTTCCTTCCTTTCCTACTCTCTGTGCACTTAAGTACATTATTATTTTATGTAGTTAATTAAAAATCAGGAAAAGAAGGCTTTCTCAACCTCTCTTAATTCTAGTGCCTTCCCTCTCCTATTTATTTCCTATTTATACTATACCTATACCTATACCTATACCTATACCTATAACTATACCTATACCTATATCTATACATATGTATGTATGTATGTAGCTTGTTTGAGCATGTTTGTTTGCTTATTGTCTCCCTTTAGATCATAAGATCCTTGAGGACATAGACTGTCTTTTGCCTCTTTTTATATTCCCAGCACAGCGTAGCACATAGTAGGCATTTACTAAATGTTGATTGACTGGCTGACTGATCAATTAAGTCCTAGAGGTGGCCCTCTGTATAGAGTTCTGATCTGGATTCAGGAAGATTTGCATTCAAATCAATCCTGGGCAAATGACTTAATTTCAGTCTGTCTCACTTCTGCATCTATGACCTACCTCTGAAGTTTATTAGGACAATAAAATGAGATATTTGTGAAGCACTTTGCAAAGCTTAAAGCACTATATTAATCCTAGTTGTCATCATCATAATCACTATTGGTTTATTTAATACACTTTTTTTATGTCTGTCATCATCCACCAACTCGCTCTTACTACCCTGAGTAGAAGCAGACAGATAGATAGATCAAGATAGAGAAACACACATACACACACACATATATATGTATATTATATATATATATACATTTTTATGTATGTATGTGTATAACTATGTATATATACACACAAGCAAAACCAATAAACACACTGGCCATTTCTAAGAACACGTCTGATTTTGTACCTCAAATTCATCACTTTTCTTGGAAAAAGTGGAGGATATATTTCCCTATCCATCTTTTAAAGTCATGATTAGGTACCACTTTGGTCACTTTTGAAGTCTTTCAGAGTTTTTTCCTCCTCTACTGATGGTCATGTAAATTGTTCTCCTGCTTCTGTTTACTTTACTCTGTATCAGTCCCCCCAAAACTCTCCATATTTGCTTGAATCTGTCATATTCCTTCTTACAGGGCAATAAAATTCCATGACATATATCACAATTTGTTCAGTCATTCCTCAATTAATGACAACCTGTTTTGTTTCCATTCCTGTGCTACAATAAGAAGTGCTGCAATATTTATTTTTATGCAGATGGGTTCTTTCCCTCTGTCCTTAATCTCCTTGAAGTATATGCCTAATAGTGTTAGTATATACAGTTTAGTGACTTTTGGGGGTTTGGTTCCATATTATTTTGCAGAATAGTTGAACCAATTCACAGCTTTGTCTCTGTTTTCCCACAACCTCTCCAGTGATGGCTATTTCCCTCTCTTTTCATCTTTTCCAATCTGACGGAGTATGAGGTAGATCCCCAGAGTTGTTTTCATTTGAATTTCTCTTATTATTAGTGAATCAGAATATTTATTCATATAGTTGATAGCTTGGATTTCTTCCCTTGAGAACTGTCAGTTCATATCCTTCGGCCACTTATTTATTGAAGTGACTCTTATCCTTCTATATTTGTGTTAAATATTTAAATATCTTGCATATTAGAGCTTTAAAGGTTCTTAGAACACATTCCCTTGAATGGACAGGAACTTCTATAAAGTGGTTAGTTACATTCAGATACAACAGAGATTCCTATTTAATCTACTATCTCTCTGAATGTTTCCTTCTGTGAACACCAGATGGCAGAAGAGACCCTGCGATACGTGATTTCATCAGGAAATCTCTAAACTGAGACTCAACCTAGCTACTAAATTCATAAAGGCCAATTACCAGGTTGATTGTAGGTAATGCAATTTTTAGCCACAACTCTCAAAGACTTTCTACTCTGTCACAGAAGTTTCTAATATGCATCGATGGGAACAACATCAATGGATGGATTTGTAAGACAAGTACAAGGTACTATGCTAAATTTGGGGATACAAAGAGAGATACATAATGCTCTAGAGGAACTTATAATCAATTGGGATTAGGGAGAGGGAAGACAAGTACACAAATAACTAATACGTAAGAAAAATTATATAATTGTAAAGAAGAAGTACAAGAAAAATATTGAGAGAAATATGAAAAGGGAAGACCACTTTTACTTGGGGGGAGGGTCAAGGAAAGCTTCATGCAGGAAATGACATCTGATTTGCGCCTTGAAAGAAGGAAAGGACATCAACATATAGAGTTGTGGTTGGGGGTCTCTTTCAGGCCTAGCACAATGGCTAATCAGGCTCCACAAGGTGAGGCCCACAGGGCTGGTGACCTTTTCCAATCTCTGTCCTTCACATGGCTTATAGATTGCTCTGGATGTATTGCGCTGCCTTCTCAGCCAGGGCCTATGCCCTCAGCACTTTAGTTCTGCCCTACACCTTAGACTCCTGAGTCAACAATTCTATTTTTGGCTCAAGCCTAAGAAGGCCTCTCCCAGTACAGGAGAGGAGGAAGTAAAAAAAGTTATCTAGAGTATAAACAGACGTCAGATATTGAACAGGTTAGTTTCATTCCTATACAGGAAGAGAATGGCTAAACAGTAAAGAATCATAATCTAAGGGGCAACTAGGTGGTGCTGTGAGTAGAGCACTGGTCATGGAGTCAGGAGGACATGAGTTCAAATCTGGCCTCAGACACTTGACACACTTACTAGCTGTGTGACCTTGAGCAAGTCACTTAACCCCAATTGCCTTGCCTTCCCACCTCCAAAAAGAAAAAGGAAGAAAAAAAGAATGATAATCTATAATTACAAGCCATAAGCACGTCTCAATGGAACATTTTCAAATGGGTTGTTCGTTAGTTTGTCTACATTTTACTTTCATTGAGCATGGTCTGATCAGTGCCAAGTGAGCCCTTTGTTTTCTGGTGGTTTCTCTCTTTGTGGGTCACTTTCCCCTTTGTAGACCGTCCTCTCATTTTGCCTTTGCCAGTGCTTCTGCTACTTGTGCAAGTGTTCCAATAGCTGACACCCTGCTGCTTAACCCAATGTTTAGCATAGTGCCTGCTGTATGCTAGGCCCTTACTAAATGTTTATTGATTGACTATTCAAGTGCCCAAGAAGTGTGTGTGTGTGTGTGTGTGTGTGTAGGAAATGGTGGTGCTAGTTGCCTTTTAGATCTTACAAGGCCCTATACCAAAAGGAAAAGTTTTAAACAGGAGATCCCTGAAACAGATTTATGAAGAGGCCATGCTTTCATGGTGCTGGCCAAGTGTGCAGAGCAACCCCCCACCAACCCTTCGGAATTCATAGTCTTTATACCTTAAGGCTAGCAGGAAGGAGAGGTGGAGGGGGGAGGGATTGCTTACTTAGTATGCACATAAAGTTCTGGCTGAGTAGCCAATTAAAAGTGTCCTTATGGCAGACAGAAAGGACTCAGAGGATATGTGAGTTTTCTCTGAAGTTGGGTGTAAGACTCCATGACTCCATCATGCATTCCCAAGGATGGGTTATATACACATGAGGAATGACATGGGAAAACGTACAGGGAGAGGAGAAAACAGGAACAGAAAAAAGAGATTGAAGGAGAGTTGTTCAGTTTGACAGGAATGTAGACTACATGAAACAGGTGCAACACGAGATTAATCTTGGCAAGTAAATTGCAACAAGATTGTAGAGGTCCTTCAATGCCATAAATGATGCTGTCCTTGGTAGACCACAGAGAGTTCCTGAAGTGGAATAAAGGACTACCATAGTCATGAGAAGTAAAGATTACCTGAACAGTAGAAAGTGGTAATACACTAGAAAGGAGCTAGATTGAAGGCAGGAAGGATAATTAAGAGGTCTTTTTATAATAGTCAAGTCAAGAAAAATTAATAATTGATTAGATCAGTATTATTATCATCCTGGAAACTCTGTGCCAGTCTACTTCTCTGTGGCTCTGTTCACAATCTATGTGACTGCCTGGATCAAGGCTCCCTTCCTTGGCCACCACTCCTCAGTATGAGTGATATCCCCAGGTAGAATGTAGACTCTATGAAGACAGGGATTCTCACTTTTATATTTGTATCCCCAGAGGCTTTCAGATTAATTGAGGTGAGGGCTTGAACCAGAGTGTTTGCGTTTGGATTGGCTGTGAAGGAAGCTTTACATTTATAGCTGGCAAGGTCATAGAAGACATTTTTGAGATTGAAATTGTAACAAAATATTTTGTTTGTATCCACTTCTTAACCTCCTTTTGATCTTTTGTGTATTCTTTAATGTTTCATTGACACCCTTTTTTTCTGGCTTTAATAACAGTATCCGTGTACAACTCTTCCCATACTCCAAAATAAAAGCCGTCCCTTCTAACACGTAAATATAGTCAAATAAAAAAATCCACACATCAGTCATGTCTGGAAATCTACATCTCATTCTTCGCCTCTCACACAAGAGGAGGAAAGCCATTCTCAGGCTTCTGAAGTTGTGATTATTGATCGCACTGATCGGAGTTGTGAAGTCATTCAAAGTATTTTTTTCCCTTTACAATATTGCAGCCATGTATAAGTTGCTCTCCTTGTGCTTGCTGCTGAGCACTAAGTTCATCAAGGCATCAGTTCATACAAGTCTTCTTAGGTTTCTCTAATCCATCCTAGAGGAAGATAGATGATGTAGCAGAGAGAACACTAGGCCTGGAGTCAGGAAGACCTTAATTCAAATATGGCCTCAGGCACTTTCTATGTGGCCTTGGGCAAGTCATCGAACATCTGTTTGCCTCCATTTCCTCAACTGCAAAGTGGGGATATTAGTAGCACCTATTTCACAGACTAGGAGCTTAAGGAATTCTTATTCCCTTCCCCCTCCATCCCTTTTGTCATTATTTACAACACACAATAGTTCATTACTTTCATATAGCATACTTTGTCTAGCCATTTCCCAATTGATGAATATCCATGTTTTTTCTTTGTTCTATCTTTGATACAACAAAAAGTGCTGCTATAAACATTTTTGTATGTGCTTAGTATGGAGTTTAGTGACTCTAGGGACATAGTCCCAAATTGCTTTCTAGAACATCTAGCCCAATTCAAAGTTCCATCAACAGTGTCCTGTGGATCTATTTGGTTTTTTGTAGATCCTTTAAGAAGTGCCCTTTTTCTCTCCCCCCCCCCCCATCATTGACAATCTGATTGCATTTCTTTTATTATTAGTAATTTGGGGCACTTTTCATTTGGTTATTGATAGTATTTTTATTGCATTTCTTTCAAAACCTGGTCATATCCTTTAATCATTTATCTGTTGGAGAATGATTCTTGTTCTTATACATTTCTATCAATTTCTCATATATCTTGGACATTAGAGTTTTATAAAAGAACTAACTGCCAAGGATTTTTCCCATTTCATTTTTGTTCTTCTATTTCTAATTGCACTGATTTTATTTGTACAAAAGATTTACAATTTTATATAAACAATATTGATCATTTTACCTTTTTGTTACTCTCTATCCCTTCTTTGGTTAAGAACTCTCCCACTGTTCATATTTGTAAGAAGTGTCTTATTCCTTCATCTAATTCGTTTATATATGACCTTTTATATTTAGATCGTATAATACACACAAACACATACACACACATATACACACACATACACTTGGAGCTTATTGTGGTATATGATGTGGAGTGATCTAAACCTAATTTCACTTTTCCAGACGTTTTTTTTAGCTTTCCCGAAATTTTTTGTCAACTTGTGAGTCCTTAACTCCAGTAGTTGGTTTGCTAGGGTTTATTGAACTTTATGCTAATAGGTTTGATACATTCTGGGAATGAACCACATCTTTACAGTCATACAACTTACTGAAAGTTGTGGAGAATTCAAGGTCCCACTGTGTTCATTGTCTGTTAAACAAGAAAAAAATAATAGTATTCAATAGAATGCAAGGTACTTTTCCCAGTCCTCCTTGATCTTAATGCCTGCCCTCTGGGATTATTTCTAATTTGTCCCCTAAATATGTGTACATAATGTTTGAATGCAGTCTTCTCCGCCTTCCCCAATACACTGTGAGCTCCTTGAGAGTGGGGGCTATGTCTTCTTTTCCCTTTCTTTGTATCCCTAGCACTTAACACAGTGCCTGGCACTTAGTAGGTGCTTAATAAATGCTTATTGACTTGAATAAAATGTCATCTTACAAGCTTTTTTTTAATCAAATATCTTCCATCCATACTTCCAAATTGTTTAATGTGCCTTGAAAGATGTAACAATAGACATAATCTTGTTCAATGATCCCTTGATCATAAACATCAGTTGAGGCACAAAAAAAGGAGGTGTAGACTTGTCAAGACTGATCACCACCATTATAGTGATGATCTAGGGCAGAGTCCAAGTTGAAGAAAGAATGTATGTGAATACTGAGGTCCTCCAGATGCTCCTGTTTGCTGACAGGATTGTACAGGTTGCATTGAGCCTTATGTCATTGCATAACCTCCGGAAAAAGAAATATAACTATCCAAAAGAGTTTGGCCTGACTATCTACACAGGCAACATCCAGTGGATAAAGAATGTTATATTGCCCAAATTATTACACACAGTTGGATGGACAACCTATAGAACTCATTCATTAGCATTTATACCTAGGACCTACATATAGTACAGATCAACAACAAATTGAACCCAGAGTTAAACAGGAAGAAGAGAGTGAATGAAAAAACATTATTCTTTGCCCTGTGCAAAGTATTGTGCTAAATTCTGGGGATATAAATACAAAAAGTGAGATAGTCCCTTCCTTCAAGTAGTTTACATTCTAATGGAAGGAGATGAGACTCAAAAAGGGAGGAGAGTTTTGGTCTGAGGAATAAAAGCGACAGCCAATGGATCCAAAGGGTTGTTAATTGACCTGTCCCTCCAAAAACAATGACAGCCTTTTACTTTTGTGTGTGTGTGTGTGTGTGTGTGTGTGTGTGTGTGTGTGTGTGTGTGTGTGTGTTTCTCCTCTAGAGCAAGAGGCTGAAAGCAAAGGGAAGAGGAATATTATATAATGGCAGGACAGATAACAAAATGACCTGGGTAGATGGCCTAATAATATGTAAAGTCTGATGTGCTCAGGGGCTTTCAAGGATGGCCAGCTATATTACCTTTCAGAAATTGCAATGCCTATTTGATGACCCCAAACTTCTCCCAGAAAGAAAAAGGAAGGCCTCTAATGTGTTAGGTGGATTGCCTATGGTAAGCTCATGGGAGGACATGGACAAGATTCCCACAGATTGTGTGGGAATTAATCTGCAGGAAATGTGATGTGTATCATTCAAGACAATATAATGACTCATGAGGTCATGGATCCATTGGATATTATTAAGGAAGGTGTGATCATCCACTGTGTCAGATGCCAAGGAGAGATCAGGCAAGTTCTTTGGATTTGGAGTCAAAGGAATTGAGTTTGAATTTTGGCTGTGCTATTTATATTGTATATAACTTTGAACAAAGTAATTAACTTCTCTGGCCTTCAGTTTCATCATTTGTAAAATGGTTGTCATGAATTAGGTTACCACTAAGGTCCTTTCCCATTCCAAATCTATGATCCTACCATGAAGGTTGCAATATATTTTGCCAATAGAGAGGGAAAAGGAAATAATGAAGATATATGAGAAAGATTGATGGAGGAAACTGAAAGAAATGCAATGGAAGGTACATGTGGAAGAATTAATTTCATTTTAAAAAGTGATTATGCTTTACTTACTTTTTAACACTCATTTTTTAAAATTTAGTTCCGAATTCTCTCCCTCCCTGTATGTCTTCCCTGTTTGAGAAGATATGCAAAGCATATTTCCATAATAGCCATGTTGGAAAAAAAAAACAAGAAAAATAAAATAAATGAAAAAAAGTCTGCTTCAATTTGTACTCAGAGGTCATCAATTGTCTCTCTGAAAGCAGACAGCATTTTTCATGATGAGTCCTTTGACATTGTCTTGGATGATTTTATTGATTAGAGTAGCTAAGTCTTTCACAGTTGATCATCATTACAGTATTGCTATTACTATGTGCGAAGTTCTCCTGGTTCTGCTCACCTCATTTTAGAGGCATTAACTTTAGCAAGAAGATGTGACACCTCTTCATCTGGGTTGTTGGAACTGGAGGGAAGGAGAAGGCATCAAGTCAAGTGCCAGGCACTTTGTGAAGCACTAGAGATACAAGTTCCTAACCTGAGTTTGGGTCTGTGCAAGAGTAGATTGCTGCTAGACTTCACCTTTATCAGTCAGCTGGAAAGCTCTGATGCTTCAAAGGGGCAGAACTGTAGGTTCTCCTTTGGTCTGGGTTTCCTGCCTTGCTTATTCTTCTGCAGACTGGGCTACCTGCTGGAAATGAACCCCTGCTCTGAGCTTGGGGGTCTGATCCACACCACTGCTGCTGCTGGCTTCCTAACTTCCTCATTTCTTGGTTTACTGCCCAGGGTCTCCCTAACTGGGAAAGGCTGTAGGTCTGTATCCCAAAAAGATAAAAAATAAAAAGGAAAAGGACTATATGTACAAAAATATTTATAGCAGTTTTTTAATAGTGGCAAAGAATTGGAAACCAAGGGGATGTCTATCAATTGGGGAATGGCTGAACAAGTTGTTGTATATGATTGTGCTGGAATAACACTATTATCCTTTAAGAAATGATAGGCAGTATGTTCTCAGAAAAACCTGGAAAGACACGAACTGATGCAAAGTGAAATGAGCAGAACCAAGAGAATGTTGTATATAGTTAAAGCAATATTGTATGATGATTTACTATGAATAGTTTAGCTATTGTCAGCAATACAATGATCCAAAATAATTCTGTAAGACTTATATGAAAGATGCTGTCCATCTGCAGAGAAAGAACTGTTAGGGCCTAAATGTAGATCAGAGATACTTTTTCTTTATTTCTCCTGGGTGTTTTTTGTCTGTCTTTTCTTTCACAGAATTACTTGCATGGAAATATGTTTTGCATGGCTACACACATATAACCTATGTCAAATTTCTTGCCTTCTCAGTGCGGGAGGAGGAGAGAATTTGGAACTCAAAATTTGAAAAAAAAAGTTAAAATTATTTTTACATGTAATTGGGAAAAATATTAAATAAGATAAAAAGGAAAGACTTAGCTACTCTGATCAATATAATGATCTAAGAAAATTCCAAAGGAACTTTGATGAAAAATGCTACCCATGTCCCAAGAGAGAACTGGTGAACTCAGTTGTGCATATTGAAGCATACCCTTTTCACTTTTCTTTATGTTTCTTGCTTTTTGTTGTATTTTTTGCAACATGGTTAATATGGAAATATGTTTTGCATGACTTCATGTGCATAGTTGATATCATATAGTTTGCCTTGTCAGTGGATGGGGAATGGGTGAGGAGAGAACTTGGAACTCAAATTATTTTTAATGAAAGCTAAAAATGAACAAATAAATGGACAAACAAATTAATAAACAAATAAATAAAAGAGAAGGATTGTTGAGGGATGGTAATATGACAAGAGTCTGGGAGTGACAGTGAAAAGCACTTACTCAGTCATAGGTCAGACTAGATGGCCTCAGAGATCTCTTCCAACTTTGAAATCAAGTGATTATCTATGCTAGCTCTACTTTTGGTATTTGTGAGATGGTATGAGAAGGGCAAGGGGAGTGCCACATTAGAAAAGGCAGCAAAAGATGCGTAGTCTTCAGGGGAAGGCCGGGTTTCACTTCGGGTTAGGAAATGGAAGGTGTATAGGAAGAAAAAATCCAGGATTAAAAGGAGTTTGTTATCAATCAGACAGTTTCCAAATGACAGTGGAATGAGTGGACAGGGGAGGGGAGGGACTGCAGGAAGTAAGGCTGTGATGAATAGGGATGAAAGTGTAAGGGGAAATAGCAGGATGATGGGGCTTCTTATATGTGGTGGTACATGTGTATGACTGGGATTAGGTTAGTAGGACTATGGGAGATGAGCTGGAGGGGTGAATTAGTTATGAGAAGGGGGAAGACTTGGCAGAAACAGATGTCTGCCTAGAATGTTGGTGGAAACACATCGATGGCAGATTTCACAGCCTAGTTCATCATCCCCTTTGTTCTCCAGGCTTATCCCAGGATCTCTCCTGCTACTAAGAGAGTTTAGATCATCAGTGACAAGTAGGCAAGAGCCTGAACTACTAACCTCAGAATATGGCCCATCAATTCAATTCAATCCATTTTGATTTGATTCAACAAGTATTTGTTAAGCACTTACTATGTGCCAGGCACATATATGCTAGGCATATTTGAAAAAATGAAAACATTCCCTCCCTTCAAAGAGATTATATTTTATTGGTAGGAAACAACAAAGGCACAAATCAATTAAAAATACATGTATATAGTTTCATTGGTATAGAACCTCCCCATCAGGAAATTCCCTGCATCAATGTAGATCAGCATTCACTCTTTAAGTTCATTTTGTTTGCCTGGGGTACTAAGAGGTTAAGTAAATTGCTCAGTCATCACACAGCCATTAAGTATTGGTGGCAGGACTTGAATTCAAGTGTTCCTGACAACATGGCTACTCTTCTTCCATGATGACTGTCACAAATATATAGAAAGGAAACATAGAGTAATGTTTTGTAGAGTAGCACCAAAAACTAGGGGAGGGGATATCAAGAGAAGCCTTCTTGTCAAGAGCATTTTTAAATATGGATTCATCTGTGATATTCTCAATCCAACCTGAGTATCCACCCCTGCCATCAACCCGGAACACCAAAGGCTCTTCACCTAATGAAGAAAGTTTTCCATCTCAACAAAGTAAGAGCACGCCTTAACTGATTGAAATCACTGAAAACCCAGTATGCCAATTTGATGAGCAGCTAGATGGTGAAGGAGTTAGAGCGTTGAGTCTAGAGTCAGAAATACTCATCCTCCTGAGTTCAAATCTAGCCTCAGGTGCTTACTAGCAGTGTGATTCTGGGCAAGTCATTTAACCTAGGTTTCCTCATCTGTAAAATGATCTGGAGAAGAAAATGGCAACCATTCCAAGTTACCTTTCTCAAGAAAACCCCAAATGAAATCTATGCATTTAGGCCCTACCAGTTCTTTCTCTGCAAAGTTGGACATAACTAAAATGGCTGAACAACAATACCAAATACCAATTTGATTTGTAATTACATGTATGTATGTATGTATATATATATGCATATATATATATATATAAACACATACAAGTAATATATAAATATATTCCCGCAATAACTTCATGTTTGAGTTTAACTTTCTCACTCAGACTGTGTTTGACTTTGGCCTCCCTACCTTTGCCTTTTACTTGAAATTTTATCATGCTGACCTCAGAGCACCTGATAACATCTCTTGCCTGGACCCATGCCATTGTCCTGCATTTTACCTGTGTTGAATTGCCAGACTGCTATTTGCCTACAATAGCAACTCATTTGTCCATAACACTCACCAGGCAGCCTTCCCTATTTGGAACATGGCTAAGGCCTTGACATCAGGCAAAAAAAAGGCTTCTGAGCCACCAAACTGGATGTCACAAACTCCTTACACCTTACTCATAGGAAAGGATACCCCACCCCATCTTCTTCCTCAGTACCTATTTATTCTAATTTTGGACATAATTTAGACAATTTGGATAATCTGGCTTCCTAACCCATAGCAAGTTAAAAATAACAAATTACAAGAGATGCTAGAAGCAGACAGACTGATAATGGCAGGGGAAGGGCTATTAAAAACTATAACAGAGATGAACCCACTCACATCTCAAATGACAGAACTGGAGGAACATTTAGTGTAGGGACAAACATTTCCCTACATCTCTATGGTTCTAAAGGACATCACTGCCTTGCAGCATAATACAGCAACTGATGTATGTAATCATGACCTTGAGTAATGGAGAAAAGGTTAAACCATATTTGTTACAAATGAGGCAAGGAGGTGTGTGATACAGTTTAGAAGCATTTCGGGTTGGGCCAGATGATCTCAGAGCTCTCCCAGCTCTAAATCTATGAACCTATCCACAATTGGTTTTTAAAAATGTAATTGCCATTTAAAGCACTGATTTTCAATTATCTGTATAATTAATTTATGTGGAACACCCTAATCCCCAAGGAAATGAGATGAAATAGGATTTACTGTGTTGCCTCAGACCACATTGACCATAGAGTTTCTAACATTGTCTTTTTTTCTTTATCCTGTCATCCTGCTCAGTCCTGTAAATTCTCCTACCCACCTTCTCTCTCTTTTGTGGGCTGAAATTCTGTATTTATTCCATCTAGTCCAGAGCCTCTGTTGTCTGACATGGCCACAGACATGAACCAGAGCACCAACCAAAACAGGTTTTTCCCATGGTCACCAAAAATTTGCAGAGGCTGCTAATGGCACTTTTAGTCTTTCAGCAACAACTGAACTTAGCATTTCGTTAGAAATTTTGGGGTGTCCTTATCAGTGATTTTATTAGTAGAATTCTCAAAGAAGCAATGCCACCCATCAAAGCAAATGTGCATTTGTTTTATGATATATGGTATCAGAAGATCATTCAGGACACTGAAAAATTAAACAATTTGCCCATGTTCATATAACTGATATGTGTTAGAGCCGGAACTTGAACCCAGCTCTTCCTGCCTCTGAGGCCCTTCTCTATCCACCATGCCACACAGCTTTTCATCAGCAATGATTAGTTAATATATCAATCAGCTAGTCACTATACTTTTATTAAGCTCCTACTATGTGTCAGCTGCTGTTCTAGGCACAAGAAGAAACACGGGCAGATTTTGCCCCTCTCCTCCATCCCTTCCTTGGCAGTACCTCAAATGAGTTCCCCCATATACCAACTTTGCCCTGCTGCTTCTCCATCCCCTGGTTATAGCAAACTCCCCAGTCAAAATCTCTCAGTGATTCAAGGTTTCTGCAACACTCTTCTGATCCCGTTTATGAATTCAGGGTGTGATTAGTGCTCCTCGTCTCATGGCAAAAATTACCAGTTACGATTCTGACACCAATCATGGGTAAGTGGAGAGATTACAATAAATACCATGATTTAGGCAGACTAGATGACCACTATCAGCCTATCTAGCTCTAAATCTATGATTCTATCCAAAATTAGTTTTTAAATTTTTTTAAAGCAACAGACCTTAAGCTCCCAGAATCAGAAGCTTAAACCCTAAAATGCCTGCATATCACTTACCGTAATTTATAAGATTATATAAAACTCTTCTTTGCAGAGACTTTATTTTTTAAAAATATGACTTGATGCTTTTGTCTTTATATCATTCATTTTAATCCCTCTTTGTGATAAAGAAAATATAATTGAGCAAACATGTCCAATATAGTGATCCCATCTGACAATGTACACAATATTTCATCCTTGTAATTCTCTACTGTTCTGCCATGATGTGGAGGATAGGTTTCATTTGTTCATTTATTCTGAGGGACCTTCACTAGGCTTTTAGTTATTCAGTGTTCAATTTCCTTTTAGTGAATTTTTCAATCTCTCTATTGCCTCCAGGCTGTTTTTGTTCAGTCATTTCAATAGTGTCCAACTCTTTATGACCCCATTTGGGATTTTCTTGCCAAAGGTACTGGAGAGGTTTGCCATTTCCTTCTCTAGCTCATTTTACAGATGAGGAAATTGAGGTAAATACAGTTAAGTGACTTGCCCAAGGTCACACAACTAGTGCCTGAGGCTAGATTTGAACTCAGGAAGATGTTTTCATAACTCCAGGCCCAGCACTCCATCCATTGCACCACCTAGCTGCCACCATTGCCTCCAGGATCAATTATTAAGTACTCTGGCATTCAAAACACCTCATAACCTAGACCCCTCATACTTTTCCAGTCTTACTTCCCATCACATACTCTTTGATCCAATGACATTGACCTTCTGGCTATTCTAGGAATGAGACTCTCCATCTCTCGGCTCCAGGCATTTTCTCTGGCTGTCCCCTATGCCTGGTACACTCTCCTTCCTCCACTCTACCTACTGACCTCCCTGGATTCCTTTAAGTCCCAACTAAAATCCCATCTTTTATTGGAAGCCTTCCCCTAAGGCTTCTTAATTCTAGTGCCTTCCCTTTGTTAATTATTTCCTGTTTGTCCAGTATATTGCTTGTTTGAATATATTTATTTTCATTTTGTCTCACTGGTTAGATTGTAAGTTCCTTGAGGGAAGGGATAATGCTTTGCCTCTTTTTGTATATCCAGCACTGAGCACAGTACCTGGCACACAGTAGGAGCTTAGTAAATGTTTATTGATTGATTGATTTTCATTTACATTGTTCTATACATTGCGTATATTTTATTTGTTTGTTTATCTCGATTCAGTCCTGGAGGAAACTGACAACCTAAAAGAAGCATTCGACTCTTTTTCTTCTATACTTTGGCTCTTTCCACACCAGAATCCTGAAGGAAATTACTCAGATTTAGTTTACATTTATAGTCTCCTCAAAAGGGAGGGAGTACTCTCTACATAATGGAGATTAGGTATAAGACAGTTATTTATTTCCTCTATGCAAAAGAAATGCTAAGTACAAGAGATTAACCACCACATATTGAAAGAAAAACTTAAGCAGCAGCAATAATATAAGTATTGTTATACTCTTCCAGAAAGGTGAGACTTACAACTATGAATTCATAAAGTAGTTTGTAAGACTGCTAAATAGACAGTTTACATTTCACCTTGGCTCTGTACTGTCCAAACAATTCCTCGAAGGTCCATGTCTTCTCATAAGCCAAACCAGATGGACTTGACCTCAGCTTCCAATTAGTAGCAGTCTTTTCCTCAAAGAAGTACTGTAGTGGATGTAGAGCAGGCATCTCAGACAGCACAGCTTGTCCATAATGAGGACCCAGGATCTCAAACTCACAGTCTGCCTCTAAGCCCGAACACATTCATTTTGGGAGAGCTTTTCAATTATCTATAATCACATAAAGAATCACAAAGAAGAAGAAACAGTCAGAAGTCTAAGCTCAAGCTTATGTAGCTGAACCCCTACTGTGGAAGTAGTTGCCATACTGCCAGGGTAGAGAAGGCCACTCCTTCCCCTTCATAGAAAGTCCCAGAGTTACATGTTACCTGAAGTATTGAAGGAAGAGAAGAAAGGTAGAGGATGAGTCAATTCTTAAGTCCATTAAAGCAATTAAGATGGCAATGAAAGAAGTCTCAGAGAAGCCCAGCTCTCTCACAAACATTCCACAAAGTTCTGAAAATACAATAGAAGGAAGAATTATAAAGAAAATCAGAGAGAAGCACTAATAAATTTCTCCATCCAATCCAAGATTGTACTATATGAGAATCCTTTCTCCTTCCCTTCCCTTCATCTAATGGTGTTTAGGTAAATATTAACAACTGGCTCTCTGGAAAAGAAAAAAAAGCAACTATGCATGATGCGCTTTTAAATTTAATCTGCATTATTTTTTTTTTCACTACTTTCTTAGGTCTAGACAACCAACAAGACAAAATAAATCCAATCCTGATTTGAAGCATTTCATCATTTTTGAGGTATAAATGCTCACACTGGAAATCTAACAATAGATTCCTATGAATTGGTATGAGTGGCTCCAACACCCCTGCCTTCACCCCTCAGTTGATCCAGGGCAACCCAGTCCCAATCTGGGGCATCTGGGCAAGAAAAGCCATGTGGATTTTCACAATACTTGGATGAGCTGGAGGTAAACAGCTCTAAGACTTGTAGTGACACAGAGGACCTTGTCACCTTGCCATCTGTCATACCACTATATCTTCTTTGTTTCCTTTTTGGGGGACTGGGTCTCTCCATTTTGCCAAGGCTTGAAGTGCAGCACCCACTCATCAGCCTGGTTCCAATGCTCATCAGCATAGGAGCTTTGACCTACTCCATTTTTTACCTTGATGGGTTCATCTCTCCTTAAGCAGCCTGGTGGACTTCTCTCCGAGGGGCTCATCCTATTGATGCTATAGCTCAGAACTCCTAAGCTATAGTGATCTATTAGCCTCTGCCTTTCTGGTAGCAGAGATTACTGGCAGGTGCTACTAAACTCGACCTTGGCACTTCATTCCAAAGTCTTCTGGGGCTTACCATCTTCCCAGACCACTAAGCACTCTCATCTGACCCAGTCAGCACCCTAAGAACTCTCAGGCCTAGACATTTACCCTGTTGCTGTGCCCTTAGGACTTCAAGGTCTCTCTGTCTGTCATGCTGCTGAACTTTGTTTTATGTGTTAACTCATTTAATCGACGAGTAAGCTTCTTCAGAGGAAAGTCTATCTCATTTCCCCCTATTTATATCCTCAGCAATGCCCTGCGCATAGTGAACACTAATAAATATCTTTTTTATTTGTTAATTTATTCGCTCATTCACAAGAAGATGGCCAGAAGCATGCAAACATTTTGAGCATAGACAAGGCAGAAAAGAAAAAAAGCTAGTGCTTCTAGCTGAGACCTAAAGCCAGTGAGATTTTAGCACTATTCTTTCAAAGTAACAAGGGTAGAACCAGCACCCACAGCTCACTGCACGGAGATACAGGGCCAGGAAGTGGATGCTTAGCTTGTAAAAAAGTCTCAAGAATACACCGGGCACCCTGGCACTGTAGGCCAAAACTAGAAAAGGAGATAGCATCGCTACAGCACTTTAACAAAGACACAAACCCAGCAAAGTGTTCAGGCAGCCCATGCTAGATACACAGCAGGAAATAGGTCCAGCATAGCAGTCAGGCATTCTGTTTGCTATAGAGCCACCAAGAAGCCTGAAGTCATCTCTCAATAAAGATAAATAAATAAAAAAGGTAAATCAAGCAACTACTTATGCTTAAAGGCACTATAAACAATGAATTACTATTGATACTTAACATATATGTGCTGAACGGCATAGCATCTAATATTTAAAGGAAAAGTT
>CM053626.1:168945116-168965003 GCA_028646595.1 Phalanger gymnotis
CCGGGGCAGCTAAGGGGCACGGTGAGTAGAGCATTGGCCCTGGAGTCGGGAGGACCTGAGTTCAAATCAGGCCTCAGACACTTGACATGCTTACTAGCTGTGTGACCTTGGGCAAGTCACTTAACCCCAATTACCCTGCCTTCCCCCCTCCAAAAATAATGAATAACCCATAACCATTTTCCAACAGATTAATAGGTAAAGGATAGGAAGTTTTCAAAAGAATTGCAAAATACATTAACTATATGAAAGAATGTTTCAAATTACTAATAATAAGATAAATGGAAATAAAAATAACCCTGGAGTTTCACCTTATACCTTGCATGTTGGCAAAAATGATAAAAGATGGGAATAGTCAATATTGGAGGGGTTGCAGGAAGATTGGCACACTGGTGCATTATTGATGGTGCTGTGAATCAGTATTTGGAAAGCAATTTTGAATTATGCAAATAGAGTGACTAAAATGTTTATACCTTTAGACCTAGAGATTCTATTACTAGGTTTATACCACAAGGAAGCCATTAATAAGAAGAAAGTCCCCATAGACACCAAAATATTTATAGCAACACTTTTTGTGATAGCAAATAAATGGAAACAAAATAGATGTCCATCGATTGGGGAATAGCTAAGCAAAATGTGTTACATGAATGTAAAGGAATACTACTGTGTTGTAAGAAATGATGAATGTGATGAATTCAGAGAAACATGGAATGATTTACATCTTTCTGTGATTCAGAATGATGTATGTGAATCGATACAGAATGAAGTAAGCAGAGCTAAGAAAGCAATACATAGTGACTCCAGCAATATAAATGGAAAAAGCAGCCATGCACACACAAATGGAAAATGAATTTTGCAAAATTATGAAGAACAAACATAGCTAGAAAGAAGAGATATGAGAGAACCCCTTCAACTTACCTCTTTGTGGAGGTGGGAGGTCCAGAAGTGTTTCACTTAGCACTTGTTTTAGATTTTTTCAATATATTGGTTAGTTGCACTTATTTTCTCCTCTTTTGGGGTGGGGGGACAACTAGCAACCTTTGGGGATAAACTTTGGGACCCGGCCCAGTGGAAGGATTCATTAGGTGGTAATGCTGTATCTGGACATGAACTTGGAAGGACTATTGCTACCTATGAGTCATGTTAAGTTTTGAGCCTATTCTCCCCTGCCCCTACTAAGGTAGTATGGGCAGATTATGGCCCCAAAGAGCTGAGAAAAATGCGTGTATGTTTGTTTTTGCTAAACCTAAGAAGTAGATATCTCTACAGAAGAAGACCTAGGTTAAATGGCTAAATGGAAATGGAGGCTCTAGTCAAGTACCACCTAAAATGAAGGGACAGCCTATAGCAGCTTAAGCTGATGTCAGACACTTGTAGCCCCTTTAAGGTATCTGAGAACCCTGATGGGCAGATGAAACCCTGACCCAGAGAAAGTGGGGCCCCACTTAAAAAATTAAATTTTAATGTTTTTGTTATTCTGAACTGAACAAATATCAGCTAACACAAACGTATCCACATACCTAGAGTAGCAGAAAAAGACGATTGAACACGGAACCAAAGATCTCTATTATATACAACTTACATTATGAAAGCATTTAACATATTTGCTTCAAATCCTGCTGTCCTGCCTTCTGAAATGCCTTGTGTTCTTTTCATATTAAAAAATTGTATGATTCCTTTTTATTTTCTTTTTTTTGACATCACTATTAAAAATCCTTTTCTTCTTCCCAAATTTCCGCCTTCATTAAAAACAACAAAACAACACCCTTATATAATAAGGATAATCAAGCAAAACAAATCCACATGTAGACCATGTCTGAAGGATGTCCTAAAAGTTTTACTGCATTTTAAAGCATCTATCTATGAATCGCTCTCTGTCTCTCTCTCTGTCTCTCTCTCTCTGTCTCTTTCTCTCTCTCTTAGCAAGCTATATCAATTTATACTTTGAGTGCCCTGACTTTTTGTCAGGAAGTGAACGCAATACTTAATTACCAATCCTCTGGAGTTGTGGTCGATAATTGCATTGGTTAGAATTCTTAAGTTTCTTAAAAAACTCTTTTCCTTTAGAATAATGTAGTTATTGTAGAAATTCTTTTTCTACTTTTGCTCATTCCACTCTGTACTAATTTATATGTCTTCCCAAATTGCTCTGAATTTATCCTTTTTATCACTTAAGGACCAATAATATTTCATTAGATTAAAATAACATAATTTGTTCAACCATTCTCTGATTTATAGATACCGTTTAGTTTCTAATTCTTTGCTATAACAAAAAGTGATGCTATGAATATTTTTATACGTATGGTTTCTTTTCTTCTTTCTATTTTTGGTGCAAAATTAATAGTGGTATTGCTGGATCAGAAGATATGCACAATTTAGTGACATTTTGGGAATAGTTCCAAATTGCTTTCCAGAATGGCTAGACCAGTTCACAGCTCCCATTAATGTGCATTAGTGTGTCTGAAACCCTTCCAACAACTGTCAGTTTCCATTTTTTGTTATCTTGGCTAATCTTCTCTCTGTGTTTTTGGGACACCATTCTCTCCAGGTTCTTCTCCTATCTATCTGGCTGCTCCTTCTCCATCTCCTTTGCTGGATCCTCATCTAGATCATGTCTTCTAACTGTAGGTGTCCTACAGAACTGTCCTGGATCCTCTTCTAGTCTCTCTCTATACTAATTCACTTGAAAATCTCATCACCTCCTGTAGATTTAGTTACCATCTCTGTGCCACCTACACTGCCCTATCCTCCCTGCTGACCTCCAACCTCACATCTTCAACTGCCTTTCAGACATCTCAAACTGGATGTCCAGGAGACATCTTAAATTCAACATGTCCAAAATTGAATTTGTTATCTTTAGCCTGCTTCTATTCCCCCGCCCCTTTTTTTCCCTTTGTTCAAACCCTGATCACTGGTTCTTACTGTCTCTTTCCCCCCTTTAGTCCTCCTTTCACAATCTACCATCTAAATTTGAAATTTATTTTGAGTATGCCCGCTATGGTACTATTCTTCTTGAAATTACTCCCTCCCCACTTTTTTCCTTGTCTCCACTTGTTTCCGTTGAGGTTAATTTTGTTCTATGACAAACTTTATGTGATGTGTATATGTGTGCTCAACTCTCCCTTGACCACTTCAAATTAAAAGTGGTTTTATGTAGCACCTGCTCCCTCCACCCCTTCCTTCATGTTTGTATAGCCTTAGTGTATCTGATTAAGAGGCATTGTAAGTTTCACTCTCCCAATTCTTCCTTTCTTTTCTAGTGTATTCCTTATATACCCCACTCCCCTTTATTTCCTCTCTTATGATTACTAAAACAAAAGAGATCTACTCCCAGATCTTATTTAACTCTATTACTCTTGAAGACATTCTAATTCTGAAGGAATAGTGATTCTTCTTCCCCTTAGTATGTAAGTACTTTATAATCATATAGTCCCTTCCATGTGTTCAACTGTAAATTTCTTTTGATTCTTATATTGCATTTTAAAGTTTCAATTCAGCTCTGCTTTTTTCCTTACGAATGCTTGAAAGTCCTCTATTCCACTAAAGATCCATTTTCCTTCCCCCCTTGAGGATAGTCAACCTCATAGGGCAAGTTATTCTTGGTTGCAAGCCTTTAATTTTTTAGTATCATGTTCCAATATCTCCTTTCTCTTATACTGGTGACCTTATACCTATGACCTTAACTGTGCTTCCTCAGTACTTGAATTTTTTCTTTCTGGCTGATTATTGTAAACAGCCATATTTACAATAATTTGTCTTTGATTTGGAAAGTTTATATTTTGGCTATGACATTCTGGGGTGTTTTCAATTTGATTATTTTTCAAGAGAAAAGGAAACTGAAGCTCAGGGAAGTTATATGTCTTGCAATGTAGCCAATGTCAGAGGAAGCATTTGAATCAAAGACCTCCTTATTTCATATCAAGAAAGTTTTCTATGATACCATTTGTTAAGAGCAGCTCTGGAGTACTCTGCCAAACTTATCTCACAAGCATGTTTTGGGGTCCTCAGAAGGTCGCTGCAATCTTCGCTTCCAGGGTTAATTTAGGAGGCTATACTTCTAACACTGCAATCCAGAAGTCCTGTCAGACTAGGTATATTTCCCATTAACCACCAGCCAGTAGATAGTCTCCCCCAGGGCTTCCAGGAGGATACTTTTTAGTCCCAGCTCTTAGCTATCTCCCATCCTGATATTGACTCTTAGCCAGACATCCCATCCCTAGCTTCCCCATGGGGACTTAGGCACCCCAGTTCCTTTCTCCAACTCCATCTTAGGGATGCTGGTATATCACCATCTATTTTAACTTCCTGATCTGGACCTGGGCTTCCTGCATTGGATCTCAGCTCCCTACTAATCTGAGTTCCCTACTCTGCTGTCTTGACCTCACCCCCAGATCCTCAGTAGGGATGCAGATTTCCTGTCTCCATGGTCCTAGTTCTACCATAGAGTCCTACCTCGCTTTTACCTCTTCCATATAGGCCCAGGGGTCCAAAATTCCAAACTCCCACTTGGGCTGCAGGCTCAGACATCCTCTTTCCTCAGCCTTAATTCCTTTACTGGCACCCAGGTATTTCTATGATACCCTTACAACTCAATTAAAATGCCTAAGGTATCTTGCCTGCCAGATCTTTCCTCTGCTCTCCTTACCCAGGCCTCCTGCCTTTCTGGGCCCAATTCTTTCGTAGCTCCTAGCTCTCTTTCCAATACCCAGGATTTCTTTTTTAGAGTCTCCCTCACCTTGAACTTTCTTCCTAATCCTAGGATATCCTAGTCACTTTTCCTGTCCCAGATCCAGTAGTCTGAATTCCCCTACTCAGTAGCTCTAAATTTCAGTAATGATTCTATCTCTCAGCCAACTCCTGACCATTCCCAGGCCATCTTATCCCAGGGCTACCTGCATTCCCAACCTTCCCTAACTTCCCTCCCTCCCAGATCTAGCAGTCAGATATCTAGCTATTCATCCTGAAAAAAATTCTGGTCTGACTCAAGAAGTGACCATGGAGCCAAAGGGAATGGTGCCTTGGAGAACCCCATTCAAGCAACACATGATATTCAAGGACATAGGTATGAACATTATCAGGAGTTATGGTGCCTCCTACACCCTTCTAAGTAGAAACTGTACCATAATGTATTTCTATTCTACTTGAGATTTCCTGTCCTCAATGAAGATTTGATCTCCCAACTGGACCAAGAGGAAGCACTATGGATCCAGAGAATTCTATATTGATGGGGAGACTAGGCCGAAGCCGAGCATTTCCAAAGACTTCAATTAAGAGAAAGTAGGGACGGTGATATCAAGTTAGAGAAGAATCAAGGAAAATGTCAGTCCAGAGAATTAAAAATTATTCCCAGGAAAACTCCAAATAAAGGAAGAGATGATGAATACAATGTATTTCAGGGAAGGTTTAGCCAGGGGTCAAATCCTTTCTGACTAACAGGATTCCTATAGGAAAACCACAAATGTGATAAAAGAGAAAGGAGCTTCAGAATATATTCAGACCTAATTCAACGTAAAAAAATGACCTTAGTAAGTGGATATTCCAAATATAGTGAATATGAAAATTACTTTAATCAATATTTAGAGCCTATCCAATAGCATGGGAATCATATTGGAACGAAAGCTTGTGAACATAATCAGTGTAGGAAAGAGTTCAACTTAAGCCTAGACCTTCCTAGACATCAAAATAGCCCTACTAGAGAAATGTTCTATCAATATAATAAATGTGGGAAGTCTTTCAGCCAGAACTCAAGCTTATTTACCATTAGAGAATTCAGACTGAAGAGAATTCTAAAAATGTCCTGCATGTGATACGTCCTTCATCCATCACTTATCACTCATCACTAGAGAGTACAATGGAGAGAAATTATATGTCTGTAATCCATGTGGAAGCCCTTTATCCAGAAGGCAGTTGCAATTTGACATCATCATATTCATAGTATAAAAAAGCCTTAGTAATGTAATGAAGGAGGAAGGGCCTTTAGCCAGAGTAGAGGTGTAGACATCAGAATATTTAAATGGAGAAAAGCCCTATGAATGTAATGAATGTTAAAAGGCCTTTATACTGAATAGCATCCTTATTAAATGTCAGAGGATTCATACTGGAGAGCAAACTTATGAATGTAATCAATGTAGAAAGGTTTTCAGAAAGTGTTCTGAATTTGCTGTTCATTAAAAATGTGAGAAGCTTTTGGTCAGAGCTCTTCCTTTATTGTACATCATAGAATTTATACTGGAGAGAAGTTTTATAAATGTAATGAGTGTGGGAAGGTCTTCATTCTCAGGAGTAATCTTAGGCATCACAATATTCATACTGAAGAAAAGCCCTATAAATGTAATGAACAGGAGAAGATCTGTGCATGGAGTGAGGATTCATACTAGAGAGAAATCTTATGAATGTAATCAATATGGGAAGGCTTTCAGATTGAGGTCCTCCCTTGCTACACATTACCTGCATATTACTTGAGAGAAGCCTTATAAATTCAATGAATGAGGGAAGGCCTTCTCTAAGTGTTTATGCTTTACTGGACACAAGAGAAGTTGTACTGTGAGTGAAATTTTATGATGGTAATTACTATGGGAAGGCCTTCAGATGGAACACAGATATCTGAAAACTCATAGTTGTAGATGAAACCATAGTTGTGTAAAAGACTTTTTGTTTGAATTCTTCATATTCATTATTTCTTAGTGGACTTTCAGCTATTCTTCATTTATTGGCACCTTCTGCCACAAAAGGAGCTGTTACGATTATTTTTGTTTATGGTGGAACTGTTCGTTATTGACTTTTGGGGAGCATAAGCCTACTGGTAGAATCAGTGTGCCAAAGACCGTGAAGAGCTGTCATTTTTGTTGAATAATTTCTTTTGTTTTAGATAACATTTTTATATTTTGTTATTTTAAAAACTCAATCAGTAGATTTATTTAGTTCTTAGGAAAGCCATTTACTAAGGTGGCATCCTAAGAACAGTAAACATTTCCTCCTCAGCAATTCTGAAATCCGAGCTCTCCCCAAAATACATACAACACATCCACTGGAGATTGGGCTCATACTCAAAAAGTACAATGGTAGTGAGGCCCATTTATAGTGAACGTCACTATATTGCAACTTTCAGCTCCTGGTATTAGAAGTCCTTTCTCAAATCTGTTTTTCTCAGGTGCAAGGGTCATATTCCTTGAAGCTGTCTCCTGCCTTTGGTAAGTGTCTCTATAGCTGCTGTCTGCATATAACTTTCTGCTTGCTGCTGGATGCATCCATTGTCATACTACTTACTGTGTGACATGGTCAGAAGGGCATGGTAGGAAGAGAAAAAGTCCAAAAATCCCCTTATCTCCTCCAACAGTGAATCCCTGCCAGAGGCCTGCTTTATTCCTTCCAAATTCTGAATTAACTCTAAAGTAGAACTCTTCTTCTGTGGGACTGACTTGCCATTATTATACATAGATCCAAGGGTGTATCTGGTTCTTTTAGCCAATTATAAGATGTTTCCCATGTTGTTTCAGTCTCTTTTCATCCAATGGACAAAGTCCTAGAATCTCTTGGACTGGTTTAAGGAATTACTCACATGCTATGGTTTTATAGGAATATTCTTTAACCTTTACTGCTTTCTAGATTAGTGAAATAGACTTGACCATGGAGAATATGAAATAATAGAACTCAGTGTTCAATTAACCAGAAACATACATTACTCAGGGAAGACTTCCCCATTTAATAAGAACTGCTGGGAAAAAAAGTACAAAGCAGTATGGCAGAAATTAGGCTTAGAACATTTTATACCATAGTCAGTAATAAATTCAAAATATATGTGGGACCTGAATATTAAAGATTGAACCATTAAAAAATTAGAAGAGAATCAGATCATATACTTTTCATAGCTATGGATAATAATAACAACAATACTTGCTATATAAGGCTTATTTATTTAAGATTTGCAAAATCCTTAACATAATGATAACTCATTTGATTTTATGGATGGGGGGATGAATTCATATCCAAACAAGGGGTAGAGGCAGTTACAAAAAATAAAAACAGGTAATCTTGATTCTATGAAACTGAAAAGTTTTTATATGAACAAAATAAATACATCTCCAATGAGAAGAAAAGTGGTTAACTGGGAAACTATCTTTGTATCAAATATTTCTGCTACGGGTTTGATATTGAAGATTAATAAACAATACAAATACATAGCACCAAAAATCCATTTTCCAGTAAAGAAGTGGTCAAAGGATATGAACAAAGAATTCTCAAAAGAAGAATTATCTAATGTTAACAACCATGGGGAAGAATACTTTAACTCAGAGGTGTCAAACAATCCATGATACTTCAAAGTACAACTGGAACCAAATGAAAACATAATTGGGAAATATTTAACAAAATAAATAAAAATACAATAAAAGATAGATGTTACATTTTTAAAAACTAAGTAAATATATGGGTTTGAAGGGATTTATATTTAAGGTTTAGTGACTCTCATTTCTATTTGAGTTTGTCACCACTCAAATGGAAATCAAAACAACCTTGAGGTTTCATCTCACATCTAGCAAATTGGCAAAGATTACAAAATTACAAAGATTACAATTTTGGAGGGACTGTGGAAAGACAGCACACTAATGAATTGATGACTGAGCTATGAATTGGTACAACCATTCTCGAAAAAAATTTGGAATGTTTTAAATAAAGTGACTAACTTGGATTTAGTCAAAGGGCAGCACTTGAGGACCTAGAGGGCTACAAGTGGCTTCCAGGCCCCGAGTTCCCCACCCCTGGACTAAAGTGTTTATATTCTTTGACCCCGAGATTGCACTACTGAATAAACATGCCTAGGAGGTCACAGACAAAAAGAAAGGCTCCATGTACACCAAAGTATTTACAGCAGCACTCTGTTATAACAAAGAACTGGAAACAAAGTAGATACTCATTGTGGGGGGGGTGGAGGGGGTGGGACCTGGAAGATAAGCAAATGAAGCACTAGGCATAACAGAGTATGAGCTTGAGAGTCAAGAAAACCTGAGTTCAAATTTGACCTCAGACTACTAGCTGTTTGACCCTGGGAAAGTCACCTAACCCTGTTTCCCTCACTTTCCTCATCTGTAAAATGAGCTGGAGAAGGAAATGGCAAACCACTCCAGCATTTTTGCCAAGAAATCCCAAATGGGGCCATGAAGAGTTGGACACTACTGAACAGTAACAAGATAAATAAATTGTGGTACATCCATGTGCCAGAATATTATTGTAGTGTCAGAAGTGACCAGTACAATGTATAGAGAAGCAAGGAAAGCAGGGAAAGACTTGCAAAACCTGATGCAAAGTAGTATTCAAAGCTAGGAAACCAATATAATAACTACAAAAATGGACACTGAAAAACCAACAACCACAAAATGATTGGAACTAAATGTTGCAAAATTATAAAGAATAATGGGCTATAAAGCCTTTGGGTTCAGAGAAGAGATATGAAGAAGACACTTGGGCTTCTTTGCAGAGGTCTTGGATCATTGCACATAGTCAGTTTTTTTTCATATGTTGACTGGTTTTAATGGGTTCTTTTTCTCTTTTTTTCTTTTAAAAATTATTATAAAGGATAGCTCATTGGGAGAGGAAAGAGAGGGGATGCAGAGGGAAATCTACATATAAAAACGAAAATAAATGAAAATATTTTTAAAAACATTTAGTACATTGTGCTTATTTTCTAGGACTGACGATGGGATTGACGGGGGTCTGGACCTTCTAGGATTTAATTAATAATATTAACTAGCACTTAAGTAATTCCTTAAGGTTATCTGATTTTATCCTCACAAAAACCCTGGTAAGTAGTATTATTATTTTCATTTTTACAAATAAGGAAACTGAGACTAAATTGAGCGACTTGCCCAGGATCACTCGGCTAGTCTGAGGTTGCATTTGCACTCACGTCGTCTTAACTACAGTAGTCCAGGGCTCGCTATCCACTGCACCACAGCAACATCATCACCCCCACTTCATAGACGAACAAGTGGAGGCTCAAAGAGGTTATTTATTCTTTCTCTACACGGTCTCTTTTCCCCTGGTCTCATGCTCCGTGCTCTCCGTTGCCGCTTGGTGAACAGCGGTGCCAGTTAATTACAATGGGCTCAGTTCAAGGCAGAGATTTTCCCTTCCATCCCTCAGGCTCCGGGTAAGTGAAGCAAACGAGATACAACCAGAGCGGAACTCAAGTCCCTGAACTGATTCCAGCCAGACCCCAGAGTGGTTTCTTTACAGCGGCCTCCCCACAGTCCCTGCCGCTAGTTCTCGGGAGCTCTTGGAAGTTGGGTCCTTCGCAGCCCGTGGACACTTAGGGTTCCGAGAGGCCTCAGTAGGAGGGGCCCTGGAGCTCAGGCAAAGCCGGAGCTGCGCAGACTCGTTTGAGGGCGGGCGCAGATGGAGGTGTGGGGCATGGGGGGGGGGGGTGGGGAAGAAATTCTGGGAAGGTCGCTATAGCAACGGCGCCACCCATTGGCGGCCTGAGCTGGGGTGGGGCGGGCCTCCGAGGACGGAAGTCTTCCCCTCTATCCCACCCTCTTGCCTCACCCGCTGGGCGGCCCAGGCTCGGCGGTGGCGGAGGCGAAGGAAGAGGCGTAAGCTGTGGTTTGAAATCGTTTGGCGGCCGAGGCGGCGGCGGGCGCGGGAAGCTAACAGGACGGATGAGCATAGGGGCGCCAGGTTGTTATTGCCTTTTAGGATTTTCATTCCTCACCCATGCAGTCCAGGATCCCGAGTGGGAGTTGGGGAGGAGGGGTGTAGGGTCCACCGCTGCCCCTCCGTGCGGGGGTCGGGAACCCTTCCTTAGGCTGGGGGTGGGAGAGGACGAGGAGTCCCGTTCCCCCTATTACTGCGCCTAGTCTGGGACCCGGTGCGCGCTCTGGCCCCAGGGCGACCCAAGATCTTCCCCGGGGCCCAGACTCGGCGTGGAATTCGTGGGAGCCTTTAGATTCCAGAACGTCCCACCTGAAGGGAAACACGAAGCACTGTCTCTGTCTCTCCCCCTCCCCCTCCTTTCCATTGGCTCTCAGTTAAACTGACAGTCTATCCGCACTAAAGTCTACAAACATGCATTAAGATCACACTGTGTGGTCCAGGCACTACGCTTGCTGCTGGGACCTACAAAGTCAGAAATGAAACAACCACTTGCCCTCGAGGAACTTACATTCACTCAGAAGAAGAAAAACAGGGTAGAAGCATCAGGATTGTGTGGGCAGACTCCACGAGCTCTCAGTAAACCAATAAGAATGGATTGATCTGAACTCAGTTAACAATCAGGCAATCGACAAACATTTATCAGTTGCCAGCTACCAGGCACTGTTCTAAGCACTGGGGATACACAAAGATGCTCGATTAAATAATAGAGAAGACAACAAATAGATATATTTGTATATACGATATAAATGGGAGATAATGGAGGGAAAGCACTAAAATTAAGACAGGTTGGTAAAGGCTTACTGTAAAAGATGAGATTTTAGTTGGGACTTAAAGGAAACCAAGAAGCCAGGATGTGGTGATGAGGGACAGCGTTCCAGACATGGGAGGACAGTCAGAGAAAATCCTCAGAGTAGAGTGATGGAGTCCTTTTTTTTGCAGTAGCAAGAAGGCCAGTGTCCCTGGATCAAAGAGTAAGCTATAAAATAAAGTGCAAGAAGACTGAAAAGTTAGGAGGCAGTTAGGTTATAGAGTGTTGAATGCTAAACAGAATTTTGTTTTTTGATCCTGGAGGCAATAGGGAGTCAGGGGTTGTTTATTGAGTAGCAGGGTGACATAGTTGCACTTGTGCTTTAGGAAAATCACTTTGGTGGCTGAATGAAGGATGTTTGAGGCAAGCAGACCCAGCAGAAGACTACTGAAGTTGTCCAGGCATGAGGAAAAGAGGGCCTGTAACAGAGTAGTAGCAGTGTTAGGGGAGAGAAAGGGACTTCTTTAAGAGCTATTGCAAAAGTGAAATTGAGACTCTTTGGCAAGGATTGGCTGGGGTGTGTGTGTGTGTGTGTGAGTGTGAGAGAGAGAGAGAAAAGAGTCAAGGTTTGGCAACTGATTGGCTTTGAAGGGTGAGAGTGAGGAGTTGAGGATAATGCTAAGGCTGTGAACCTGGGGAAATTGAAGGATGGTGTGCCCTTGACAGAAATCGGGAAGTTTTGAAGAGGAATGGATTTTTGGAAAAGATAATGAGTTCTGTTTTGGACACAATGAGTTTGAGATGTTTAATGAATATGTAGTTTGAAATGTCTAATAGGCATTCGATGATGTGGAACTGAGGCTTAGGAGAGAGACTGGTACTGGTTATACAGATTTGGGAGTCATTATGAGAACTTATGAGGTCACCAAAAGAGTGGAGTTAGAGAATGGCACAAGATAGATCCTTAGTATGTGCTAAGATGGGGGGTGGGTGGGAAGGGTGGAAGGATAGGGATAATGAAGCATCAAAGGATCCTGAGAAGGATCAGTCATATAAATAGGAGAATTAATAGAGAACAACTCAGGAAAGAGAGGGCATTTGGGAAGAAAAAGTGTTCAGTAGTGTCAGATAGTGTAGAGAGATTAAAAAGGATGTGGACTGAGAAAATGTCATTGGGTTTGGGAGTTAAGAGATCATTGGTAACTTTGGAGAGGACAGTTTCAGATGAGTGATAAGGTCTGAAATCAGATTGTAGTAGGTTTTGAAGAGGCCGAGAGGAGAGGAAGTGGAGGAAATGAGTATAGACAGCTTTTTCTAGGAGTTTGGCTGAAAAAGAAAGGAGAGATAGAGGACAATAACTTGAGAAGTTGAGGCCGGTGCAGGTTTTTTAAGAATGGGAGAGATGAACATGTTTGTCAACACAGTGAAGGCATTGTGGATAAGGTGAGGTCAGAGGTTAAAGAAAGGAATGATTGTGGAAGCAGCCAACTAGGGAAGATGGGAAGGCATGTAATCAAGGGCACTTGAGGGATTGACCTTGGTAAGAGCCACCTCATTATTAGAGACTGGAAGGGTTAGATGGAGAGTAAGGTATAATATCATAGGGTTTTGAGATATAGAGAAGGAGAGAAGAAAGAGCTCAGCGTGAAAGTATGAGGTTAGGTCCTCAGCGGAGAGGGAGTAGAAGTGGAAGACAAGGGAGGTTTAGATTTAGAAGAAGCTCTGTGGGAAGTGGAATATAGATTCAATTAAAGAAGCATAAAAGGATTACTTTGTTGAAGTAATGACCTAGTTGAGGGTAGGTAGTATAAATATGTAATGGACTCAGGCAGCTCCTTTGCTTAACTTCCAGACTGATTCTAAAGAATGTGAGTGGCAACAAAAGAGGCAAGGTGGTAGGAGTAATCCAAGGCTAGGATTTGGCAAAGCAGGAGTCTCTTGAGAACAGAGAAAACTGTGGGCTGTAAATTGGTTAACTATAGGGGAAGCCATGAGACCATATAGACCTAAATAACATCCCTTATGATTATGAAATGGAGGTGATGAATAGGTTTAAGGGATTAGATTTGGTAGATAGAATGCCTGAAGAACTGTGGGCAGAGGTTTGCAATATTGTACAGGAGGCAGTAACAAAAACATTCCAAAGAAAAAGAAGAGCAAGAAAGCAAAATGGCTGTCTAATGAGGCTTTACAAATAAATGAAAAAAGAAGGAAAGTAAAAGATAAAGGAGAAAGGGAAAGATATATGGAACTGAATGTAGAATTCCAGAGAATAGCAAGGAGAAATAAGATTTTCTTAAAAATGAGCAATGCAAATAAAAGAAAACAATAGAATGGTGTGTTGTTAAGCAAAATTGTCTCCGTAGCATGGCTTTTGTTTCTTTTGAGTGGAAGGACTTTCAGCTGTTAAGTGCTAAGCTCCAGGCCCAAAGCCCTATCAGGTGTGAAACCTGTGTGGGTGTAGATTAATGACTTAAGAGGGGCCAACTCAGGAATCAGTGGTCTCTGGTCGTTGAGGCGGGGCTTGAGAACGCCAGAAGCTCGGCTATGAGGAAAGGTGAGCCAAGAGACAACTACAGCGGAAGCGGAAGCTGTGGAAGCAGGAAACTGCAGAGGCAGGAAGCTGTGGAAGCAGGGCTGACCCGTGTGTAGACCCAGGAGTGTGAGCAGGAACTTGAGGCCAGTAAAATGATTTGGCTAAATACTATCTTGTTTTTCCGTGGCCTCCTGGTTACTCTCGTGAGGTGGGCTTTCTGGGCCTGGAGTCTTTTTGTCAAGATGTCGGAATGGGGAGGCTGGTTCACAGATCAGCTGTGGTGGGGCCTAAATAAATTTTTTCTTGTTTTCTACTTAGAGAATCTCTCATACCTTGCGATTTCGAACCATTCAACCATATACATGATTATATTTGAGATTATAAATTCGGCCTTCCTACTACAAATGGGAAAGATGAGATCTCTTCAAGAAAATTAGAGATATCACGGGAACATTTCATGCAAAAATGGGCATGCTAAAAGACAACAGTGGTAGGGACTTAACAGAAGTAGAAGAGATTAAGAAGAGGCAGCAAGAATACGTAAAGGAACTATACAAGAAAGATCTTAACATCATCAATAACCAATAATCATGATGGTACTATTATTTATCTAGAGCCAGATATCCTGGGGAATAAAGTCAAGTGGGCCTTAGGAAGTATTGCTAACAGTAAGCCTACTGGAGTTGGTGAGATTTTAGGTGAGCTATTTAAAATTCTGAAAGATGATGCTGTCAGTTGCATTCAATATTCCAGCAAATTTGGAAAACTCAGCAGTGGCCGCTGGATTGGAAAAGATCATTTTACATCCTACTCCTAAAGAAGGACAATGTCAAGAAATGTTCAAAATGCCAAACAATTGTGCTTATTTCATGCGCCACCAAGATCTGTTAAAGCTTCAGCATTATGTGATCCAAAAATGACCAGCAGAGTAAGCTGGTTTTTGAAGCGGCAGAGGACCTAGAGACCAAATTGCCAGTGTTTGCTGGATTATGAAGAAAGCAAGAGTTCCAGAAAAATATCTGCTTCTGCTTCATTGACTACACTAAAGCCTTTGACTGGGTGGATCATAACAAAATATGGCAAGTTTTCAAAGAGATGGGAATACCAGACCATTTTACTTGTCTCCTGAGAAACCTGTATGCTGGCCAAGAAGCAAGTTAGAACTGAATGTGTAACAACTGATTGGTTTAAGATTGGAAAAGGAGTATGATAAAGCTGTATATTGATACCTTATTTATTTAACTTATATGCAGAGTACATCATGCAAAATGCCATGCTGGATGAATCAAAAGCCAGAATTGAGGTTGCTCGGAGAAACATTAACAATCTCAGATATACAGGCAATACCACTCTGATGGCAGAAAGTGAAGAGGAATTAAGAAGCCTCTTGGTGAGTGTAAAAGATGGCTTGAAGCTTAAAAAAAAACAACAAAAACCAAAAAACTAAGATCTTAAGAACTGGTCCCATCATTTTCTGGCAAATAAAGGAAGAAGAAATGAAAGCAATGTCAGATTTTTCTGTTCTTGGGTTCAAAGATTGCTGCAGATGGTGACTACAGCCATGAAATTAAAAAACACTTGTTCCTCGGAAGGAAAGCCCTGATAAATCTGGGCAGCATACTAAAAAACAGAGACATTACCTTGCTGACAAAAGGTCCATGTAGTTAAAGCTATGGTTTTTCTAGTAGTAATGTATGGCTGTGATATTTGGACCAATACAAAAAGCTGATGCTTTTGAGTTGTGGTTCTGGAGATGACTTTTGAGAGTCCCACAAGGAGATTAAATCAGTCAATACTTAAAGAAACTAATTCATGCTGTTCACTGGTAGATCAGATACTGAAGCTGAAGCTTAAATACTTTGGCCACATCATGAGAAGACTCGTTAGAAGAGACCCCGATGTTGGGAAAGATTGTAGGCAAAAGGAGAAGAGGACAATGGAGGATGAGATGGATAGATAGTTTTATGCAAACAACGAAAATGAACTTGGACAGATTTTGAGAGGTTGTGGAGGATAGAAGGGCCTGACATATTCTGGTCCATGGGATCACAAAGAGTCAGGTGTGACTGAATGACTGAACAACAACAATAACAATAAAAGGTGAAATTAGAGAAGGGAAGAATGTGAGGTTAGAGAAGGGGTGATGGCTTGAGATAAGTACTGTGGGGTAGAGAGAATGGAAGTTTCATTGAGGACAAAGAATAGGTTTAGAAGGGCCAGACACAGGGAGAACTGAAATAATGAGTTATGCCAAGAGTTTTTGATTATGGGAACAGAACGTGTGAGTAATGGTTAGATCTGGGGTATGATTATCCCTGTGGGTGGCTGAGATAGAATGGAAGAATATGCCATGGGATCTTAGGAGACTGAGGTTCTAGAGGGGAGGAAGAATGTGAGTTATACTGAACTCCTTGAGAAAGAAGGGAAAATGACGTGGGAACCAGTAACCCAAGTTGGATGAGAAATCTGCAAATCATTTAACTACTCTGGGCCTCTTTTTCCTTTATTTATATTTTTTATTTATGTATATTTATATATATTATATAATATATTGATTATATATTATATATAAAATTAATTATATTTTAATATATTATATTATATATTTACACATATTTATATATATTTCTTTATATTTTCCTTATCTTTAAAATAAGTGGTTGGATTTAATGGCATCTAGGGGCCCTATCAGCTGTATATCTATGACCCTATTAATGAGTGGTAGAGTTGGAGTGGGATAAAGGAGGTTCATTGATATTCTCTTTATCACTAATACTCCTTTCATGCCTAATTCTTTCCAACCCACGCCCCCTCCCCCACCTCTTCCTGGCAAGAAACCCCCACACCCTTTCTTGTAACAAGTTAACAGTCTCCCGAAACATATTTACATATTGACCATATCTGAACGTGTCTAATTCATTTTTTATCTCTCAGGGGGTAGAGAACACATTCTCTTTTTTCATTAGTAGTTGGTTATAGTATTGATCAGAGTTTTTAAGTCCAAAGTTTTGTTTTTGTTTTTTGTTGTCACTGTATAAATTGTTCTCCAGCTTCTGCTCACTTTGAAGAGGTTTGGAGTTGAGGGGTGCTCGAGACCCCAAAACACTGACATACTGGGTCCTGCCAAAAGAATTCGACCCAAGCCTTCCCAGCCAGGGAAAAAGACAAAGTTTATTAAGGGTTTGCCATATTGGGTTGTCTTAAGAAATCCCACTATTTGTGACACTTGTTTTCACAAGTGGGCCAGTTTCAATCTGAACTAGATTGAATCTGAGCACCTTCACAGAGGCAAGATGAGACCCATATACACAAAGATTGTAGGAGGGATCTAGGGTGGTCCTGGGGTGATGGGGAGGAGGGGTTTAGGGAGGATCTTGAGGAGGAGTCTAAGGAGGAGCTTGATAGGACCAGGATGAAGGCAGATTCCAGGAACAAAGAGAATGGGATTAAGGGTAGCAAGTAGCTGAAGGCTTCCAGGAGATAACAAGACAATGTAGGGCTAGGCTAGTTTAAGGGTAACAGATTTGGGCATACACACTTTGATCAGATCAAGGGTGGAAACTAGCCAGACAGTGGAGGGGCTAGGCTAGGCTATTTGGGCATGAAAAGCCAGATCAAGTGGGAAGATTCAGGGTGGGGTTCAAGGGGGTTCCCACAGTCTAAATAAACCCCATGCACTTCATTTTATATAAGTTCATACAATCTTCTCAGGTTTCTTGGAACCCATCCCTTTATTTTTTTATGGTACATTAATATTCAGTTAAGTCCATTTACCATAATTTATTCTGTCATTTTCTAATTGATAGATACCTTCCTAGTTTCCAGTTCCTTGTCACAACAAAAAATATTATGAATATTTTTGTACATATGAGTCCTTTCTTTCTCTTTGGAGTATATGCCTAATAGTATTAACCACTTGGGTCAAAGGGTATATACAACTTAGTGACTTTCTGGATATAAGAAAATTAACTTAGGACTACTACTGCCCCACTTATTTAGATCTGTCTTTATGTCTGTGTTTTGGAATATTTCTGTGATTATATGTAGATGGTTCCACTTAATAGGTGGCCTCCCAAATATTTTATATGTTCTGTAATTTTTTGAATGGGATTTTTTTTTTAATCTTCTGCTAGGCTTTATTGGTGTTGAAGGCACAGCCTTAATGTCAGAATTTTCTTAGTATAGGTTCAGTGTTGAGACGAAATGAGGTAGTTGCAAAGCGTATTTATCCTAATGCAGCAACAGTATGCAACAAGGATGCCGTGGTTCGTGGCTTCTCTGGATGTAAACCCTGCTGTCCTCTCACCCCACATATGGAAACACATGTAGTCAGCAGGGCGGAATAAAGTGCTCTTGTGGGTTTCAGAAATCCAGCAAGCTCAAGGGACCTAGATTCCATATGGCTGGGAACTTTTATGTCTTTAGATGACCAGGAAGCTGTGTTAGGGAAGCTGGAGCCATTTAAGTTCCAGGGGCAGCATTGTCCTGGACTTAATTCATTGTTTGGAGACCAGAAGGGGGAAAGGGATGGAGGAAAGAGAAAAAGAAGTTGCTTCAGGGAAGCCAGGCCCAGTAACATATGCTAGTTAGAATCTAGGGGCAGGTTTGTCTTTTAGGTAAAGTCTTCCCATGTAATGGGTGGGATGAAGAAGATGGGTCAGGGAAACACTGAATCCTTTCAATGTTGGTAACATACGCAGAGATTATTTGTTTATTTTATGTCTGGCTACTTTACTGAAGCAGCAAGCAGCTAAGTGGTACAGTGGATAGAGTGCTGGGCCTAGAGTCATGAACCTGAGCTCAGATCTGGCCTGACACTTACTAGCTGTGTGACTCTGGGCAAGTGGCCTAACCCTGTTTGCCTCAGTTCCTCATCTGTCAAATGGACTGGAGTTGGAAATGGCAAACCATTCCAGTATTAACTCCAGTTAAGAAATCCCCCCAAAAGTGTCATGAAGAGTCAGACATGACTGGGATGGCTGAAAAACCATAAAACTTTAATTGAAGTTATTGTTTTAATTCATTTTTAGGTTTTCCTACCTGCCTGACCATTTCTTTGTCTCTTTTGCTACATTTTCATCTAGATTATCTATCTATTTCACTTAGTGATCTTATCAGCTTTCAGGGTTTCATTTATGGTCTCAATATAGATGACTAGAATCTTGTTCATCCTAAACTTCTTTCTCAATCTCCAGTCTTGCATCTCCATTGTCTTTTTAGACATTTTGAATTGCATGTCTTGTAAACATCTTAAACTCAGCATGTCCAAAACTGACCTCATTATCTTCCTTCCTCTGTCCGGCCTCTCCCTCCCCACCCCCCCGCCCCCGACCTCAACTCTTCATTCCTTGTTACTGTGGAAGGTAGGTACCACGATCCTCTCAGGAACTCAGGTTCACAACCTGATTGTCATCTTGACTCCTCATTTTAACTTTCCATGTCCAAGCAGTTGTCAAAGCCTGGCATTTCTACCTTTTAAACGTGTCTCATATATTCTCTCTTCTTTCCTTTGTTTGACATGGCTACCAACCTGGTGCAGGCCCTCATCACCTCCTTCCTGAACTGTTGTAATAACCTGTTGTTTGGTCTCCCAGCCTCAACTCTTTCCCCACACTAATGTGTTCTTTACTCAGCTGTCAAATTGTACTTCCTAAAGCACCATATCAATCTCCTATTCAAGTCAACACCAATGACTTCCTTTTGCCTCCCAGATCAAATATAAAATCTTCTGTTTGACTTTTAAAGTCCTTCAGAACTTGGTGTCTTCTTATCTTCCCAGTCTTTTTTTTCTAGTATTCTAATATGTTTTTTTAAAAATTCTTATTATTTAATATATTTAGTTTTCAGCATTGATTTTCACAGGAGTTTGAATTACAAATTTTCTCCCCATTTCTACCCTTCCCCCCACTCCAAGATGGCGTATATTCTGGTTGTCCAGTTCCCCAGTCAGCCCTCCCTT
>CM053626.1:168965503-168999173 GCA_028646595.1 Phalanger gymnotis
TTTTTTTTTCATTTTTTCCATTTTTTTCCATTTTTCTTTTGTCTCCCTAATTTGGTTTTTAAAATCCTCCTTTAGCTCTTCCAGTAATGCTTTTTGGGCGCGAGACCAGTTCACATTACATTTTGAGGTATCAGATGTAGATACAGTGTGGTTGTTATCCTCTTTCAAATTGGTATTTTGATCCTGCCTGTCTCCATAAAAAGAATCAATGGTCCTCAGTTTTTTTGTGTTCTTCATGTTGGTTAACCTTCTCCTGGCTTTACAGGAAATTTCTGCTTTTGGGTCTCAGGGCTCACTGTCCCAGCTTTCTTATTCTGGAGATTGTGAGTCTCTTTGTTGGCTCCATGAATTATACCCTTCAGTTTCCTGAGGGGTAGGGGAGAGGGTCTGGCTGCCCGAAATGTCTTCCCCTGGGGTTGTTTTCCAGCAGTGTTGCTCTTCAGCAACTTTCTCAGCACTTTGTTGTTCGAGCTGGGTGTCTGGCACTTCCCCTGGGGGAGCAAGAGTATGTCTGGGCTCCTGGTGTTGATCCCTGCTGGCTCTGCCCCTCTGTGACTCAGGTACTGCAACTACTTGGCCACTGAAGCCCCACTTCTGTCTCCTTTGTTCCAGTGTCCTTCCCACTCCCTCCCCCCGCCCCTCCCCCGCCCCCAGGAGTTCTCTGGGTGGGGAGGGGAGGGATTAGAGCCCTTTACCTGGCCATTATGTCTCCCGGAAGTTCAAAAATCGTTTGAAACCTTTGGGCTGCAAGCCTGAGGAGCTGGTATCTTACGGTAGGTGGTGTTGCGCTGCCTCTCGTTGCTTCCACTGAGTGCCGTCCTGTGTTGGGAGGCCTGGGGATCTTCACTGGTTTCGGGCACCCGGCTTTCTCCCAGCCTGTCTCCCACGTGTCTTTCCCAGCCAGCCGCTTCTGCTTTGGTCCTGTCTGGGGCAGCTCTGCACACCGAGCGCTCTCTTAGCCTACAGATTCGTTCCTTCAGCCTTTCAGACTCTCTGGGCTGGGAGATTTGCCCCACTCAGACTGCTTGCAGTTTCTAACTCTCTCAAATCTGCTCAAATTCACTTTTTTATAGGAATCCGACAGAACTTGTGAGAGAGCTCTGGTAAGATGCTGTTTTCATGCGGCCATCTTGGCTCCACCCCCCACAATACATTTTAAAATAGAATTTTATCATCATTTCTCAGAATGGCAACAGATTTTTGAAAAGAAAAAAAAATCCCCAAATGGCCAGCTGTATTTTATTATAACATTTGAGTTATAATATGGTCTTTGGCATTGATATGATTTAAACTTATTCATCACCCTTTTGTACTGTGTCTTTCTCAGTAACAAAAGCCATTTAAAACTTGTTTTACATAATCTTTTTTTTTTTTTGTTGTTACTGTTATGGCCTGTTGAATCAGGGCAGTTGACTTTGATACAAGTTCAACATCATTTCCTTCAACAATTAACTCATGTGTTTGAGCTTGAGAAATTACACAAGCAGCACCTGGTCTTATGTCTACTCTTTGGATATCTTTTTTCACCCATGCAGATTCTGATTTCAGTGAGCTGTTCTCACTAAGATAAGATAAAATATTGATGGGGAAGTGAGCATAATGGCCCTAATTTTATGGTGATAACTCCCAGGTAACTTCTTTAATTGTGTTTTGCACATGACTTCAGATTGGGTGAACTGTTGCAGATTTTTACCAATATTTCTGCTACTTGTCAACCTGGAACTTTTTTCTCTTCTTTCCAGGGAGACTGAGCTCAACATTGATGCTTGAAATCCCTTCAAAGGATTCATAATAACTATCTGGCCCTTTAGACATATGTCAAAATATTTTGGGATGTTGGAAACCTGTTGAGAATGGTCTTGATTCTCAACAGCATGGATGAGCCAAAGAGCTATTATACTTGTTTGTATATGTCCTAGATCTCTTCCTCCCCAACCCCCAAAAAATGTTAACTCCTTGAAGGAAGAAACTGGATTTTATTTTTATGTCCACACAGAAAAAGGAAACATAAATTAGACATTTTATGTTTAATGTATTTTTAGTTTCAAAAGGTAGTGTAATAAGCATAAGGGAAAATAAATTTTTACCACATACCTAAAAAGTTTCTCCTTTGCATTGTTCTTGATTTACATTCTGCTATTGGTAGATAAGCAGTTTCATTTTGGAAGTCTTTGTGGACAACTCCCATTTAGGGACTTTTCATTGTGCTTCTGCACTAGATGAATAAGCTACCAGTTCATATGTAGTATCGCCAAGTGGTCAAATGAATGGAGCTTTGGATTTCAGAATTCTAATATGATTTCCCTCTTCTTAGTGATTTGCTTTAGATGTTTTACTATTGTCTTTCAATCAAATTCAATAAAATTGCTTATTTTAAAATTATTCAGTAAATCATTGTAAAGAAGCTCTTTGTCCGTTTCACTACAGTTTATTGACAAATAGCTACTGCTTTTTGTTTGTGTTCTAGTCTCTTATTGGGCAGCTAGATGATGTAGTGGATAGAGTACTGGACCTGGAGACAGGAGGACCTGAGTTAAAATTCGGCCTCAGACACTAGCTGTGTGACCTTGGGCAAGTCACTTATTTCTGTTCGCCTCAGTTTCTTCATCTGTAAAATGAGCTGGAAAAGGAAATGGCAAACCACTCCAGTATCTTTGCCAAGAAAATATCAGATGGGGTCATGAAGAGTTGGACATGCTCTCATGTTACCAAAACTCTGCAGGAAATTGTTTATTTTATATGTCTTTGCTATTTAGAAATGTGTAGGTTCATGGGCAGGTATGTCCTGAAGTGGACATGCCTTCACTGGGCCTCAAACTTTGGACTAATAAATTTCCACTTGTTTACTAACCCAATTTATAATTGCATTCTGATTATGTATAATAGTATACAGGAGTGCAAATCCTAACCACTGATTACTAGATCTGATGATTTAAAAGAATTTATTTCAGAAAGGTAGATATTTTATCTTTAATATTGCAGAAGTGAGAATGGGACAGATTTATAAAGTTGAAAAAGAGGATATATGAAATTACCTTCTAGAAAAAGACTTAGTACATGGGACAGAATTTTTTAAAAGATACAATCATGCAAAAATAATTTTAAAGTGACTTTCTATAAGGTGATTTTTAAAAAAAAATAAAGATTTTTAAAAATTTTAAATAAATGTTTTCAACTAATTTGATCCTATATATAATTCCTTCCCCAACAGATCTCATAGTTGAAAGGAGAGGCAGCTTACAAGTTATTTTACTTAAAAAAGCTCCAGAATTATGCCATTTCTCTCTTTTTGTTTATTATTCTTAGCAAATGGGAAGACGTATGGATACTAAGTTGTCATCTTAAATTCTTTTCTAGACTATTTTAATAGAAATGGCAAGTGAAGAAGAAAAATGGGAGATCTTGGATGCAGAATTTGATCACTATGTGGTAGATATGAAGCCTTTTGTTCTAAAATTACCCCATAAGTCAGGTAAGACTGTTCAGTTATTTTTTTATGTTAAGATACCTTGTTTGTGTTTTGAATTTCATTTGAGAAGACAGCATGGCTCAGTGGAAAGACCACTCAACTTATAATCATGGGACCTGAATTTGAATTCTGGCTTTCCTACTTATTACCTGTGTGACCTTGGGCAAACTCACTTAACCTCTCTGGTCCTTAATTTCTGTTTCTGCAAACTGAGAGGGCTGGACTAGATGATCTTCAAGCTTTCTTCCAACTCTAGATCTATGATCATTTGAGTTTTGATCTTATAATTAATTGTCCTTAGACTATTTAAGTTGTCACTCTTAGACTGTTATAAGTTTCCTCTAGTTAAGTTTGGTTGAACTGAATAATTTTCAAAGTTGAAAGAGAGCTATTTTTTCTTAACAAATAAGGACAGAGCAGTCTGATAACGTTTTATAATACCTTTCATCTGAGGCTAACATAAGCATATTTTATGTTCTACTTTGTATCAAAATGAATAAGAATGAACCTCAATGCAACACTATATAATGCTACAAATGAAACTGTTTTATAACAGAGTCTTTGACACCTTAATAGAAGAACATTGTCAGTGTGCTTTTCATTTTCAAGTGGTAGTTGAAGGTAAAAGAGGACGCTAAGCAAAATTAAATATTTAGCGTAATAAATCTTCAGGGTTTTCAGCTTTTTCTTTCTGCATCCTTTTTCTTCCTAAGGTGTAATTTTCTCCCATGTCTGCACAAAATTCTCTTTTCTAACCTTTATAATCACAAAAATAAATGATCTCATAATAATTTATTTTCATTTATTGAGTGATTAAACTTTATTGTGAATGAGTTTCTGCTATGAGTTTCTTACCTCAAGAAAATATTTACATGTTAGGCCTTTTTCCTCTAGATGTGTAATGAAAGATTTTTACCCTTTTTAAAGGAATTTCAAGAATGGTACAAAATAAAGTTATCAGGTATAAGGGAGCTATTCTACCATCAAAAAATGCTTAAAACACAAAAGACTCAATAGTAAGCATTAACACATATTTAAAACATAAATTATGACCTATTATCTCTCTAATCTAATGTGTGACAGAGACTGTCAGGAGATTTGTGAGATAGCTGACAGATATTTCACCTTTACTTCATATCTGAACTGTAGTTCAAGGTCTATATCTTCTGACCAGCCAGTCATGCATAGCTCGTCCTTCTGGTGGCAATCATTTTCTCCTTTGGGAAGGGTATAATTACAGGAAACACCTCTCATAGTTCAGTGACTCTGAAACTCTTTAGTTCACGAGATGGCTGCCGAGACTAGAAACATCCATTCCTCAGAATTGCTTTTTGGTTACCTGTGCTCAGGGAAAGGAACATGAAGCTGAAGAGGCAATTAGGGACTTGAAGTCCAATATTAGGCTTAATTAGACAAGCATGTATTCTCATTGTCTTGTGCTCATATCTACCATACCTGCTGCTGGAGATAGGGAGGAGGAGTGAAAAGGGAAAAAAAAATTCTTCTCTCATTACCTTCCACCATTAGGACATTGAAAGGAGAGTAGGAAGCATTCCAAACAACACATGTAAAATGGAGTCTTTTAAGCCCAATGAGTGAACAACACTTCTTGGTTCAGTCACCAATCATCTTCAATACAGCCCTGTTGTCATGGGGACCAAGAGACTGTCCAGAAACCTTTTATCACACATTTCCTTTAGTAGGGGGCCAGAGTACATGTGTCATTGGAAGAAGCTCAGCTCCAAGGGAAAAACTCCAGTGTAAATTGTGGCTACAGATAAATTTAGTTGGAGAAGGAGGTGCTATAGTCCATTATGAAATGGAAAAAATAAAACCACTTTTTAAGTCCTTACTGTAGGCTAAGCTGGAGAAAGAAATAGAAAATTGAGATAATACCTGCTTTCAAGGAGCTTACATTCTTTAGGAGGGTGACAACATTTAAAGGAGGGCTCATGTTTGTGGGTGAGGAGATGGGAGGATTGGGTTGAGCCAAGGAGAATCTCGCTTGGTATATGAAGAGAGGAAGCAAAATCTATCTCCTATTTTAACCAATCTTGAACTATTTGAGTGATATCTTTTATTTTTATATCACCTATGTTCCCCACTCTCTTCTTCCTCTCAGATAGGCATCTCTCATAACAAAGAATAAAATTAATTAAAACTAATTAAAACTAATCAGTGTATCAGTGGAGTCTGATATTACACACAGTGTTTGACACCTGTGGTCCTTCTAACTTCTGCAAAGATGAAAGGGAGAGATGTATTCTTTAGAGCCAAGCTTGGTTATTATAATTTCACACTTTTAGTTTCTGTAGTTTTCTTGTTCTTTCCTTCTATGCTGTGGTAGTCATTGGTAATACAGCATTTGCCTGCTTTTGCTTATTTCACTTTCTATCACTTCATAATAGTCCTTGCATCTTCTCTGTATTCATTATGGTCATCATTTTTATAGTACAGTAATATTCCATTATAATCATGTGCCATAATTTATTTAGTCATTCCCCTAGAGATGGACACCTGCATTGTTTTGAGTTTTTTGCTATTGTAAAAAATTCTGCTTTAAATATTTTGGTATTTATAGGGACCTCCTTTTTATCATTGAAATTCTGATTTTGATATAGCAGTTGACTCTCTTGGTCAAAAGGTATGAACATTTTAGTTGCTTTCTTAGCATAATTCCAAATTGTTTTATAGAATAGCTTTTAAATTATTCTTGCCAAGTACCAGTGTGGAATAGTGGGTAAAACTGGCCTTAGGGTTAGAAAGCCCTGGGTTCAGGTCCCATCTTTGCCATACTTGGCTATATGACCCTGGGCAAATCACTTAACCTTTCAGTGTTCTAAGCAGTTGTCTCAGACTATAAATTGAAGAGAAGGTGCTGATTTACATTGGAAATTTCCTTACTTTAAATCCCTTCAGTTGATTAAATGTGGACCTTTCTCCTCCTCCCCTCTTCCTTCCTATTCTTGCAGTCAGGGGCTAAGCTCAATAGTTAAATCCAGCTGGAGTACAAGTACTATTAGCACCCTTGGGGAAAAACCCTACTTGCCCACCTTATTTATCATTCTCATAAGTATTGTATTTTTACTCTTTGTCCTCCCTTTCCACACATTCTAAATTATATACAGATACAAACATACATACGCACACATTTTTTTTTTTTTACTGTTCCTATTATTTCACCAGTGCTGGTACTCCCTCTACTAACTTCAGTACTTTTGCTAGTGAAGCCTCTAGGGACAAAATGTGTTGTATATTTGTTAAAAAAGTATTAGATATTGTGTGTTGTAGTGGTGGGAGTACTGGATTTAGAGTCTGGAGAGAACTGGCTTTTAATTTCTCACTACTTCGAGTGATTGCTTATGAGACTAAGGGTTGACTAAGGGCTTATAACCTTTCTGAGCTCCATACAGTTTTCTTGAAAATATGGGGATGCTAACATCTATAGTACCCACCATACAGATTTGTGAGAAACAGATGATATGACCTCACCTTCAAATCATATATATATGTACATATATTAAATGTATGTATATATATTTACACACACATATTAGCTTTTATTACATTATTATTGCTGCAGAATGACCCAGTATAGTGAAATTTCAGTATATAAATATGTGTGATTCATGTTTAATTGATGAATAAAAAGTTCAAACTAATCATTTTGAGAAAACAGTATGGAGGGCTGATCTTGGATCAGATAGACCTGGGTTTAAATCCTGTCTCTGATGTGTCCTGTGTGGCCATGGATTGGTCAGTTTAATTGTCAGTGCCCTAGGCAGTTTTTAAAGGTTATAACTTACATATTATTGGTTGAGCTACACAAATGAAGGGAGTTTCTACACCAGGAGGTACCTCTACTAATACAGTTATAGATGTGGACTTCAACTTCCCATCTACTCAAATTATTTCTACTTATATAATTTTTATGTGAAATATGTCAGATTTCCATTATTCCTACTTGAAATTTCAGTAAGTGATTTAGACTTGCATAATTTATAAATCAAGAAGTCAAGTTTTTCAGAAACATGACTCATATTCCCATGCTAGTAATGACATTTGCAAAGTGGTAAATCCAGTACTAATACATTTTATAGGCAAAACAAATAAACCTGACCTTTATAAACCCAAGGGATTTAAGGCAGAATTATGATTTTGTTAGAGATATAATCTTCAAATTTAATTTGACTGATGATAGATTAATGTTAAAATATAGTTTTTATGAGAACTAAGAGTATGCTGTTGCATATCAAAATAGTTTAACGAATGGTTGTGGATTAGATAGTGCTATATTTTTAAAGTAGATTTTTAAAAAGATAATTGTTTTATGGAATTATCTGTAAGTAATACTCAATTATTTTCAGGAATATTAATAGTAAGCCCTCTGAGTCAGATAAAAATCCCTGGTAGTTGTTCCTTTTAATGGATAAAAATTTTGAAATTTATTTTCCCAGTAAGTTTTTAAAAAGCTAAATAATAATTCAGTGATTGTATTTTATCTTCTTCTAGATTCGTACAGCCGGAATTACAGAAGGATTTCTACAGTACAACTATTGAAATGGATTTATTTCTCTATTTTTAGAGAAGTCCTTACATTACCTTTCACTAGCAAGAATTAGTTTATACTTATTCCAAAACTTTTTTTCTGAAATTCTCTTTTAGTAAAAATTTTCATAATAGTTAACAAAGTTACATTTATGGACAAAGACAATTCAGTTCAACAAAAATTTGTTTAAATACCTTCTATGTATAAGTACTATGTTAGATAACTACAGATCTGTTTCTTTGAGGACAAAAGACATGTATAAAAATGACATAAATCATAGGAAAAAGAGAAGTACAAAGACAAGAAGTCCAGGAAAAGCTTTATTCCATGTATGTTTTTGTAATACTGCCTTTTGTTTTTTGGAAAATATAGTAGTAACAAGTGTTATACCTTTCTAGAGCGACAGAGGTGTGCACTTTGGATTAAAAAACTCTGTGAGCCTTCAGGAGCAGGCACAGGAGTAATGGGTAGGAAGAATCGGAACCTGTACGCAAAACTATTAATACATATGCTTAAACGAGGAGTTTTAGAAGGTCCTTTTACATACCGACCTGAACCAGGGACATTGAAAACTTTACCGTCTTACATGGTGGGTATCATCCAAATATGATATTTATTTTATTTCTTTAAGAGAGATTACTAGCATATCTTTTTTTTTTTTGCACAGAGAGTATTCTAAATTGGTTCTTGGTAAAACAAAGGCAGAATGGTTTATTATTGAATCAGGTTATTTAGGATTTTGGGGCTTTCATTTCATTAATCAACTTTCAAAAACATATCAAACCTAGTTTTGCTGTCAGCTTTTACTTTGTAACATGAAAAATGCTGTTGAATGGAGTTGTACTAGAAGACTTCTAAGTTCATTCCAGATCAGAATTTCATGGTATTACAATAGTTGTGTTTCTGTAGGAAAATATGGGCTCTGTAGTGTCAGCAGTGCCACATTGCCAGGCTAATCTGTTTTTCTTTGGCAGGAAATGTGATATGGTGGGGGCGGTTGTGGATTAGATTCATCACCCTGAACTAGTTGGAAAGTTGTAGAATTTGAGGGCCTGAGTACTCTATCTAGAGTTCTGAGTGATGATAATGATTGTAAGGTACAAATTCATCACATTTCCTTTAACATTTCTTAGTGGGGATCTTAAAATTCTTGACGATTGGTAAAATGTGATATAAATTTGATATATATTTCCTTAAAAGAGTTAAAAGTGAAATTTCATACATTGGTTTGCTGCAGGTTGGGTTAGATGTCATAATTTCTTTTCTGTATCTTTGTTATGAAAAATTAGGTTAAGATTAAGAATTTTGGGAGCAGTGGTTATAAGAGGTGATATTTAAGTAGAAACTGAAATAAACATGATTATTCAATAAATTGACTTCATATTTTTATGTCAACAAGATTAATTTCTTGGTCTTTGGGACAAAGGTCAGGCTGTCATATACACACAGAGAGGGGGACCTCTTTGGGAAAATTGGTGCAGAAAGAATATATTGTTTTGCTGTATTTAATGGGATAACTGATTTGGCATGTTTGATTGCTGGATTGAATGAGAGTTGCATAGGTCTTGATGAGTGAAAAGATAAAATTTTCACATTCCACTCAGAGAGAAAAATGTAAAGTGTCAGCACACTGACCTTTACTGAAAAAAAAGTATGAAAATTGAACTTTTATAAATTGAAACATATTTTCTCACTGATTGATATGTTGTAATTTCAGAGCTACTTTATCTTTGTTTCTGGTAAATCTCATTTGATAGAGGTTTCTGACACTTTAGATTTGTCTGGTCCTTAGTCTAAAAATAGTTAACAACTCTAAAAAGAATGCTCTGAATTTTCAATGACATTCCAGGAAATCTTTTGGTAGTGCTAAGGATTTTTATGTAATGCAAATAATTGTACCATAATTTTAATGGTTTGAAAATTTAGTTGTAAATCATAGTTTTGTGGGGTTTTTAAAAAAATATAAGTCCCCAAGATATAGATAATATTCTTGGCTTCACTTTTTTACTGAATCTTGAATATTGTATACATTTGAAGATTAAGTAATTTTTTTTTCAAGGAAGTTTGTTAAACCTGAAAACTTATGGAAATGATAACTGATTGAATCATGAGAGTACATTTCAAAAAATTTCTAAATTGTTTTTCTAACAGTCCATCTATTTTGATGAGCCAAATTTAGCAAGAGCAAAATGTTCAAATCCAGAGAGATTACCAGACTGGGTAAAGAGTGAACTGAGGCCAACAGACTATAGATCAGGTGAATCATGGAGACTTTCATCTGATGAAGATACTACATTTATGCAATCACCAACAGTTGAACAGAGGTATGTCATAAAAATAAAACTTTTTAGTTTTACTTTCATGTACTACCTCTCTATTTAGTTCCTAACTCATTTTTATTATGTGTAACATGAAGGATTTGGAATAAATGCTAATATCCTTTCCAGTTCTATCATTTTTCTGATTATACTTTATAGTGGGTGCTTATTGACTACGTACATATACACAGATATTCGCATGCACACATATATTCCTTTACCAGAAATAACTTTTTGTTATCTTTTAATAACTGATTTTGTTTTTCTGTATAACAAAAAAGATCATAGAATCTTAGGAAGGGCAAATTTAGCATCAACTAGTCTAATTTATAGTCATAACATACTTGGCAAATGATTATCCAGCCTCTACTTGAGCAGCTACAATGAGGTGGAATCCCCTACTTCACAAGGCTGATATCAAAGCAAATAAGTTGACTCACTTTGCATTGAGTTTGGTTATCAGATCTTTTAGAGATACGGATTAGTTAATTTATCAAGCAATTGCTAGGATATTTGAGCATGGTCCTACTTTTACCCAGGTGCAGGCCTTCGTTACCTCATGCCAGGAATATTGTAATATCCTTCTGATTGGTCTCCCTGCCTCAAATCTCTCCCCTCTCGAGACTGTCTTCCAATCAGAAGTTAAATTGGATCATCCTGACGTGAAAGTCTGACCATGTTGCTCCCTCCCCCCAATCTGATAAACTCTAATGGTGTCCTGTCACTGTCAGGATCGAATATAGAATGCTCTGTTTGCCCTTTAAAGCCCTTCATAACCTGACCCCTTCGTACATTTCCAGTTTTGTTTCACCTTACTCCCCTTCCATAAACTCTGTGATCCAGTGACACTGGCCACCTTTTTGTTTTTCACATATGATATATTAACTGTCTTCCTCCTCTGGATAATTTGCACTGCCCACCCCCTAGGTCTAGAACTCACTATGTCTTTATCTTCACCTTCTGCCTTCCTTGAAGTCAAAGCTAAAGTCTCTCACCTTCTGCAAGAAACCTTTCCCAGTCTTTCCTAAATCCTAGTGCCTTCCCTCTGAAGTTATCTCCAATTTATCCCCCGTGTTTTTTCCCTCATTAGACTGTGAGCTCCTTGAGAACAGGAACTTTTTTTATGAAGGGGGCTCTCCCCAGCACTTAGTACAGGGCTTGGTATAGTATGTGCTTAATAAATTCTTGTTGACTCGACTTTATTGGATTAGAATCTCAAATAAAAAGGGAAGTTTGAGAGTTCATATACCTTAAAGCAATTATATAAAACCACACTCCTTCCTTTATAGCTGCAATTATAGTAGAGTGTTTATCTAACAGAAAGGTAATAATGCATTTGTGGTGCTGTATTATAACAAATCAGTGACGTAGTCTCATGGACTACAGGACTACAGAGAAAGGCATTGCAAATTATAGAGATCCAAATAATGGCAAAATTAGTAGAAAAGGAGACCTTCGTATGTATAATATTGTTAGAATACTATAGGCAAGTAATCTTGATTCTATAGTTATTAGCTTAATGACCTAGCTGTTTCAACTATGACATTAAGGCCTCTCAATTCTAATTTACCTAGAAGTTGGGTGCTTTAATATTCTTCTTCTTTGATCCCCTGTTTTGTATCTCTTCCCACACAAAGAAGACATTTCAAATCTTAACATATATTGTCACTTTCTTCAAATTCTTTTCATTTAGAAAATCTTATATATACAATTCTCTATTTTCTTCCAGACTAAAAATATTTTTTCTTGTCAAAACTTGGTATCATACAATTGTATGTATCATAAAAATTCCAAAGAATTGCAATGAGTTCTAAGAGTCCATGGTCATGAGACAGCTGGAGAAAGGTGTTCTTACAGTCATTTATAGGATATGGTAATCTTATCTGGGAGAGCAAGTCAGTCTTATCCTGATACCTTATAAAACTCTGGCATCTACTAGTAACATAGAACAATCCAAATCATTCCTCTGAAGAACAGCCAAGAGATAACTAACCGTGTCCATTTTGGTAATGAGGAGCCATATGGAAACCAAGTTTCTTGTTCAGAGGTCATGCTGGGAATGCTGTGGCAAATCCTTTGGGCTTCAGAGTGGAAAGTCCTTTTCATCAATGGCCCCTTGGTTAATTGCTGGACCTAAATTTAAGTATGAAGTGTGATTCCAAATTCGAAGATCTTGGTATTTTAACACAGTGTTGATGCTTGTCCAATGACCTATAGGAAGTGAATCATATTCTTGACATACTTGTTATAAGTGAAACTAGAAGAGAGAAGGAAATTGAATTGAAATGAAAGGATGCCTCACAGGTTCTCCTTGTGGAGAAAATGAAGTAGCTGGCAGAATCGGTTTTATTATGCTTCCAAAGGCAATGAAAACCATCATGTTATGGAACACTTTGCCTTGGGTTATTGCAGTGCTCATGGTAAGCATTTGTGACCATCATAAAAATAATTGCAGTTTAACCACCAAAATCTGTTGCAGTGAAATTAGGAAGTAGAAGTATCTTACAAAGAACTTGACAAGATTTTCTAAATCAAGTCAGCATAAACTTTCATATTTGGTGACTTCTCTGCAAAAGTAGATAAAAAGGGAAAGATGGTGAAAAATGTTAGGAAGCATAGTTTATGAATAAATGAGAGGCCAAGGGCTTGCAAATGGTATAAAAATCTCATTCCTAGGTATCATAAACACTGAGGAAAATTAGGAGACATGAATGTGATAGCAATAAATAACAGAAAACGAAAACTGCTTATACCTTAACAGATAAAGCCATTTTTAAAAATAATGTGGGAACCCTTTTTTAATTAGTTGTCTGTGATCATCAGTTATTTAGAACAAAGATCAAAGTCTATCCAACCAGAAGAATAAAAATGAGAAGAAAATCTAGTCATGTATATGTTATTGAGGTAATGCCTACCTGCCTCTTTTAAGCAATCTGTTGAGATCAATTAAATTAGAAATGGATGAAAGAATGATACTAGCAGATTATCATGATTTCTTAAGGAAATTTAACTGATATAAATCAGTACCCTCAACAGTGAAATCAAAACAGCCTAGAATCCATCAGCCAGCAAATATTTGATCACTTTGCTTAGTAGGAAGAGAAAAGACAAAGACAACAATGCTTATGGAGTAGCAACTTTTTTTGTAAGGTCTTACGAAGGAAAATAGTGGAAGATTATGAGCACTCTTGCCTCATAAAACAGCAAGAATGAAGGGAGTTTACAGAATGATTAGCAAGGTACTCTAAGCAAAATTATCTGAGGATATTAAAGGACGATTCTAAAAGAAAAACAAACATGAAAAATGGAAAAGATCTGTAAATATTTTTTTCATAAAACATGGTATAGTGTACAAAGTGTTATACTACAGGATCCAAATTTAAATCCTTAATTTTTCAACTCAATTTTTATGGACTGCCCTTTCCTCATTGATAAAAGGAAGGGGTTGGACTTGACCTCTCAGGACCTAACTTTAAGTCTATGATGTCATGAACTATTTTTCTTTCATCACTGAGAGTAGGTCTGAAGTATTTACACCCTAACCTCACAGGTACCCCCATCCTACATGAGAAGTAGCAATGGTACCAAAGAAAATAAAAATAAGAATAGGAGGTACACTAGAACACATTTATATATACACATGCATCTGTGTTGGAGGTGCTATATTTTTGATAGGTAGCTAGAGCTTAGTAAATACAATGAGGATACCAAGACAAGCAAACAAGACTGTTCCTACCTTTAAGGAATTTGCACTTTTATGAGGGAAGATATTATAAAAGGGGGAGGGTAAGGGGAGTGGATATAGTACCTGCATAAGGGCAAAGATACTGACAAGGAAGTGGAAAAGTCTAGGAGTCAGCTGAACTGGTATTAAAATGAGCATGGCTGGGGCCCCTCAAGAAATGTCAACACAGGCCAGGGACTCATCAGTCAGAAGAGCAGACAGGATGCCTCAGCCTGAGGGCGTCTTTTTAAAAAATTAAATGTTGCTTTTTTTGCAGTTATTAAGCATTTCCATTTCCACCACAAAAAGAAAAAAGAGGAACAAAACCCTTGTAACAAACATAATTAAACAAATTCATATCCAAAAATATGTGTCTCCTTCATATTATTGCTTTTCTGTTCATGAGGTGAGTAGCATTCTCCATCATTAGCCCTCTGAAATCATGGTTGATCATTGCATTGATCAGAGTTCTTAAGTCCTTAAGTATTGTTTATTTTTACAATATTGATATTGTATTATAAATTATTCTTCTGGTTCTGCTTATTTCACTTTGCATCAGTTCATACAAATTTTGGGTTTCTCTGAAACTGTCTCCTATAACTTAGGAGCATTCCATTCCATTCATTACTGTTGACTCATTTGCCTTCTTTGCCATCATTACCAGCATTTTATGGGACTAAAGTCCACATGCATTGAAGGAATATTTGATCCAAGTATGAGAACAGGTAGAATTTTCAAATGACTTTGTATAGCAGACCATATCTTTATAATCATAAAATTTATTAAAAGCTGCATAGTATACAAGGTCCTATTGTGCTTAGTCTTAGTTGACTATACAAAAATAACCCAAAATACATTTCAGTAGAGAAAAATGATACCTTTAAGTTTTGTCTAACAAGATATCTTCTATGCATGTGTCAAGTTAATGATGGTAAATAAATTGAAACATCTGAGCAAACTGATTTACAAATGAAATAAATAATTTTGTCTGACTGTCTTATTCAGCATTCATTTACTTGAATAAGAAATGGAGTGATGGCTGTGAGTAGCTGCATAGGGATAGGAGGAAGACCTTAACTGCCCAGTTGTTCTTGCCCTGGTTGTATGGGTTCTTTCAACTTCATCCTAATTGCAGGTGAAGTTTGAGAAAAAAAAAAGTAGAGAAATTTTTCTTCAAATTTCACTTAATGACTTTTTTTTTTTGCAAATAAAATCCTTTGGATGAGAGATAAAGTTGTTGTCATTTGAACAAATCATTTGATTTCTCTTTTTTGGTACCCTATTTATTGAATTACCTTTAATGCAAAAAATCTTATTGAGGTTTTTGCTGGTTTTAGTTGTAGTTGGTAATATTAATGATTGTAAGCCTATTAAACTGAAGTGCTATAATTGGTAAGGAAATGAGTTCTTGATTTAATTAGATTTAATATCTAAGCCATATTCCTCCTCAAATAATAGAAAAGAATTTTAAGTGAATAAGATATGCATTAAAAGATAAAAGCAGATAGCATTTGGAGATTGTACTGAATAGATGAACATAATGAATTTCTTTTAGGAGAAAAAAAATCCAACAAACTTATAAGAATATTTACATTTAGGGTAATTGGAGGGGATGGTATGGTATTTTCATTAATTTAAAGATATTTGAATTATCTAATCTTGTTAGACAAGCGTAAATATTAAATGATTTGTGACTTTAATATTTTTGAATCAATATTCATTAGTGCTGTTGGTTCATAGTTCTCTTTCTTTGCTTTGTCCTTCCCTGGTTTAGATATTAGTACTGTGTTTGTCTCATAAAAGGAAATTGATAGAATGTTTTTTTCTTCAGGTTTTGAGAATTGTTTATGTAGCCTAGTTATTAGTTGCTCTTTCGGCATTTGATAGAGTTCACTGATTTATGACTTGTGGAGATCCCTTAACTCATCTGTATATGATTAAAAAGTAGTGTATAATTTTGGTTCACTATTCTTTGGGAGAGGTTGAGTGCTTTAATTTCTTCAGTGTTGGGACCTCCCTGTGCAAAAACATCCTCCACCAGTGCAGATTGGAAACTTCTGAAACTTACAATTATAGAGACTTGTTTAGGGCTCTGAGAGGTTAAATGTGTGCTCCATGGGCACTCAGCAAGTATGTGTTAGATACTTCCTGAATCCAAGGCTGACCTTTTATGCATTATGCCATGTTGCCTCTAGTTTCTACCACTGAGATATCTATAGAAAAATGAAATAATTTGGAGAATTTGAAATGAATCACAAAAGAGCTTATTTAATGTTTATTTTGTCATATGGAAGAGTCTTTTCATATAGAATCATAGATTTATGGAAGATTCCTTAGAAATCATCTAGTTCAAACCCTTTGGATGAGGATATGGGTCCAGAAAAAGAGAAATGATTTGCTCAAGGTCACATAGTATGTAGCAGTGGAAATATTTGGATTCCGGTCTTCTGATACTACTTCCAGTATTCTTTCCATTCTACTACATCTGTGAATAGTTTGCAAGAGCTATTTTAGTCAATGGTCAATATCTGATAGATCATGAGTAAAATAAAATCAACAAAAGATTTTAGGAAAAAGATGCTTAATTTACTTGTGGCCCAAGTGATAAGGCAAGTCATTGATGGTGATTAATATAAGCATATTAATTACCATCAAATAATTAGGCAAATAATTATCTTTTTGGAGTAAATTTGCCTATGTATTTTCTGAATTACGTAATTTTTGATCGTCTACTAACAGGTTACCATGTGTGAAGGTAGAAAAGCAACATAACTTTGTTAGTATTTTACGGAATTCACATTTGATAAAAGCAATAATTTCTCTAGCTAATGTCTAACAATATCCTTTTTACTCAACTTCAAAATGCTGGTATGATAGCTTTTTTGTCCTGTAGTCTCACAAATAGTTATATTGGAATATTTTTTTTCTAAAATTTACCTCTTTTATTTTGTGTCATAATGGACTTAGGTAAAAAGTTGATTATCTTTTAATGTTGACCTAACACCTCCAATCAACTCTGTAAGAAATTGTTTTTAAAAAGTTTAAGAGGCTTATAATATTTGACACATGTATGTTTTTATAGTGAATAATTTAGTGTTACTTAGAACTGAAGTTTAATGCTGCCTCATAAATTTTACAACCACTTCAACTTGTCCTTTGAAAACCCTCTTTAATCTTAAAAGATTTTCCCCCTTAGTGTTTCTTTTTTGATCACTTTATAAAATCCTGCTTTACTTAGACCTTTTTGTATGTGAAGTATTTCTAATGGCATTTTAGATTATGCTGTTTGTGCCCTAGCCTTTTTATATTATTAAAGATGCAGAGTCCTTTTGAAGCCTTTTTTAAAGGACTCTTTTATTCAGTAGAGATGGTAAGTATGTCTTACCTCCATTCTTCATATGAAAGAAAATATGGAGCCTTGATCCAAATTCTGTTTGGAAGTATTCTGAGGCTACCATATTCTTCCCTCCTACCCCCAAACCTTTATCATCTTAACTTTAAATTTTGGATTTTTCCCAACAAATGATTTATTCAATACATAAAATAAAGATGGCCACGTCAGGTTTATTCTCTATTATTCCTTTTCTGTGTTATTTGGTCTGAAATCTACAGTATTGAAGTTATTTTCTTTTAAAAGGAAAACTAGGACCTTTGTTCCAAATTGAGCTGCTCATTTCATTAATGTTCTTAATTTTTGCTTTTAATCATCTTGTGCATAAATCTTTGCATGTTGTTATGGACAGTGAGATATTTTCTGTTACCTTTCCATAATTATCTAGGCTACTTGTTACCTGTGAACTTTAACAAGTCTGTTTACCTTCCTGAGCCTTAATTTCCTAATCTGTAAAATGAGGGGGTTTGACTAAATGATCTTTAACATCTCTTCCAATTCTCAATCTATATATGATCCTATAAATCTAAGACATTTACCGGACTCTGTTTTGACCATTTTTTCTTTGTTACCTTAAAATGCTAGCAAGTTCACTAATTCTTTCAAGATACTAAAATAATTTGATGTTCCTGCAATAATTAAATGAATAGCTAATATTCAGACTTATTCTATGTAATTCACTCAGTTAGCAAACAGTTATTAAGTACTTACTATGTGCCAGTCACTGTGCTAAACACTGGGAATAAAAAAGGGGCATGGACATGGTCCTTGCCTTCAAGAAGTTCACATTCTAATGGGAGAGACAGCATGCAAATAAAAATAACCAAGACACTTATACAAAATGTGCAGTTTAAGTAGAAAATAATTTAAGAGGGGAAGGTACTGGCAATGTTGTTCCCTGGGAAAGGTCTCCTTTAGAAGGTGGAATTTGAGCTGTGTTCCCAAGGAATTCAGGTAAATCATGGGGGATAATCAGTGAAAAGTTACAGAGTCAGGAATTGGAGTGTCCTGTTTGAGGAAGAGTAAATAGGCCTGTGTAGTTAGATCATGATTGTTTGTCCTTTGTTCTTGAAGAGGACCAATGACATCATGAGGGTAATGTCTTGAGTTTTGTGTGAATTGGATTTAAGCAAGGGCATTGCTGCACAAAGTCGTCAGCCTCACTCTCTCCTCCAAAGTTATTGGAGTCTAGTTAGATCACAGAAGTCACAGAGAAGTCCAAACAGATGATTTTGTATTTGATCCTTGAGGAAATATGAAGCCGCTGGAGGATATTGAGTAGGTGGGTGACATAGTTAGACGTAGTCTTTAGGAAATTCTCTTAGCTGAGTGGTGGATAGAGTGGAATGGGGTGAGACTTGAGGCAGGGAGATTAATTAGGAGACTATTGCTGTGGTACAGGCTTTACTGGGGAGGTGCTGAAAAGTAGTACAGGGATGTAAGAAGAGAGAAAAGAATATATACTTTTGACAATAGAGTTAAGTACATAGGGCAAGAACAGGTAGAGGAGAATGATACTGAAGTCATGAGTCTAGGTGACTGGGAGGACGATAGTACTCTTGATAGTAATGGGAAAGTTAGGAAAAAGAGTTTGGAGGGAAGGATAACGATGGATACTATTTTGGGAATCCACTTTAAGATGTCCAGAGGCAGTTGGTGATGTGAGACTGGAACTCAGGGGAGTAATTAGGGCAGATATATAGTTTTGGGAGTCATCTACATGGAGATTTGGACCCATGGAGCTGATGAGATCACTAAAGTAGTACAGAGAAAGAAGAAAAGAGGGCCCAGAAACGCTCTTGGAGAACGCCCAAAGTTAGTGGGTTTGACCTGGATAATAATCCAGCAAATGAGAGACTAATAAGTGACCAGATAAGTAGAGGGAAGAACCAAACAGATGGGTTGTAATGAAAACTTAGAGAAGAGAGGCTCGATATCTAGGAGAAGAAGGTGATTGACGGCAAAGCCTGCATGTAGATGAAGAATAGTTAGGATTGAGTGAAATAATGGGATTTGGCCATTAAGAAATCTTTGGTAACTTTGAAGAGAATATTTTTAGGTTAATGATGAAGTCAGCAGCTGGATTGCAGAGAGTTTAGAATAAGATGAGAGGAAGTGGAGGTATCTCTTGTAGATGACTGTCTCAAGGAGTTTAGCTAAGAAGGGAAGGAGATATCTATATCTGTATATAATATCTAGTGATAATGGTAGAGATCAAGGATACATGAGAGAGGTTGCCTTTGGCAAGAAGGGCTACCTTTTTACCCAAGAAAGGATTGCAGATAGTGGAGGAAGATGTCTCAGTTATAAGAGGAAATGGGGAGAAGATGGGCAAACTGTTGGCTAATGGCCTCAGTTTTTCTTGGGAAGTATGAGATGAGGTCCTCAGCTGGGTGCCATGGGAGGTGTGACTAATGATTAAAAGGTTTGGAATCTCTTCTGTAGTGAATGGGATAATGAATTGACTATGGAAGTATAAAAGGTTTGCCTTGCCATATCATAGCAAGGGCTCAGTTGAGATTACGTAACATAAGTTTATAGTGGATTCAACATGGGTTTCATGATTTTCTTCAGTTCTATTCAGTAGCACACGAAGACGAAATAGGGGATCAGATAGTGAGAACAATCCAAGGTTGGAATTTGACAAGGTACGATTGGCAATAGGAGAAGAGAACAAGAGATTTGAGTGTAGAGGTCAGTGAAAAATTGAATTGATTCACTAAGGGGACAAGATACAGATGGAGGGAGAGCATAGTCAGCGTGGGGGATGATGACCTGGCAAAGATCTGAGGAGAAATTGAAAGTTCTGGGCACTACAGTTTAGGACATCGATAAACTGGTGAGTGTTCAGATGAGGGCATTCATAGTTTTGAAGATCCTTGAGTCTATGTCATATGAAGTTTGGTTGGGCCTGGAGGAGGGAATACTTTGGGGAAGGGGAGGAGAGAAGGTTAAATGTCTCCAAGGGGTGTCAGTGTAGAGAAGGGATTAAAGTCATTATATTTGGCCCTAGAGAGCAGAATCAGAAGTAATAGGTAAAAGTTGCAAAGAGGCCAATTTAGGTTTGATGTCAGGAAAAACTTTCTAATAATTAGAGCTATTCCAAACTCCCTATAATTAGAGCTCTCAACAGGTTCTCTCTTCTTTCTCCCTTTTGAGTGTTTCAAGCAGAGACTCAGTAACCACTTGTCAGGTGGGTTATAGGATTCCTTTTGGGTAAGGGTTGGATTAGACCATAATTATGGCCTTTTCTGTGAATATGTATGTATTTAGATGTATCTATGATCTTACTGATATGAATTCTTCCTCCACTGTGGCAACAATGTGTTTCTATTTCTGTGATTTTCACTCATGGTCTCTGTAATTCTTGTATGGAAGATTTGTGGAGTGTACTTCCTGTTTACTGCTGGACATGTAGTCCATCTCTGTTTTCTCATTTATTCCAAGTGACTTTCCTACTTTTCTAGTCATATATGTCCTTGATGATAAAGTAATATCCTTGATAATGTCCTTTATACTTCTTTTACAGACATTATCTTTGGTAATATGCTGCAGCCTGTCTTTTTCCTCCGTTCATCTTTCCCTTGCCCTTTGGGTCACGTACAATTTTGATTCTTTTGAGAGCTCTTGTTTCCAGTTCACAGTGTACTGTGTTTTATAGCATCACTGGGAGAATAATGGTCTTCAAAAGGTTGGATTTTGAAGGAGAGAGCAACAGAGTTTCTTTGAAGGCATTGGGAAATTTTCTCATGTTGAACTTAGCTACTTTGGTTTAATTTTTCACATGGGAAAATCAGTCTCTTTTGAGTAATTATAGATTTCACTAAGGACACTATGCTGTTTGGGTACTTAGTTAAATTTACAAACTGTAATTTGCAAATGGAACCATTTGGAATATTTCGCTTTCATTGGGAAATTTGGCCTGTGCAAGGATCTAAAACAACATTGGCAAACACTGTAGGGGTCTTATGCCTCCCAGTTTTTATAATTGATACTCACTAATGAAGTTATGGTATATGACTGTGATGGAGCACTACCGTGCTGTGAGAAATGATAAAGGAGACTATTTTTCTGAAACTTAAATAATGTATGGACTGATGCAGAGTGAAATGAGCAGAAGCAGAAGAAAAACTTATGCAATAATAACATCGTAAAAACAAACAACTTTGAAAGACTTAAGAACTATGATCAACACAATGACCAACCACTCTTCCAGAGGCCTCACAATGAAACAAGCTACTTTCTGATGGTGTCTTGGAGCACTAAGACCTACATGTTTTTTGGACATGGCTAATTTGGGAATTTTATTTTGCTTGCATATGCGTATTTGTCCAAAAAGTTTTATTTTTCATCTTCTTTTTTTCATTTCAATGATGGGGGTTGGGTGGGAAGGAAAGAAAATTTAATTAAAAGAAATCTAATTAAAATAAGCAATAAGCATTTAGTAAGCATATTTCAGGAACTGTGCTGGGACTGGAAATACAAAAACAAAAATGAAAGTCTTTGCCTTCAAGAAGCTTGCTTTCTGTCAGGGGAGACATATGTATGCATATATATGTAAATATGTGTAAAAATATACAAAATAGACATGAAGTGATTTGATAAATAAAAATAAATATGAAAGGCACTGGTAGTTGGGAGGCAACCAAGTTTTCATGAAGAAGGTGGTGGTTGAGTTGAGTTTTGAAGGAACAAAAGATCATGAAGAGTCAGAAGTGAAGCAGGGAATGCATTTTAGGCATGGAGGAAAGAGAATACAGAGGCACAGAGAAGACACATGGAATATTACATTTGAGAAACAGTAAGGAAGCCAGTTTGGCTGGATAGTGAATACAAGAGAGTAATGTATAATAAAATTAGAAAGGAAGTTTGGGGAACGGTTTTGAATAAGCCAAACAAAGGTGTTTGATCCTATAAGTGAGTGATGGGATCAGACGTGAACTTTAGGAAAATCACCAGCTGCTGTTCAGAGAATGGGTTGTAGAGGAAAAAATTTAAGGTAGACCAGTTAGGTTATTGTAATAATCCAGGGGAGAGTACATGAACTAGGGGGTGTCTTTGTGAGCAAAGAGAAGGGGAAGGAAACATGAGGCTTAGCTGCACTTACTGCTCCTGTGCTGGTATTGCTTTAGTTTGAGTTGTTCCATTTTACCTTCGAATAAACTGAAGAGAGCAAAGAAGACAATTCTTGATCAGCCCATTCTTTTGAAAATATTGTTCAGAGGGAGTAATACTATCAACAAGAATAATAGGCCATCATACTTATTGCAAATAAATTCATCCAAGGGATAAATGCTATCAGTTTCCTTGGACAGCTTTTTTTTTCTTTCTTTCTATATATTTTTTAGAGAGACATAAGCCATCCACATCATTTCCCCTAAGCCCTGTGGATTCTGGGAGACATGTAAAATTGTTAATTAAATTAATTCATGTTTATTGTAGGCAGTATTCTCCACAAAAGTCAACTTTCAGTATTTCACTCTATCTCAGGGGTAGCTTTAGTCTTTGAAGATTATAGCAGCAAAGTGCGAGATAAAATTCTAGCAAGTTTATCAAGATGGTCAGGTTGGATCCCTATCATCTAAGGACCAGCCTAGCAAAATTAGCCTTCAGGTGATCAAAATAATAATAGCTAACATCTATGTGAGGCTTCAAGATTTGAACTTATACAGTTGTCTCTTCTGTTCTTAACAATAGCCCTATGAGGTGGTTGCTATTATTATTTCCATTTTACGATGAGGAAACAGGCTGAGTGAAGTTTAAGTGTCTTGTTCAGAGTTGCATAGCTAGTGTCTGAGGCAGGATTTGAACTCAGAACCTCCTTTCTCCAAGCCAAAGGCTCTATTTACCATACCAATTTTTTCCTACCACAGTAGTTCACAAAGACTGTCTACCAAGGCACTGATGGATTGTGATTTGCACTGAGTGCTCCCATAGATGGAATCACAGATTGTTAAGGTATCGAAGTAGCATATTAATTTTAGACCAAATTTGTTTTTTGAATAATATTTTATTTTTCCCAGTTACATGTAAAAACAGTTAACATTCATTTTTTAAAATTTTGAGTTCCAAATTCTCTCTCTCCCTTCCCTCCTTCCCAAGACACTAAGCAATTTGATGTTATACATGTTGCAATCATGTAAAACATTTCTATATTAATCTGTTGTGAAAGAAGACACAGAACAAAAAAAAAACCCTAACAAATGCCAAAAACAAAAGTGAAAAATCTTATGCTTCGATCTGCATTAAGACTCCATCAATTATTTCTCTGGAAGTGGATAACATTTTACATCATGAGTCCTTTTGAATTGTCTTTATCTTTATTTCGCTGAGAATAGCTAAGTCATTCACAGTTGATCCTTGTACAGTATTGCTGTTACTGTGTACAATGTTCTGGTTCTTCTCACTTCACTTTGCATCAGTTCATGTAAGTCAAGGTTTTGCTGAAATTATCCTTCTCATCATTTCTTATGGCACGATAGTATTCCATTACAATCATACCGCAACTTGTTTAGCCATTCTTCAATTGATAGGTATCACCTCAGTTTCCAATTCTTAGCCACTACAAAAAGAACTGCTAAAAATATTTTTGTATAAATAGATCCCTTTCTCTTTTTAAAAAAATCCCTTTGGCATATAGACCTTGTGGTATTGCTGGATCAAAGGGTATACACACAGCTTGGTTGCCTTTGGGCATAGTTCCAAATTGCACTCCAGAATGGTTGGATCAGTTCACAAATCCAACAACAAAGCATTAGTGTCCCAATATTTCCACATTCCCTCCAATGTTTATCATTCTCCTTTTCTGTCATATTAGCCAATCTGATAGGTGTGAGGCAGTATCTCGAAGTTGTTTTAATGTGCATTTCTCTAATCATTAGTGATTTAGAACATTTTTTCATATGACTATAGATAGCTTTGATTTCTGCCTTTGACCATTTATCAGTTGGGGTATGATTTGTATTCTTATAAATTTGACTCAGTTCCCTACATATTTGAGAAATGAGGCCTTTATCAGAGATATTTGCTATAGTATTTCTTTCCACTTTTTTTGCTTCTCTTCTAATCTTGGTTCCATTGGTTTTTATTTGTGCAATTTTTAAAAATTTAACATATTCAAAAATATCCATTTTATGTCTCTTAAAGTTCTTTGTCTCTTGTTTGGTCATAAATTCTTCCCTTCTCATAGATTTGACAGGTCAACTATTCCTTGCTCTCCCAATTTGTTTATGGCATCACCCTTTAGGTCTAAATCATATACCCATTTTGATCTTATCTTGGTATACGGTATAGGATGTTGGTTAGACCAAATTTGTAGTACTTAACATTTATTTTTCTTGCGTATTGTATGTATACTATAGAGATGCAGCATGACATTGTAGATAGAATCAGGAAAACCTAGGTTCATGTCTGGACTGTCAGATATACTGTATGACTGTGGGCAAATTACTAAATTAATGTTACAGACAACTTTCTCAGACCGTGAGTTACAGGTAGTTTCCACTTTGGAAATTACCGACATTGATGAAATCCACAGATATGGACTAGAACAAAGATAATAGAAGTCATTGTATAATTAATATTTTGCCCCCTTTATAGGACTTAGACCAAAATTTTACTATTTCAGATTATTATGGATACTTGTAGTTGTCAAATCTTTGCTTTTGTGACATTTTGGTTATATCTGAATGTAAGTTCTTGACCAGGAGCATAACCACTCATTAATGATATTGCTTCCGTGGAAAAATATAATCTACTCTTCTCCAACTCTGTGAGGGCAGAGACCATATCTTTTTAAATTTTTTAAATCTCAGTTTTTTAGAACATAGTAAAATAAAAAGGCTATAACATTTTAATCCATCTTAGAATATTATGTAGTATTTGCTTTGTGCAGTTTAATAAAATGGCCAGAAGATGGAGATAATGTATAGGGATAGGACTGGATTTAGAATTTTATTAGTTGGGAGCCCCATGGGAGGAAAGTCCTCTACTAGTACGGGTTTATTCTTTCCGGAGTTACCAACAATCTCTTAGCTGCCAAACCTAATGAGACTTTTCTCAGTCCTTATCCTTCTTGACCTTTCTGCAGCCTTTCAATCACCCTTTTCCTTTATATTCTCTCTTCTCCTCTCTGTTCTGCTCCTCTTCTCTCTTTGCTCCTTATTCTATTCCTTTTTGTTCTCTTTTGCTGGATCTTCATCCAGGTCATACCTGCTAACCGTGAGTGTCCCACAGGGCTCTGTCCTGGACCCTCTTCTCATCACTTCTCCTATTATACTGTTTTACGTGGTAATCGCATCAACTCCCATGGATTCAATTAATATCTCCATGTTGATTATTCTTACAAACCTCTCTACGTCCAACTGCCCATTGGGCTGCAGCCACCTTGAACTGGATGTCCCATGGACGTCTTAATCTCAACATGTCCAGAACTGAGCTCATTATTTTTATGTCCTCCCTCTGCAACTCTAACTTCTTTCCAAACTTCCTTATTACTGTTGATGGCACCACTATCCTCACATGAGGTATTTGTAGAAGTGCCTGGCACTTAGCAGGTGATTATTCTCTCTTCTGCCACCCGAATCCTATTTGCCAGGGTTTGCAACGTGGGCATCATCCCCCACTCCTCATTCTTTCTCATTTATAACATCTTATCTATTGCCAAGTTCTGCCAGTTTTTGCCACCATGCTGGTACAGACCCTTATCACCTCATAGCTTGATTATTGCAATTACCTGCGTGTTGGTTTTCCTACCTCAAGTCTCTTGCCATTTCAGTCCATCCTTAACTCAGCTTTCAGCGACCTTCCTATAGCGCATATATGACCATGCTGCTCCATTACTCAGTGAATTCCAGTGGCTCCCTGTCTCCTCTGGGATCAAATATAAATTCCTGTTTTGTATTCAAAGCCCTTTAAAATGTGGTTTCTCCTCTTCCTCAGTCTTCTTATGCCTTACACATACATTTCTCCATGAACTCTGTGATCTCACGATACTGGCCTTTTTGCTTTTCCTTGAACAAGACACTCCATCTCTTGATTTCTAGGCATTTGCACTGGCTGTCCCCATGCCTGGAATGCTCTCTCTCCTCATTTGTCTCCTGGATTCCCTATTTTCCTTCAAGTCCTAGTTACAGTCTCACTTTCATAGAAGCCATTCGTGATCTCTTTTAATTGTGGTGCCATCCTTCTGTTGATTATTTCCAGTTTATCGTGTATATGGCTTATTTGTACATAGTTATTTGTATGTTGTCTCCCAGCTAGGCTGTAAGCTCCTTGAGGTCAGATACTTTTACCTTTTTTTTTTTGTATCCCTAGCACTTATTTCAGTGACTGGAACATAGTAGGTACTTAATAAATGTTTATTGACTGGCTTCTCTGAATCTCATAATCTTAGACTGTACAGAAGTCAGTTAAGCTCTCAATCCTCTAGGCATGAGAAGTGTTTGGTGCCATGGAATGAAAATACAAAAATAAAATAGTCCCTTTCCTCTAGGAGTGTGTGTGTTCACTACTTAGAGAGAGGGAGATTTATTTACCATGTAAGCAGATAAATAAATAGGAAATAATTTGAAGGGAGATTATGGAAAATATTAGTAACAGGGCAGCCATTCTTCCATATAAAGTTGACCGACCATCAAAATTTTGTAATGATGTTAATAATTTTAAAACCAAATCCAACCCTAAAATTAGAAGTTCTACTCTATATAATCCTTTGGCTGGTTCCTGGCTCCATTGCCATCCAGTTCAGTCTCAGGTCCTTGCTTGTATCTTATATCTATATTGTATATTGTATCTTATATAAGCATTTTTACAAAGAATTCACTGATGGGGCAGCTAGGTGGCACAGTGAATAGAGCATGGCCCTGGAGTCAGGAAGACCTGAGTTCAAATGCAGCCTCAGACACTTGCCACACTTACTAGCTGTGTGACTTTGGGCAAGTCACTTAACCCCAATTGCCTTCCCTTCCCCCTCCAAAAAAAAAAAAAGAAAAAAAGAATTCACTGTTAAGAGCAAGAGATGCCTTTGTTAGCACAGTCATAGAGACAGCTTACAGTTGCATAAAAGAAAAGGAAAATACAGTCTCCAGGTGCAAAATTTTTTAGCTTAGCCTCTGCAAATTTAAAGTCATAGTCCCTTTAAGGAGAGGGTTTTGGGTATTTGGAATCTGAACCCCCAGCTTTTTTTTTTTGCTTTTCCCCTTCTGTAAGTTATAATAAGGATCTTCAACTTTCTTTCCTTTTTTTCAGAAGTGAATTGTGCCTTTCCCAGCTGTGGATTAATTTTTTTGTCTTTTAAGAAAGAACATTAAAAAAAAAAAACGTCCAAAATTCATTTGGTGGTCCTCATCTCTAGCTATATCTTAAAGTAGTATTTCTAAGGAAGGTTTTTAAGGAGGAAAGAATTAGCAGCTTTTCCTCTCTCCTTTCTAGGGAAGTCACTGTACTCTCTTGCTCAGTCTCTGCAAATAGAGAACGCCTTATTTGTCTCAGCTTCTTATCCGTGGACCAGTTACTACCCCTTTCCATGTCCTCTCCTGCTTTGCCATGTAGAATAAGGGTTTTTAGCGTGTGTGTGTGTGTGTGTGTGTGTGTGTGATGAACCCCCTTGGCAGTTGGTTGAAACCTAAGGATCTTTTTTCAGGAAAAAACGTTTTTAAATAGATGAAAGAATATTCATAGGAATCCAAAGAAACTAATTATATTGAAATTCAGTTAATAAAAAAGTAAGAATTTTTTTTCGAATTTCAAATTAAGAACCCCTGGTTTAGAAAAAAATCACTAGTTGTTCATTGATTTCCCCCTCCAGATGAAAACTCTTGTAATTCCTCTGACTTGAGGTTTCACATCTTAGGTCTATTAATATATCTAAACAGTCTATTCAGTCTACAAGTTAGAATGCTATAGGCCATAGCAAGGATTGATTTAAATTTTTGTAGTCTAAATTTTGGCTGTGCAGGTCCAACCCCCCCCCCCCCCTTTATAACATTGTTGCTACATAAGTAACTGACCTCTGCAACTTAGTCTCACCTGAAGTAGTAATTGAGGTTGGATTGGTGTGCCTATGTAATGTTTGTACTATTTTATGGAAAGTTTATTTAGTACATATATTCTTATCGTAATATTTTCTGATTTTGTATTTGTAAAATATCTTTTCAATTCAGTTCAAAGAACATTCCTTAACAAAAATAGGAATTTGTAGGAGGTATAGGTCATTTTGGACATGTTGAATTTGAGAGGCCAGCAGGCAGTTAGTAATACAGGATTGGAGTTCTTGGAGAGAAATTAGAGGTAGAAGTAAAGTAGGAACAATTTCAGTTGAGTGTTTCAGAAGTTTCAGTTTTAGGAGTCAGATTGCAAGGCATTGAGAAACAAGTATTTATTAATTGCCACCTCTGTGCCAGACATTGTACCAGGAGCCGGGTCACACATACAAAGAATTAGACAGTCTCTGCTCTAAAGGAGCTTACATTCTATCAGGACTAATAGTATCTCTATCTGTAAGTGTGTATGCATGTATGTCTCTATCTATCTGTCTGTCTGTCTATCTATCTATCTATCTATCTATCTATCTATCTATCTATCTATCTATCTATCAATCTAATGTAATGCTAGGCCCAAGGGAACGGAGTGCTATTCCCTCTTTCCTTTTACTAAGGACTCGTCTGCCCTGGATCATACAAAGTAACTGGGTCAAATTTGGTCCTGGAAGAACTTGACCAACTCAAAGAAGCATAAGACTCTTCGTATTATTTGAGTAATTTTTCTCCCACCCCAAACCCCCTGCCCCCAAGTTGCCCTTAAAGCTTAGGTTTTGGCTCTTATCTGGGGTCTTCCTTAAGGAGAGAGTAGGAAGGTACTCAATGTACAAAGGAAATAATGTATGACAGAGGTATTTATTTCTTACAGACAAATTAAATGCTTCACACAAAAGACTCACAAGCATACATTAAAAGAAAGGCATAAAACAAAGATATAGTAACTTTTAACTACTATTATACTTTCTTGTGAGGTTGATGCTTAAAACAACTACCTATTTTGTGTGATTTCTAAATAAGCATTTTATATTTCACCTTGGCTCTTCACTGTCCAGACAGCTCTTTCCAGGTCTATGTCTTCTGGCAAGTTAGGCTGGATGTAAGCTACTTTCCTGGAAGTGGTATCCTCTCTGTTGCAAACATCCCACCTGATACCTGTCGCTTTGAATGGAAGACCCAGGATCTTTAAATCTGTCCATCTCAAAAAGTTGCTTCTAAGACTGAACACAAGTATCTTGCAATCACTGTTTGGTTAACTACTCAGGAAATAACAAATACAGAAGAGGCAGCCCTAAACCCAGGCTTAGGTTCCCCTAAACACAGTACAGTACTTTACCTGATATTGCTACCAGTCTGAAATATCCCAGCAAGCACCTCTTATAGTTCACCAGAAAATTGAGGCTATTTGCCAAGAACTCTTTCTCTCTCTACCCTTTACTCATTTCATATTGCTTAGATGTCTTTACTATCTCTTCTTTCACCCTTGACTTAAGTGAAGAAGTACCCTTTTAAAGGCCAGTCCCTCTCATCTTATTTCTTCTCTACTCCTCCAGCAAATGGCCCTCACTATCATTTCCACTCCTTCTTAACTTTCATCTCTCTTTATCTACTCCTCTTTCCCTGATGGAAAGAAGGAAAAAATGAAGAAAGAAAGGAAATAAGTATTTATTAAGTGCCTATTATGTGTCAGGTATTGTGCTTAGTGTTTTACAGATATCTTGTTTGATCCTTACAGCAACTCTGGGAGGTAGCATTATTACTATCATCTCTATTTTACAATTGAGGAAACTGAGGCAGACAGTGATTAAATGACTTGCTTAGGGTCGTGCAGCTAGTATCTGAGAGCAAATCTGAACCCAGGTCTTTCTGATTCTAGGCCCAGCACTCTATCTACTCTGACATCTAGTTGTCTTTGAATGCCCCCATCCTTAAAAAACTCAGTTGATCTGACCATTTTTGCTAGCTATCATTCTCTACCTCTTCTCCCCTTCATGACTTAATTCCCTGAGAAAACCACATACACTAGGTGCCTCTGCTTCCTCCCATCTCACTCTCTTCTGTGAACCTTCTGTAGTCTGACTTCTGAACTGATCAATCAGCTGAAACTGCCTTCATCAAAGTTGCCAAAGATCTTTTAAAAAAATATAATTTTTAAATGGATATATTTTATTTTTCCATCACCTACATTTTTCCCTTTTTAATAGGTAACTTCAGAGGATGAGATATTGCTAAGTGATGGTGGTAAAGGGAGATTGTTTAAGTGGCAGTGGGGAGTAAAGCATATTCAGGCTTCTCTTCTTGGATCAATATCTGCATGTGTGTTGTGCAGCCAGTGCTGCAGTCAAAGCCTAGGGATGAAATATCTTCAGAGAAAAGCCGAGTCTCTCTCAATGAGATGGAGACAGGAGGAGTTTGAGAGGAAGAGCTACAGAATGAGAGGAACTTTATTCTTTATGAAGCAGAAATTGTAAAGGATGTAGTGGAAGATGGGAAGAATTGGAGTGTGCCAAAGGTGGGTGATATTGAGGAAGATGAGGATGAGAGAATGGGAGGTGGGAGCTGAGGATAGTTTGCTCCTAGGTGATTAAGTACTAGAAGGATATGAAACCTGTCATTGATACACATGACAGTGTTAGAAGTACGCTTGACACTGAAATTCAGGTATCAAGGGCAATTTATTATTGTTGAGGAATCCAAAGAAATTGGTAAATGTTTCTGGCCAGGAGCAATCGCCACCCTTCTTTAGGAAGAGGGAGTGCTGCTTACAAAAATGAGATCAGGTTTATAGTGTTAGACTGACACAGATTGATGCACCATCAACTCAGTACCTCCCCTCAGAGAGCGGATTGGTCCGCTCCCTTCTTCCTGATACACCTCTTCATATGTTCTCTCTTTAATATGTGTAAGCATATCCCCCTCCCCTTGTCATACGTCCCATGTTCAAAAATGATGGAAAATTCCTCCCTGTGGGATTTGTAAGGTAATATTCAATTAGCCAATGAAGTATGCATGGTAGCCATTTGACCCATTTTTCTCTTCAACCCTGACCATTCTCTGGCCAGTTTAGATCAGTTTTCCTAACATTCTGAATTTGTGGTTTCTGCAAAACTACAAACTTTATTCTGATTGGTTGAGGATCTTCATCCTGGTTAATTTTTACTCCTTCTTTGTTTCAGCTGACAATTAATTATTCTGTAGAACTTAATTAACTCTTCTGTAGAAGCCTAACTTTCCCTAACTTTTACCAGTCTCTCACAATAGGATACAAATGCAAGTCAGTTCCACACGTTTGCATTGGAATTGCCTGGAATGTTCTCCCTGCTCCCTGCTAGGCTCCTTAGCTTCCTTCAAGACTTAGTTCAAGTTTTACTTTCTTCAAGAGGCCTTTCTCAGTCACTCCTGCTGAAATTATCTTCCATTTACACTGTATATATCTTATACGTATATAGTAATTTGCACATTACCCTCTCTGTTAGAGTGTGAGCTCCTTGAGGACAGAGACTTAGGTTTTTGCCTTCTATTGATTATCTCTAATTTATCCAGTTTATATCTCGTTGTACATAGTTTGTATGTTGTCTCCCTCATATTACTAAGCTTCTTGAGAGCAGGAAATGTCTTTTCCCTTTCTTTTGTATCCTCAGCATGTAACATAGTGCCTAGAACCTAGAAGGTGTTTGATAAATGCTAGCTGGCCCCCTGACTGACATAGAATATGCACTTAGTAAATGTTCCTTAGAAGGGACTTGAGACATTGGCTAGTTCAACCTCCTTATTTTACAGATGAAGAAACTGAAGCCCAGAGAGTTGAAGTAATTTGTCTCAGATCATAAAGATGGTGAGGAAGATTATAACAAAGGTCTTCTTGACATCTTTATGATATGTAATAATGAATTAATGATGAAAATATTGTAATGTAATATAAAGTCAGTATTAATGTCTGGCTCAGTAGTTATGTTAGAATACAAAACTCTTCTGGGCTTTAGAAGTTGAGAACAAGAGGAAAAAATCAGCTTATGTTAACTTATTTGCCATATTATTGAAGAACTGCATATAATAAAAGTTTTTAGGCCTCTGTTAACCCTGTGCTTTTTAAAAATTGCTGTTTATTTTTTAAATATTGAATGTTTATGTATAGTTCTTTTACTGAATATTTAATTTATCATTAAAAGGGAACGGCACAATGCTTTTTATCTTAGCTATAGGACACCCTAAACTACCAATGTTAAAAGTACTATATGCCTTTAAGTAAATTGTTTCTTTTAAAAAATAATATTTTATTCCACTCCCAATTACATGTTAAAACAATTTTTAACATTTTTTAAGTTGAGTTCCAATTCTATCTCTCCCTTTCTCCCCTTTCCCCTCACTGAGATGGTAAGCAGTCCAACATAGTTTATAGATGTGCAGTCATGTAAAACATTTCTATGTTAGCCATTTCGCATAAGAAGACTTGATCCAAAAAAAAGTGAAAATACTAATATTTAATTAAAGTACTATGTCCTTTTAAGTAAATTAGTTCTTATATTTAGAAAACTTACGTAATATAAAACAATGCCAAGAATTATATTTCATATATTGTGCTTATTGCTTTTTAATTTGCTGACTTCTGGGTTATGTGACTGTGATAAATAGAAAAATTTTTCTTTGGAGTAGTGGTTGTATCCCTTATCTCCAAATAAAAATAGCTCCCCTTCATTCATTCTGTATTTCTTTGCAGTCATTTTGGGGACTGCTACTTGACAGAGAGTGACATAACAAAAACCTTGTTGGGTCAGATTCAATCTAGCTCAGTTTAGATTCAATCTGGCCCACTGGTGTTAGCGTCACAAATGCTCAGGCTCCCTAAGAGTCTACCCAATATGGTGAATCTTTAATAAACTTTGTTTTCCTTTGGCTGTGAAAAAAAATTAAAACCTTGTTTTTTAAAAATCTTTTTTGACATAATTCCAAGGGTTTCTAGAATATTTAAAAATTTTTTTTTTAAATATATTTAGTTTTCAGCATTGATTTTCACAAGAGTTTGAATTACAAATTTTCTCCCCATTTCTATGCTCCGCCCCACTCCAAGATGGTGTATTTTCTGGTTGCCCTGTTCCCCAGTCAGCCCTCCCTTCTGTCACCCCACTCCCCTCCCATCCCCTTTTCCCTTTCTTTCTTGTAGGGCAAGATAAATTTCTGTACCC
>CM053626.1:168999673-169016872 GCA_028646595.1 Phalanger gymnotis
GTGCTGGCTTTTCCCCCTGAACTAAGTGAATGATATTTGTATGCTAGATTAAGGTAAGATTGTTAACCCCTTAACTTTGCTTTCCTTAGTAAAGCAGATCCAAAGAACCTGGGCTTGAAGCGTTCTTGTTGTTGGGCTCATGTTGGTTTTTTACCCCCACAGCAGCTGCTAGCTGAATTGTTGAAACAGAACTACGCCCCAAAATTCACTAAACTAGGCATACCCTTAGGCCTAGTAGAACCATTAATAGACTTATACTCAAAAGGTGTCAAAGAGAAAAAGAATCTACGTGCATAAAAATATTAATAGCAGCTATTTTTATTTTAAGAACTGAAAACAAAGAGGACTAGCTAAACAAATTATGGTATATAAATGGAATGGCACATTGTTGTGTCATAAGGAAATAAGGAAAAGATTTCAAAGAAAATTTTTAAAACCATTATGAACTGGTGCAGAGTGAAATCTGCTGAAACAGAACACTTTCTACAGATTGATAATCTGTAAATTATCAATAGATTAATAGATACTTGTCATAATAATTATCAAAAGATAATCTATATATTAATCTATAGAGGCTTTGTGGTGAAACATGTGGGGAAGCTATGGCAAACCTGCACAACCTACTAAGAAGCAGAGATCCTATCTTGCTGACAAAAGACTGCATATTCAAAGTAATGGTTTTTTCCAGCAGCAATCTATGGCTATGAGAGCTGGACTATAAGGAAAACTGAGCTCTACAGAATCGCTGCTCTCAAACTGTGGTGCTGGGGAAAACATTTGAGAGTCTCTGTGACAGCAGAGATCAAATCAGTCAATACTTAAATTAATTCAGGCTATTCACTGGAAGGTCAAATACTGAAGCTAAAGCTTAAACACTTTGGCCACATAATGAAAAGATGGGACTTACTAGAAAAGACTCTAATATTGGAAAAGATTGAAGGCAAAAGGAGAAGGGGATGGCGAGGAAGAGATGGATAGTGTCATGGAAACAATGAACATGAACTTGGGCAGACTTTGAGTGATAGTGGAGAATAAAAGAGCCTGGTGTGCTGTGGTCCATGGGATCAGAAGAGTTGGACATGACTGAATGACTGAAAAACAACAACCATGGGTGGAAATCGGAAAGGAAGAAAAAGGCATGGATAAATTGTAATCTGTATGATTGGAGGGACTACCTATAACAGTGAAGTCATAGATCTACTCAAGCATTGAACATTTGTATTGTTAATGTATTTTGGCTTAATTTGAAGATCTTCCTATCCACTAATAGGCCCATGAGACCTGCTTAAGTCACAGGAAGCCTAAGTTACATGGGGTGGGAGGAGCTTGCTGAACAGGTGGAACAGGAAAGGGTGGAACAGAAAGGGTGAAGCAGAACTGAGAGGAAGTGAGGTTAGAGCAGTTAAGAATGGTGGGAGAGAGAAGATGCTGGCAAGCAGCTAGGATTGTGAGTGTTTGTGGGAAGTCTTGGGATAGAGTTGCTCCCTACAGTGATAATGTGTATTAACCTCTATGCTACTTGGATAGATTGAACTTACTGGTTTGGAGATTGGGTTTTCTCATGTCTGAATAAATGTTTTGCTTCTGTTATCTATATGAAGAGTTTGTCATATTTTGCGATTCAGAACCACATCAGCATATTCACAGCAATAGCAACCACCATGAATATGGCATTGGCAATACAACATTTTATCATATATTTTTCTTACATCTAAAAGATACAACAAATTGCATAGATAAAAACAAGTAAATAAGACCAGTAAATTCAAATGTATCAGAGCTGGGAATGTGTATTATAAATGTCACAAGGCCAGGATCAGGAACTTTAATGTAGAGCTCAGAACACAGGATTAAAAAGGAGTTGGCAAAAGAAAATACTTGAAGACCCATGGTCCAAAGAAAGCAAGGGATCTGCAATAAGATGAGCAATCTAGAGTTAATGAATATACGAATACCATGCATCAGAACAAGGTATGTGACAAAACTAGGTCAGCAAACAGGAATCAGAACACGGAGATACCAAAGTACTGTGTTAAAACAACAGATCAAAGGTCAGGCAGGAACCAGGAAATCCAAAGAAATTGAAAGGTCTGAGAACAAAGTAGGTGTTCTGAATGTCTTGACAAGCAGGTTAGGAACCAAAAGAAGCAATCTGTGCAGAAGTTGGCAAGATTCCAAGTAAACAGTCTGATTGAAAACTCAATCTGGTAATCTGGCAAGAGACACATGTCAGTAGCAAGGAGATACTGATGCACTTAGAAAGAGTTTATAAGTGTACTGCTAAGTAGGAACAAATCTCAGAGCACAGCTTGCAGAGAGAAATAGGTAAATGGGTCCACCTGACTCAAATGTCTTTTTTTCTTACTTAATGATGATTAATAATAATTTCATTATTGTAAAGCAGTGGTGTCAAATTCAAATACAAACAGGGACCACTGAATGATACAAACGATCTCTGCAAGGTGCAAAATGACTTGGAAAAACATATTAATATTACTTACGCTTTGTTTTTATTTTGCTAAATATTCCCCAATTCATTTTAATTTGGCTCAGGCCACACTCAAGAGTGTTATGTGGTGCATATGGCCCATGGACTGCATGGTTGACATCTGTGGTAGAGAAAGCTCTCATTGAGGAAACTCCCTTTAGCAACACAAAACCAGATGTTCTACAACTTATAACATTAGAGAATTGTCAGAGAGGCACCAAGGGGTTAAGTGACTTTGCCAGGGTCACAATAACTAGCATGAGTTAGAGACAAGGCTTAAACACAAGTTGTTCTGACTCAAAAAACTAACCTGCTATATACTTTATACCATGCTGCTTCTCAAAGACTATAGAATGAGGAATACAAGGAGATCCCGGCAAAATAATGAGAAAAGCACAAAAAAAAAAAAAGAATTACCTTATATATCTAAAGTTTAAAATTCTCTCAAGCTACAAGGTAAGGATTTATTTCTACAAAAACAGCAAGGAAAACTGGAAAGCAGTCCAGCAAAAAACAAGTATAGATCAACATCTCATACCACATAGCAAGATAAGCTCCAAATACATATATGACTTAGATATAAAATATCATATCAAAAAGGAAATAACTGTCAAATACAAGAATAGAAGAGTTCATGGGGGAAAAAAGGATACTGAGCATCACAGAAAACAGACGGTTTGCATAAAATTGAAAAACTTTTGCAACAAAATAAAGACAGCTGAAATTAGAACCGAAGTGGTAATGAAGAAAATTAATATTATGCTGTATCATATTAATCCAAAATCCACCCTTTTCCTTATTTTGTCAGACTCCACTTCTCAGACCAGCTCAGCAGGCAGTTCCTAAAGGGTGTGACTGAGTAATGTGATCACTCCCAGACCTGAAGGCATCTACTCCTTAACCAACTTGAGATAGGCCCTTCCCAAGTGGGACTCTCCCTTCTATTTACCAGTAAACAGAGAAACCAGCTTGGACTGGATTCCTCCCCAAAGGACAATTCCGTCCTACTTATTCTTCATCAAATTTAAGGGTCACTAGGTTTCCAAGGGGCAGACTAACCAGGGTGAACCTGATTAAGATAGTTTTGTTTTCTAGCCAAGATTACTAAACATAATTGAGAAGGATTATAGCCATCCACACCTGAAGGTCAACCCACCTACCAATTGGTATTGTCTTATCTTGGTCAAGTCCAAATCACGTTCTATCAGGCTAATCAGAAGGAATACACAGGTAGGTTTAAAAGACCTTGTTTCCCCTCACTCAGGTCTCTGGTCATGGAGAGAGGCCACTGAATCAATTTCTTGGGTACTGCTAGACTAACAAATTGATTATGGTCAGGTCCCTGGCTTTTTGCTGGGGTGTCAGTGCAATTTTACTAACCATTTTACTAACCATTTTACTAACAGTATATGAGTCACTGCTAATAAAATGATACCTTGTCCTGGAAAAAACTATGCCTCAGCATCATTTTTACTCACTACAAGAACAGGGAAAAATCTTTGCATAAGTTTCTCTGGTAAGGGTGTCTCAAGACATAAAATCAATCATTCCAGATTCATAAAAAAGTCATTCTACAATACTTAAGTGCTCAAAGGACTTGAACAGGCAATTTCCAAAAGAAGAAATCCAAATTATCATTATCCATATTAAAAAAGGTCCAAATTGCTAATAATTAGAGAAATGCAAATTTAAAGGAACTCTACAGTTCCACCTGCCACCTAACACATTGATAAAGTTGACAAAAAAGAAAATGAAAGATATTGGAGGAGATGTTGGCAAACGGGCACATCATTATATGTTGGTACAGCTCTGAACTGATCTACTCATTCTGTAAAAGCAATTTGGAACTATGTCCAAAAAGTTACTATACCCTTTGGAGCAGCTATACCACGACAGCCTACATTCCAAAAAGATCAAAGAAAGAGTAAAAGGAACCATATATACAAAATATTTTTGAGAGCTCTTTTTGTGGTAGCAAATTAAGGGGGTGCCAATCAATTGGGGAATGACTGGACAAATCATGATAGATGGATATGAAAAAAAATTCATTTGGATCCCTAGTCTATTCCAATCACTATTAATCAGTTTGATATTTTACACAAATCATATAGGGATAATTAGTTAAAACAGGTTCATATGCAACCACAAGAATGCTAACAAAGACATCTCCATCCTGTTTTACTCAAATTATCCATGTCCAAACCCAGCATGGGTGGGATGCCTTGACGCTTTAGAAAGTCCCCCAATTTATTTTTGTGCTTCCAGACCATTCTTTCTTGTCCAACACGAGCAAGTGAACACGTAATGAACACTTAGTGGAGATGTTCCATGCTTCACACAACCTGTGACCCCCTTCTCCACCCAACTGATATGTCATCTTTGGCCCTCAAAGGGCAAGGTCTATCAACCAATGAAATTCAGTATTTTAACATGCCTCTTTTGCAATATTTGGGTATCAAACCCTATAAAAATAAGGTCTTGGAAGAAGAGGGCATCTTAGATTATGAGGAAGATCTGAGGTCCATTTCATTAGAGGGGACCATGGACCCTTTAATAAAGTTCCATTGGCTCAGAGCTCTGCTTAGTGGTTTTTCTTGCAATTGGGGCAATTATAATCCCCACAGATGGATGAAATGGAATACTACTATGAAAAAAATAATGAAAGGGATAGCTTCAGAGAAACTGAGAAAGATCTAAATGGATTGCTGTCTATACAAATCTACAGGAACAGTGAAGTGAGGTGAATCAGGAAAAAATTTTTTACAAGAGTGTACAGATAAATAACTTTATAAAACTTAATGGTATAGAGAACTGAGCCTGGAGTGTCTTTGTTCAAATCTCACTTCAGATATTCACTAGCTGTGTGACCTTGGGCAAGTCACTTAACCTCTGCTACCTCGGTTTCCTCTACTGAAAAACTGGGATCATAATAGCACCTACCTCCCAGAGTTGCGAGAAAGGATCAAATAAAATAATATTTAAACAACGATCATCCAAGATTCCAGAGGAATGATGGTGGAACATGCTACTCAACTCCTGACAAAGAACTGATAGATTTTTTTTTGGACATGACTAATGCAAAAATATTTTTTGCTTGACAATGCATATTTAGTACAAGGGTTTTGCTTTTCTTTTTTTCTTTATAATGGAAGGAGGTTAGAGTTAGAAGTGAGAGAAAACAGAATTTTGTTAATAGAAGAAATAAAATGAGATTTTTAAAAATGCTAAAGATATTTGACATAAGGCAGAGAGGGACTGTACCTGAACTGAGATGTTAAGAACTGCTAATACATATAAAGGAAAAGATCTATAAGAAGTGATATGAAACAGGATAAGCAGTGTCAACACTGTATATAAACTTTAAACAACTATGTATATTTTAAAAACTAATGACAAAGTCAGAGGAACTCAAAGCAAATGAATATTTTTTTTAATTCATTTTGCTATACTTTGCTAGATGGCAAGGGAAGTGGAAGAGAGACAAAGGCAGTAAGACACAGAAAAAGAAACAGAGAGAGAGAGAAAGAACACACCGTGGTGCAAAAAGAGATCCTAGCCTTCGAATTCAGGAAGATCTAAGTTCAAGACCTACTCCTGACACATGCTGGCTGTGTGACCCTAGGCAGGTCTTTTAGCCTCTTAATACTACCAGGCATCTCTCTAAGACTAGAAGTTACAGAATAATTATTGATTTGTATCAGTAGAAGGATTTTCCTTGCTAGGAATGCCTTGCATTAATGAAATCACAGGTCCAGACCAAAAAAAGTGGGGGAGAGGAATAAGTTATATATTATATTCATTACCTTGCTTGTGTACTTATGGATATTAAGTTTTCAAAGAAAAGTTATTTTAAAAAGATAAATGAGTTATTCTGCAGAGCATATCATATATACTCCTGAATTTTTGACACTAAACTAGAATAATAATTTTATGTCATGATATTTTGATTACAGCAGAATGTTGAAGACAGAAAGACAGGCTTGAAACCAGGAAGAACTGGGTTCAAATCCTGCCTCCCACACATGCTGACTGTGTGACCCTGGATAAGTCACTTAACTGCTGGGACTAAGGGTTTTAGAGATGGTGCTGACCTATGCTAGTAGAAGGAGTCTACTATACCAACAAAATCATTGGTTCAGTCCTTATCCCCTATATTTTGAGAATTAATGCTGAAATTTTATCAGAGTTTAAACAAGTAATTTAACTTTTTGAGATTTGAAATGATTTTCTGAATGGAATACATATTTGAGTTTTGGGGGAGGAAAGTTATCAGAAAAAAATTGATTTGGCTTAGGAATTCTTACACAGTAGATTTTTTTTTGTAGCAATTCACTACTATGAAATTTAATTTGTTGTTCTTTGGGGAAGAAAAAAAGAAAAGAAAAGAAAGGAGCTCCTTGAGGGCAGGGAGTGTTTTTTGCATTTCTCTGTAACTCAGCACTTAGGAGATTGCCTGGCACATAGAAGGCACATAATTGCTTGCTGACTGACTAATGCTGCTTAGGAAATTTCAGTTGCTTTTTTTCCTCAGTACCATTCTTACCCCTAAGATTTCTCTCAACTCCATACTTTCCTCTCTCCTTCACAATTCCCAACTTTTTTTTTTAAGGAAAAACATTAATTGACTCCAAAACTTGTATCAAATCATTAGTGAAAAAGAAAATAGCTACATATCAAGGGTCAAGGAAGAAGAGTTAGAAAGATTTCTAAAATTCAAGAAATGTAGCATAAAACAATGAACAGCACCATTACAATGAATTTCTAGGAACTATACAAATTTGTCAGCTTATATCAAATGAGGAGAAAAGGGATTTAAAACTATATTTACCAACTTTCTTTTTATTCCCTATCACAACTATAGGTCTCTAAGTGTGTATAATAATAATTGCTAATATTTATATAACCCTTTAGAGTTCTGCAAGATACTTAACAGATATTATTTCATCAGGGAAGCATGGAGAAATAGAGGAAAAGTCAAATAATGTACTTACGGAAAAGAGAAAAAACAGAAGATAAAAAGAAAAAAGAGAAAAGAAGAGAAAAGCCACAATAAACCAATGAAGTCTTCATAATGCAATAATACTAAATATAAAACAATGGATTTAAATAATTCTCAAATTTTCTTTCAACATGAAAAGCAACTCCATGTAGTGGGTAAAGCACTGAACTTAGAGTCAGGAAAACCAGGATTCAAAACCAGCCTCAGGTACTTGATATATGACCCAGATTTAAGTCATTTAACTTGTTAATGGAAAAATAACAGACAACACACTCTGCAAGTCATTGGAAAATTCCTTTTGATCCCTATAATTGCTGAATCTGACCTATTTAGTTCTTTATCACCTTTGCTGCTGGATCTTGTCACTCAATTCCACCACTAACTTACATCTATTTGCTGGGGGTGGGAGGTGCAGGGTGTCTTTCTCCAGAGCTTCTGAGTATGGTACAATACAGAACAGCACTGAATTTAGAGTCAGAGAACCCGAGTTCAAACCCAACTCTGCTTGGGCAAATCATAATCTCTCTATGCCTCAGTTGCTTCATCTGTAAAATGAGGGGCTGGCCTCAATGACTCCAAAGGTCCATTGTAGCTCTAAATATATGATCCTATGAATGGGTCAGAGGATTCATAAGTTCTGGAATGAAATGTAAAATTAAGTTGATGAAAGAACTAATTTATCCTCTTATCAATGACTGATGATATAAAAAAAAGCCCACTCAGTTATAGGTTCTATGTATTAAATCTTACCGTGGCCTTTGTTTGTGCCATGTAGTCCTCCTCCATTTTACTAAGGCGCACATTTGTGTCCTCAAGCAATTCTTGGATATTTTCTGTATGTTTCTTTTGAAGTTCAAATTTTTCTTTCTCCATATCTGCAACCACATTGTGAAGCTGCACGATAAAAACAAAAACTTAATTTAAAAAACACATTAGTAGAGGTTTTCATCCTGAAACTCCCCAGTTTCAAATTAAAAAAAAAATCCCCAACTTCTTAAAGCCTCCACTGAAGTACTACTAGATTGTCTCACTGTAGTATACAAGTAACCTTAGATTCTCAGTCTTTCCCAGTGGGGCACTAGTTCTGACAAGTTCTAACAAACTAGAAAAGTTTCAAGCATGGACCCAATGAGAGGGAGACTGTTGCCTGAAAAATATGCTAGAGCCTTCCCCTCCGAGATTACTTTCTATCTACTCTGTACAGACCATTTAAATATCTAAATGATGTATATGTTGCTGCCCCTATTAGAAAGTATATTCCTTGAGGGCAGAGGCTGTTTTTCCCTTTCTTTATATCCTCACCACTTAGCGTAGTATTTACCATGTAGTAATAAACATATAGTAATAAGCCTTTTGACTGACTGGCTAAGTTTAGAGAGCTTCACTCAAGTTGACTGCAAGATGATGAAGTTTTGGGCTATACCAATTCTTTGAAAGGCAGCCTCCATCTCCAACAGAGAGCTAGCCACAGTAAAGATTTAGGTTCATGTTCTCACTCTGGCACATGGGCTGGGTGAAGTTGGAAAAGCGTACATCTCCACAACTTTGCACTAGCTGTCCACCATGACTGGACATTCTGACTTCTCAATGGCACCTTTCAGAATCCCTGGCTTTCTTCAAGATACAGTTCAAATGCAGCCTTCTGCAGGAGGTTCTTCCCATCTAGAGCCATTACCACTCATTCACTCTGTATGTATTGACATGTTGCCTCCCACATTAGAAGGTAAAATCCTTGAAGACAGGGATTTCCTTTCTTTGTATCTGTAGTGCACATCGCAGTATCATTCGCATGTATATATGTATGACTGATTAACTTTATATATGTATGATTGATTAACTTTATATCTCAGGGGTCCAGCCAACTCGCTCAGACCAGAAGTTACATGATAGTTGATGATCTGCATTAGTGGGAGTTAACTGAACAGGAGTTCCCTAAACCGATAAAACCATGGTAGGAAAGAGAAAGTGAATATGTTTTAATGAATAAATTATAGGGGTGCTGCAATCTACATTGGTGAAGGAAGTACCTGCACCGACAAAATTACAGATCCTTGATCCATTGACAAATGAAATATTACAAAATTCAAATATGCATAGACTCTAATCAAAAGTCACGAAATGTACTGTTTTTTTAAATTAAATGTGGAAAGTTAAGAAACATTTTGCATTTTCTATTTCACTTTTTTCCTATTTAAATAATGAAATCATAAGTAAGCATTTCTGTCTCATACGAAAATACCTAACAGGAAAAGATTATAAAGGTGGAATTCCCTTGCCACTTTCTGCATATGATGCCTGACCTGAATAATATTATAATTAGTCATAAATCATGAGACATGACTTTGTACAAATAGCAATGAATAGAGACATTATTTCCTTATCTTTAATGCTTACCTTACTACTTGTATAAAATACCATATGGGTGAAAAGTTAGATTAAAAAAAAATTCTCCTAAAAATCTTAAATGGCTCATAAAGAGAAAAAATAAAGATTGCTAGACTATACATGCCAAATAGGGATGGCTAATCCTATTTGGCACTGATGAAAGGGTTCAAGAAGTCAGATGCACTGTCTATGGTTAAGTCCAGTTTCACAGGAATGTAGGGTTTTTTCCTCCATATACTCTGAATGGTTTAAAGCTTGAAGTTACGTGTAGTGCCACATTCTGAATCAGCTTCTCCGAGACTGTACAAGTCTTTAAGTCTTTGCTGACCAATGCATCATTAACAACGAATGTTCTGTCCTAAGTAGCAGAATTCAGTGACAACATTCAATTCTTTATTTCTAGTGAAAAAATCATAGGCTATGATTTAATCAATCAAAAAAGTTTGTACATATCCTCAATATTCTTCAAACTCTACCATCGGTCTGCATAACTACACAGTCTTTATGATATCATGATTAGATATGCTTTCTCAATGTGAATCTTCAGAGCAATCATTCAATACACAAATCCCTAGGTCATTAATACCATGAGTAATGATCTTGCTTGTAAGATTGGTTAGTTGGGCTTGTCATATACCCCAAAACAGACTATGACACTGATTTCTATGTTAGTTGTTGCATATTTAAATACACCCACATAGGAAAAACTCAAATGATCCTGGACTTATGATATACCACATTGCTTCACACCATTGATAATAAGGACTAGTCTAGCTCTTTGTTTGATCCCGATTCATATAAAGGTGTATCCTGGCATTCCAAGTCAAAGCAAAGAAATTGTTTCTCTGCTGCTTGTGCTAATTTTGGCCTAGCAGTTAACACCAAGAAAACACAGGTGCTCTATTAGCCAGCACCACACCAGCCATACAGCAAATGGAGAAATTTTGAATGCTGTGGATAAGTTTGCTTACTCTGGCAGTATATTTTCTAGTGATGTACATATTGATAATGAGATTGATCCATGCATTGCCAAAGCTAGCTCAGTGTTTGGGAGGCTCTAAAGGAAAGTGTGAGAGAGAAGAAGTATTAGACTGATTACCAAACTGAAGGTCTACAGAGCCATTGTTAACCTTGTTGTATGCCTCTGAAACCTGCTCATGCCAGGAAACTGAATCCCTTCCATTTGAATTGTCTTAGGAGGATTCTGAAGATCACCTGACAGGGTAAGGTAGCAGACACTGAGGTCCTTACTTGAACTAAACTGCCAAGATTCAAATTCTACTGTAGAGATGGCAACTACGATGGGCTGGCCACATTGTTTGAATGACAAACATACGTTTGCCTAAAAGACTATTTTATGGAGAACTCACACAGTGTAGAACTCCCACAGTTGGTCAGAAGAAGTGATACAAGGACACGCTCAAGGTCTCTCTGCAGAACTTTGAAACTGATTGTGTAACATGGGAGACACTGGCACAGGACCGCCCACCATGTTGTCCCCTCATCAGAGAAGTGCTGTGCTCTTTCAGCAAAGCAGAACTGAAGTAGCTCAAAAGAAATATAAGAGGCACAAATTTAGAGAATCCATCCCAGATTTTGGAAATATAACCCTTTTAAAAAGGAGATTGCCCATACTAATAATAAAGGCAGAATAGTATAGTAAATAGAGAGCTAGCCTTGGAGGCAACCTTAGAGTTCCTCTCCTGCACAAATTGGCTATGCAGTCCCAGGAAAATGACTTAAATCTCTCAGAACTCTAGGCAGCTCTTTAAAACTGGAAGTTACAAAGAAGGTGCTGATTTGCTTTGATAGAGGGAATCTCCTTATAAAAGATCTCCCTATACCAGGGAAATGATGGGTTCAGTCCTTATCCCTAATAATGATGGCATTTTTAGGTTATTATATCATTATATTGCCTTTCATAAAGATTCCATGTGTTTAGAAAGAGTCTATATTAATATCTAATAGGTTCCTTTTGCTGCTTGACATTTTCAGCATTCTGAACTTTTACCATTCTTCAAAGTAATGCTGAAATTTTCCAGGATAAGACAAAGGCCAAGTTGTAACACTCTGGCAGGCACTTTATACTTTACAAACCTTCATCCTCAGTGGTAGAAACTAAATTATTTGGATTGTTGAATTGTTACTGTCACTTCTGTAAAATTCCATCTGTCTGTGATGACAGTATAGTAACTTGCGTTCTGTAAGTGCTCTGAAATTGTGAATAAATCCATAGATGCTCTTGAGGCCTTAGTTTGATTACATCTTACATGATCTTGGATCTCTTCATCCTTGGCACACCACCAAGGGCTTGAGCACAATAGTCTGAGTTGTCTAGATACTTGATTTTACTTCAGCCTTCTCAAGCCATGAGGAGCTATAAGATACTGGTAAAACATGGCTTCCTTTGCCACAGATAACTTGTTCTCTTCTGTGATTTCCATTTTACCAGTTGGGGAAGCATTACCTAACAGTCCCCATGACTACCTGCTAGATTTATTGATAGCTTCATTTTTTATTATGTTGCTGTACTACTGTTGCATATGAGGCTGTCTGCTCCAAAGGGAAATATAAATATGCTCATTAGCAACAAACTGAGCAAAAACTCTCTCTTCTTCCTGTCTCCTATAAAGAGATCTCAAATAGAAAATCAGGGACTGGGGATATCGGGAAAAGAGAGAAGAGGAGACAACTACACAGACATTAATAACACCTTATATTTGCACGTCCCTTTAGAGCTTTGAAAGCACTTTCACATACATTTTCAGGAACTTCACAATAATCCTGTGAGACAGGCAGGGTAAATATTATCATATATATTTTGATAACAAAGAACATAAGGCTCAGAGAAGAATAGGTCACTCAACTAATAAGTAGTAGAAGTCAGGACTCAACTCTAGGTTCTCCTGGTCCAGTACTCTCTCCATTATATGTAACTACAATAAGCACAGGAAAATGACATTTTGAATTTAAGGAAACTAGGAACTAAAGGAAGACCAAGACAAGAGAAAGAAAAAAAAACCCAACCCAAACCCACAAATCTATCCAAATTAAACTTCCCCGGCTAGTCTTTAATGTGGCTGACCCCATGGCAGCAAAGTTTTAGCTATCTGTCTGTGCTGCTGCCTGCTGCTAAGCGCAATCTTACTAATTCAGATTAATGTAAACTCTTGAAAAAGTTAAATATCAGATAATGTCAAAAAAAAAAGGCAATTCTCTTGAAATTGAGCAGTTGTGTTCAGGATAATGAGATTTTTATTGCATCAACTGAATGAAAAGGCAAGAAATTATGCCATTGTCTTAGGACTATATCTAAAAAATAGTTCAAATCTCCAACTGTAAAGTCCCTATAAGTGGATATCATTGAGTATTATGTAGTAGTTGCATGTAAGAAAAGTCACTACAAACATTGTATTAACAAGAGTTTGATCAGTGAAAATTATTTCACAAGATGACTCAACAAAATTTTATCTCATTTATTTTACATACTTTACCTTTTTCTCCCAATCATTGTTCAAAGATTCTGTGCTTTGTTCACATAATTTTTTTAACTCCGCAATCTGATTTTCTTTAGTCTCTCTAATCACTTGAGAGTCACGAATAAGAGTCTGGACTGTCAAAAAAAAATCAAAACAGTTAGATGAATCTAAGATGTAACTTTATAAAGTTATTGCCGATTTGATACATTAATAAAAAGATAATTTTCATTTTTCAAGATCAAACTAATAAACTGGTATTCCTAAGCATAATTATTTTGCTGTCATTTTCTAAAAAATTATGCAAAATATTTTTCTCGTGACTTAAATGCCCATTTTCATACCAGCTACTTGAAGTATCTGAGAAAAAAATAGAATTTTGACCTTAGTGAATCCTTGGCATTTAGATATAAACCTAAATTTGGCATCAGACATTGCTCAAATTTAATATTTACTCAGCTTAATTAGGAATTTTCTTACTTTTCAAATTAACAAAAGAATCCTAAAACCTTACAAAGAAATTTCACTTACCATTGCATTTTATAGCAAGTAATTATAGTATATTAAACTAAGTAAATCAAAGGCTTTAATAACTATAACAATTTTTAATGGTGCCAAAACTAAACTTGATTTTTAAAGTTGGAAAAGCCTTAGTAAATGATTTTTATTTTGCTTTAGCATTATTTTTAATTTTATGATTTTAAAATGGGAAAGATATGAAATTTCCAAGAACTTTTTTGACAGCTGAAAATATTAGGAAAAAGAAATAATTCATGCATTGTTCACTAGTAAATTTCAGCAATGGCGAGTGTTGGAACCACATATAAAAAATATGTATCTTCTCATAGGTAATTCCATTTATTGAATTAGCTAGCATTTATTGAACTAATTTCAGGAGAAAAAAGTTGCCATAAGACATCTTCTTTCCACCCACCATGCCAAACCTCATCTTCTCAATTTTCTCATTTTTGTCAGGGATACCATCATTCTCTAAAAACAGCCAGGCTTCTTTCTCCCCTCTCTCATGCTTACCAAACTAGTCCTTCCACCTAAGCTCTAGAGCTCATTATTCATATTTACTTCCAGCCCTCATCAACCGTTGTTCAGGTAATTAAGGTGGGACTCTTTTTTTTACTGTTTTCTCTTTTAGAATGCTAAAGTAATCAAATGCCTTTGATTAAGTCTTGCTAGGTGCACAACCCCAAGCCCACACCCTTTTGCTAACTAGATATGAAGCCCCAGGCCCACACCTTTTTGTTGATTAGGTTTGAAGCCTTCTGGCCCTAAGAATGGTATATATACTCCTGAGGTTAGCATTTTGCTTTGGGGCTCTCACTCTCAGGAAGAGTGTCCTGTGATTGGACTAGACAAGACTCTGGGCGGCCACTGTTAAACTCCCAGCTTGAAAACCCAGATGTTGGTGCTTCCCCAGTAACTATATACTGAGATGTTGGACAAAAAGCTAGAAGCCTGTTTACTGGTTTGTGTTAATTGATCTATTGATATGTTCTGTTTGCAATTTCTGTTGGTATTTGCTCTGAAGTTCACAGTGCTGGATTTTCCCCCTGAACTAAGTGAATGATATATGCATGTGTGATTAAAGTGAAATTGTTAACCTCTTACAGTTGCTTTCCTTAGAAAAGCAGATCAAAGAACCTGTGCTGGCAGGTCTTGTTGCTGGTCTTGTTGAGTCTTACACCTCAGCAACAGCTGCAAGCACCATTGTTGTTAGAATCATCCATCAACTTACATTCATGTAACTCAATTGAAAAAGTATCTATTAAGTACTTACTAGGTAAAAAAGCATTGTACTAAGTGAGCACATTTCTAGATAATTCACAATTAATCTTTTTAAGATACCACTTCATCTCACCATTCCTCTGCTCAAAAATCTTCAATAATATTGCATCTCCATCTCTAGTTAAATTTTGCTATAGGCCCTGACATTCAATCTCACTAGGCTTAACTCAGACTATGCTAATTCCTAACTTTCTATATGTTATTCCTCATTACTAAAACTCCTATCTTTCCTTTCCATCTATCCAAGTCATGAGTCCTTTCCATTAATTCCTGCCAAGTGGCTTCTCCACATACAGATCATCCAGAACAAACACTGGATTATCTTCAAATTAGTAGTCTGTATATACCTTTTTTCACAGCTCTCTAATTGTTACACATATATAAGCCTTGCATTTTGATTTTTCCCCTACAGTGCCTAACTACTAGTCAAGGTACATTACGTTAACAAATGGATGGCTCAAGTATTGCACTTGTACCTGGAAAACTGCACTGGAAAATTTCAAGGACTGAGAGAAATGTACTGAATAGATACTACATGCAGAATTTATAGGAGGATATTAACAAGAATCACACAGGAAGAGAAAACATGGAAAGGATACAACCTACACTAGAGAAAGTATACATATTTACAAGATCAGTGATCCTTCTGTGTCTAGCATAATAGCAGTATAGTAGGCCCTCAATAAATATTTACTAAATTGTTTAATAAAAACAGGACATACTTTCCTAGGCCTCAGGTAGTAGTAGAGGACAGGTAACTGACAATACCCATAGAATCCAGTAGACCATATACCACAGCAATCCATGGGAGGTCTGACAAAGAGCACATGATCAAAAAGGTACATATAAAGTAGCAACAGTATAGGATTCTCCCCAATTCCCTTCCAAAAAAATATCACTTACCATGAGTAAGTATAGAAACATGCATATATTTATTTATTCTAGGTTCCCCATTCCCAACAGCTATTCTGGTTGCAAGAGACATAAATACACACACACACACACACACACACACACACACACACACACATTCATATATGTATAACTATCTACAACCACCTATCAACAAGAAAATAAAATGAAATTTTCTATTAAAAGGATTATGTTACATCACCTTTTTTCTCGAGGTTTCTAACAGTATCTTCAGCTTCATTTTGTTTAGTTTTATATAAAGTTTTCAATTCTTCTATCTCATTGTTCTTTCTTTCTAAAATCTGTGAACATTTAAAGCTTTTTAATAACTATTACTTTTTTTCACACATTGAACATATGTGAAAGATAAATATCTGCTACAACGAACAACACAAAACCCAACTTAACATTAATAATAATGATAGCTTCTGCTTATATGGTGCTGTAAGATTTGCCAAACAAAATTATCGCACTTGATCCTCATACTCATATCAACTCTTTAAAGAGGTATGAATATCACCCCCACTTTACAAAGGAGGAAGCTCAGAGGTTAAGCTATGTTCCTAAAGTCATAAAGTGCCCGAAGTAAGGTCTGAACCCATCTAGAGAACTCAGTCAAATTCATACGTATGTGAATCATTCTGCCACTGAAAAACGGTCAAAGGATATGAACAGTTAGTTTTCATAAAAAGAAATCAAAGCTCTCTATAGTCTTATTTAAAAAAGTCTCTAAATCATTATTGATTGAGAAATGCAAATTAAAATAACTCTCAAGTACCACCTCAAACCTATCAGATTGCCTAATATGACAGAAAAAAAATGACAAATGTCGTAGGGGGTGTGGAAAAATTGGACACTAATCCACTGTTGGTGAAGTTCTGATGTGATTCAACCATTCTGGAGAGAAATTCAGAATTAAGCCTAAAGGGCTATATAAAGCTGTGCATACCCTTTGACTCAGCAATACAACTACCAGGTCTATATCCCAAAGAGATCAAAGGAAATGGAATATTTTGTAGCAGCTCTTTTTCTGGTAGCAAAGAATTGGAAACTGAGGAAATGCCCATCAATTGGAGAACGGCTAAATAAGTTGTGTTATATGATTGTGACAGAATACTATTGTGCTATAAGAAATTACA
>CM053626.1:169017372-169034268 GCA_028646595.1 Phalanger gymnotis
TTATTGCTGTTACTGTATACAATGTTCTCTTTGCTCTGTTCATTCCCCTCTTCATTATTTCATGCAAGTCTTTCCATGTGTTTCTAAGATCACCGAGCTCACCATTTCTTATAGCGCAGTAGCATTCTATCACAATCATATAACACAGCTTGTTCGGACATTCCCCAATTGATAGGTATCTCTGCAATTTCTAGTTCTTTGCCGCCACAAAGAGAGATTCTATAAACATTTTAGAACATATAGGTTCTTTTCTATTTTCCCTAACCATCTTTGGAAAGAGACCTAGTAGTGGTATTGCTGGGTCAAAGGGTAGAAGACAGATTAATAATTCATTGGACATGATACCAGATTGGTTTCCAAAATGGCTGGATCAATTCATGATTCCAGCAACAATGAATTAGTGTCCCAATTTTTCTATATCCTCTCCAACATTTGTCATTTTCCCCTTCAATCATTTTAGCCAATCTGATAGGTGTAAAACAATATCTCAAGGCTGTTTTAATTTATATTTCTCTAATCAACAATGATTTAAATCATTTTTTCATATGACTAGAAATTGTTTTGATTTCTTCATTGGAAAAGTGCCTATTCATATCCTTTGACAATTTATCAATTGGGGAATGACTAGTATTCTTATAGATTTGACAAAGCTCTTTATATATTTAGATATGAGACCTTTATCTGATAAACTGCCTATAAATTTTTCCCCCAATTTTCTGCTTTCCTTCTGATCTTGGCTACATTTGTTTTATCCATACACAAACTTTTTAATTTAATGTAATCTAAATTATCCATTTTACCCCTATCTTTGCTCTCTATCTCTTGTTTATTCATAAATTGTTGACCTATCCATAAGTCCAATAAGTAATATATTCCATTTCCTTCTAATTTCTTCTAACAGTTCTCTTTATATCTAGGTCACATATCCATTTTGACCTTATCTTAATAAATGGTGTGTGTATATATATATGTATTGCTCGAAGACCAGTTTCAGCCATATTGCTTTCCAGTTTTTCTTTTCTTGAACTTCAAGTATGTATTCATTATGTTCTATTTTGTATTATATTTGTCCGTGTAGGTATCATATTTATTTGCATAGGTGAACTAAGCGAGTTCACAGTCTAGTAGGGAAATATGACACCAACAGAAATAAATCAGCATCAGATCCTTCTATCTTCCCTAGTGCTTAGCACTATGTTATACAAATAAGAGATACTTACCACGCATTTTTGAATTGTTGAAACATATACTTATATGAAGTAACTGTCAGGCATATTTTTTCAGAGATTCTATTTTGACAATTCATTATGCTAATAAGTATTGTTAAAATAATTAAATATTGATTCCCAAATGTTTTTGGTTATTATTTTTATCTTCATTTAAAGAAAAATCACCAATTAACCACTGTTCATTTTGAGTTCTAAAACAATCTGATAAACAACTTCCAAAAATTCCTACTAAACTATCAACTACTTGAGAAAAGGGAAGTTTTATACATCTTTATATCTCTCACAGAATTATTTGGATATACTAGGCATGCATTAAATATTTGTTTAATAAACAACTGTATCTTACCTTCTGAACATCAGTATCATGCTTCTGTTGTAATTTAAGTTTTTCCTCATGAAATTTGCCTTCTAATATTTTTGTTTTCATCTCCAACTTTAAGGGAAAAAAAGAATTTTAAATTGTAACAAATTAGTTTCCTTTGTGATATATAAAATTAAATTTAAATTAAGCTAAGCTCTTTGATGAGGAACTTATATATTTCTTCCTGACAATTCTTACTATATTTCTAAGAATGGAAAAAAATTTCAAATACAGATTTTTATCTATCTTTTACTTCTAATTTAATTTTAAAGAGATCACTTTTTAAATTTTGTATCTAAAATAACTTTAATTTTATATATGTGTGTATATATGTATATACACACACATACATAGAGAGATACACACATATAAACAAAATTTCCTTAACCTATCATTTTAGCTATGAATATCCTGTCTCTAACGCCACTCTTTCCATTTACATGTGTCTTCTGAAAGTGCTCATGTGACTTTACGCTATCTGTGCCTATAAGTGAAAATATCAGAATAGGGAATTGACTTGTTATTTCATTGGTACAGGTAACTTCCATATGAAGAAATTCCTTTTTCCAACAGAGCTCAGAACTTTCACTGCAACTTACAGTCTTGGAGAGATGCCTAAAGCATTCACAGGTTAAATGACTTGCCCACGATGATATAGCCAGTATATGTCAGAAAACAAACTTAAACCCATGTCTCCATATTTTCAAGGCCAGCTCCCTACTCGACAGCCCACAATTCCTTTCAGAATGAGGCCTCTCAGAGGTTTCGCAAAATTAGAACATATACCATATTAATCTTATACATTTTATTTATATGAACAAATCTCCTCAAGTACTTTTTTAAAAAGTCTTTCCCGAATACTTAACACTCTAAGATTCTTTTTTTTTTACACTCTAAGATTCTTAAGGGGAATGACTTTGTTCATTTTATGTTTATTGTAACTTTCAGCCCCTTTCCAGCAACATAGAATTTTCTTCACAAATGTTTGTTAGAAATAATGACAATGTATATAAAATTTAAGCTATCTCATTAAAAATTTTTAAGAGGAAAAAAAATGAAACTAACAAATACAAATTATAAAAGGGAATGGCCACTAGCAACTTTACTGCACTCACTAAATAGCTCTTCAAAGTTGTGTTTATAATAAAACACTTTTTGTTAGGCCAATTTTCTTGCAAAGCATTTGCACTACATTCCACTCACCTACAAATATAAAGCAAACTGTCACACTTTTAACACAGAGTATCTTTAAAAAATAAAAAAGTTTTAAACTAAAATGGCAAAACTCAAGATGAAGTAAAAAAACATCTGCTCAAAACAGGCATATATCATATCAGTAAAATAGAAACATATGTAATTTTGCAGATAAATACACAAAGAAAACTAAAGAACCATACAGCATAGAAATGTTACGATGGAACAGAGACGGGCTGGCATTCTTTCTAGCCCGTATGAAGGTTCAGGATAACTGACCTGAGCAAAGGAATCTAAAGACAATTTAGGTTCTCAGCTGTGGTCAAGACTAATGATAAGCAAAACTGATAAACAGGAATCAACCCTATCAGGTACTATGGCAAAACTGTCCAGTTCTCACAGAGATTATAATAAAGTGGAGGCAATCTAGGGAAATATTTGAAAAAAGGCCAGGTTGCCTAATAAACAGTGAGAACCAAGTAAGAATCAGTAATACGGGGGCACCTAGGTGGCACAGTGAGTACAGCACTGGCCCTGGAATCAGGAGGATCTGAGTTCAAATCGAGCCTCAGACACTTGACATACTAGCTGTGTGACCTTGGGCAAGTCACTTAACCCCAATTGCCCTGCCTTCCCCCCTGTAAAAAAAAAATATATTCAGTAATAACCAGGTGAGCTGTGGGTCAACACTAAGAATCCACATAGAATAAGAGTTGTTGCAAAGGACTGTTTTCCAGAAGAGGTGAATTGGATGACGCAATCAAAGACAGAGGATATATGGTTGACAGACTATGATCGAGACCAGAAAAGTTGAACTAGTAGGTTAGCCAAGTTAAGTTGAAAGAGAATAGTCAAGATTGATCCCAGAGAAGCAAATTCCACCAACAAATGCTTTTTTTCAGTGCTTCAAGAGCTGGGAAGTAGCATAAATGTATACTCACGTATAACCTTCATTCTAATCTATGAGATAGAATTAATCCCATGGGGCATTAATTTCTAGTGATTCTGTGCTTATGATATGGCTCTTGCTTGTGCCTCCAGTCAGAAAGCAGAATTCTCTAACCCTGGACTGGGGTTTTAACTTCTAGCCTCACACTAGATGTCCCTCTTTATTCAGCAGTTCCCAAAGCTTTCTCATACCCTCCAATCACAAGGACATCACACTTAAAGACAAGATTAGTCACAGTTGCTTATAAAATAAATAGCTGGTTGGTTGGTTTGTTGTTGTCCTTCATTCTCGAAGAGGACCAAAATGAATAAACAGAAAAAACCCAGTAAAGATAAAATTCAACAATTTTTTTAAATGCACAACTAAGGGGAAGTAAGGAAGGGGCAGGTTAGAATCTACCCTTTCCCCCCATCAAGATTTCCCTCAATATTCCTGCTACTGAAATAAGCATAATTTAAAAACAACAACAACAACAAAAAACAACCCACAGTTCTAGATCTTTCCTCTTTTTTATGCAGATCACCTCTTAGGACACTAAAAAAGAGAGAGGACTTGCAGATGTCCTAGTCATTGGATTGTGCTGATGTTATCTACCCTTCTCTCCCACTCTTTCCTCCTGTCCACCACAATCTGCCACAACCATCAGTCAAAATTACACCCACTTATCCCCCCATCCCATTCAACATCACATTTAATTTCTTTTTTCCCCAAACTGAGAAGAACCACAAATCTCAAAAGACTTTGTAACCAACCAACCTTGCCCTGGGCGGTTACACATGTGTAAGGCTGAAAGGCTAGTTAGGTAAGTAGGTCCCATTTTAGCTAACTTGAGGACTTAACAAGAGTCATATAGTCACACAGTCGGGTGGGCTGGGGGTCAACACTATGAGGTGAATAACCATGTTGGCAAGTTCACAACCATTCTCACATCATTGTCACTGAGCTCAAATCTGGCCTCAGACACTTGTTTTTATTGTTCATTCTTTATTTTCAAGGATCAGTGACATCACGATGTTCAAGTAAGGGTATGGTTTGTTTGGCTATAGCTGATCAGACCAATGGGAGTCTGGAAGGTCCCTACAGATCCTGCACAAATGGTCACTAAAACGTTTAGAGTGAAAGTGGCTCTGAATTTGTGCAGCTCCTCTTTTGCTTCTACGATTCTGCTTTGCTTATGGAGTACAGTGCCTTCTTTGATGAGAGCATGCCATGTGGAGAGTCCTGTGCTGATGTTTCCTACGTTTCACAGATAGTATTAAAGTTCTTCAGAGATACCTTAAGAGTGTCCTTCTTCTGACCCCCATGTGAGTGCTCTCCTTGTGTGAGTTCTCCATAAAATAGTCTTTCAGGTAAGCATGAATTTGGCATGTGAACTATGTGGCCAGACCACTGAAGTTGCAATAGAGTTTGACTATTTGGCGGTCGAGTTCCTAGAGAGGACCTCAGGACCTTATTTCCCCAAGTGATCTTCAGGATCTTCCTGAGACAATTCGAGTGGAAGTGGTTCAGTTTTTCTGAAGTGGTGCCAATAGACTGTCCAGGGTTTGCAGGTGTACGACAGTGTGTTAGCATGATGGCTCTGTAGACCTTCAGTCTGGCATGTAGCCTCGTACCTTTTTTCACCCACACTTTCTTTTGGAGCCTCCCACACACTGACTTAGCTCTGGTAATATGTGCATCCCCCAATCATCTGTATGGACAGCCCCGGAGAGTATACTGCCAAGGTAAGTGAACTTTTCCACAGCATTCCAAATGTCTCCATTTGTTGTGACCAGTGGTATGGACAACGCTGTACTGGCTGGTGGAGGACCTCTGTTTTCTTGATCTTGATTGTCAGGCCAAAATTAGCACAGGCTGCAGAGAATTAATCCGTACTGTGTTGCGTCTTGGCCCCAGAGGCTGCATTGAATGCACAATTATCCATGAACAAAAAGTTGTGCACCAAGTTCCCCTTCACTTTGGTCTTAGCTCATAGTCTTTTCAAGTTAAATAGCTTACCATCAGTGTAGAATCTGACAAGTGGCATCTAACAAGATTGTGAAAAACATTATACTGAAGAGCATAGAAGTAAGAGCACAACACTGCTTCACTCCATTGGTGACTGAGAAAGTGGGAAAGCATTGCCTTCTTCCAGAACCCTTGTGGGCATGCCATCGTTGAAACCGGCATGCAATGCTGGTGAACTCCTCTTGGCAACCCAATTTCACCATGATCTTCCATAGGTCCTTACACCTGGCAATATCAAAAGCTTGGTCATGTCTACAGACGTTGTGTGTTGAGCTCTATTCTGCTCCTAGCATTTCTCCTGGAATTGTTTAGCTGTGAGACCCTGGACAAGTCACTTAACCCTGTTTGCCTCAGTATTTGTCTGTAAAATGAAATGGAAAAAGAAATGGCAAATCACTACAGTATCTCTGCCAAGAAAATCCCTAAATGGGGTCACAGAGAGTCAGACACTATTGGAATGACTGAGCAACAACAACAGAAGGCACTTAATAGAATAGTTCCCTGTTATATAATAGAATTTTCCCTGTTAATGTGGGTCACATCCTCCCAGAAATACATAGCATCCAATGAAAGAATGGGCATGCACGTTAATTGAGAGGTATATGTGTAGGGAAGACAGGTAGCCCAGGCAGTTGGCCTTCATAGTACTCCCTACAGGGAATAATATTTTTACTAGGCTTCTTGTAATGCTACATCTCTGGGCCTGATCTTCTCTGTACTTCATCTTTTTTGGCTTGCTCTCTGCTGGGAGATGCAGCTATTGCACAGGTGGCTCCAAAGCAAGCTATTTTGTTGATAGGGGGAGGAAAGAGAGACAAATTCCCTCCGACCTCATTGTCCTTGGGAAGACCTATTCCCTTCTAAGGGTTGGATTCTACCTCCATAGCTGGTTCTGTTTTCAGCTTCCAGAGAAAATTATCTCAAATGACAGCACTCCTGTCTCAACTGACTCCAGAGATGGAAACTGCTTTTTAAAGGCTACCAGTGACTGATCCTTGAGCCAGCCAATAGCTATTAGCTATCAGGTTGGTGGAGCAACTTCTTTTTATCTTATAAAAGAGTATAAATAATTCTTTTGTATAAGCTACATGTGTATAAAACACTTCTTTGTGTCCCAGTTTGTCACCCTTTCCAATTTTTGGATGGGCCCCTTAGGGCTTTAGCCACTGAAGGTCTACTTTTTGCAAGGTGCAAAATGATCCACTTGGAATCTTAAAGGAGTGCATTCTTTTTTTTAATTTAAGTTTGTTTATTTTTAGTTTTCAATATTCATTCTGTAAGTTTTGAATTTTCTCCCCCTCCCTCTACCCTCCCCTCCTCTAGACAGCATGCAATCTGATATAGGCTCTACATATACATTCCTATTAAACATATTTTCTCATTAGTCGTGTTGTATAGAATAATTAGAATGAATGAGAGGGACCATGAGAAAGAACAAAACAAAACAAAAAGAAAATAGTCTGCTTCACTCTGCAATCAGACTCCATAGTTCTTTCTGTGGATGTGGATGGCATTTTCCATTGTGAATCCTAATGTGAAATGGGGACAGTTGTGAGGATCAAATGAGATAATATTTGTAAAAAGTGCTTAGTATGGTATCTGTAGGTGATATATAAATCCTTATTCCCTTCCCTTCCCCTAATATATGAAACTGATACAGTGCTTTAATTTTTCAATCTTTTTGGGCACACACACACACACGCACACACACAAAATCAGGGTTCCTCCAGGGAGTATTGATGAGTATAGAAATCCTTTCTTTAGCTTTTCTTTGGTAGTCTGAACTGACCTGATTTTCCTTCCATTTAGCACAAAAATGTACTTATAGACTCATAATGAGGAATTACTCAGTTGGTCATTAGTATTTGGAATGAGTTTGTAAATTAACTGCTTTTTCCTTGTTGAAGAACTTCCATAAGTAATCGAATTCTTGGGGCCTCGTTCAGGAGTCAGCCTACAAATTTTCTACAATGGAAACTTGTCTTATGTTTTGTGATCTTTCAAATGGATTATTGTGCTCATGGCTTAGAAAAGCACACCCTCTGATACCACAAGCAAATTAGGAGACCATGGAATAGTTTACCTGTTAGATCTACAGATAAAGGAAGAATTTAGAATCAAACAAGATATAGAGAGCATTATGAAATGTAAAATAGATAATTTTGATTATATAAGGTTTAAAAGTTTTTATACAAACAAAACTGATGCAACCATAATTAGGAGAGCAGACTCAAATGTATAAGAATATCATTCCCCAATTGATAAATGTTCAAAGGATATGAACAGGCAGTTTTCAGATGAAGAAATCAAAGGTATCTATAGTCCTATGAAAAAATGCTCTGAATGACTATTGATTAGAGAAATGTAAATTAAAACAACTCCGAGGTACCACCTCACATCGGTAAGATTGGCTATGATGACAGAAAAGGAAAATGACAAATGTTGGAGGGGATGTAGGAAAACTGGGGCACTAATGCACTGTTGGTGAAGTTGTATACTGATTAAACCATTTTGAAGATCAATTTGAAACTATGCCCAAAGAGCTGACAAACTGCATACATACCCTTTGATCCAGCAACATTACTACTAGGTCTGTTTCAAAAAGAGATTTTTTTTTAAAGGGAAAAGAAAGGATCTATTGCACAAAAATATTTATAGTAGCTCTTTTTGTAGTGGTTAAGAATTGGAAATTGAGGGGTTGCCCATCAATTGGGGAATGGCTAAAAAGTTTTGGTATGTGATTGTATTGAAATATTATTGTGCCATAAGAAATAATGAGCAGTATGATTTCAGAAAAAGCTGTAAAAACTTACATGAACTGATGCAGAGTGAAGTGAACAGAATCAGGAGAACATGGTACATAGTAATAGTAATATTGTACGATGAACAACGGTGAATGATTTAGCTATTCTCAGGCAATACAGTGATCCAAGATAGTCCCAAAGATTCATGATGAAAAATGCTCTCTGCCTCCAGAGAAAGAACTGATGGTATCTAATTACAGACTGAAATATATTATTTTTGCCTGCCTCCCTCCCTCCTTCCCTCCCTCTCTCCCTCCCTTCCTTCCTTCCTCCCTCCCTTCCTCCCTCTCTTCCTTCTTCCCTTCCTTCCTCCCTTCCTTCCTCCCTCCCTTCCTTCCTTCCTTCCTTTCTTCCTTCCTTCCTTCCTCCCTCCCTCCCTCTGCCCCTCTCTCTCTCTTCCTTCTTTTTTCTTTTTTGTTTGTTTCCCCCCTACAAAATGACTAATATTGAAATATTTTACATGATTACACATGTATAATGTGTATCAATTGCTTGCCATCTCAGAGAGGAAGGAAGGGATAGAACTTGGAACTCAAAACTCAATGACGAATTTAAAAATTGTTTTTACATGTAATTGGGGAAAAATGAAATATTAAAAAAAAGAAAAGCACACACTCTCATCTTCTAATTCTTGCCTAGCTTATGTTACCTGATCTGGGCACAACTAACATGAAATCTTTTTGTCAACTTCCCTCTTAAGCAGTTTTCTTCTGTTCATTTCATCTTACATATGTAATTTCTGTGTCTGTCTTAGAAGTTTGGTCAGGTTCTTTGGACACCTAATGCTTGTGTCTGCGTGCTTGTTCTGGGTTGGAGAGTAGCAGTTAGAACTGCCACATTTTATACTTATTGGGATTGGTAGATGTGTTGAAGGAAACCTAGGGTACCAAGATTCATTAGGAGAAACTGGCTTGTGATGAAAGTGTGAGTGTCTACTTATGTTCATACCATCATAGGTAATAGAATTTAGAACTAGAAGTAACCTTCAAAATCACTTATCTCTCCCCCCTTTCCCCATCATCTTCTCTCCCTCCCTGCTTCTCCATTTTCCATTTTACTAAAGCCTTGCTGATAGATGGAAGCTCCTTGCCCCAGGTATGCCTGTGTTTATTCCTTGTCTAAAAGAGAAATGATAGAAGAATTCTTTGGGCTGCTTGCCTAGTGTCTAGGCAATACTTACATACTTTGGTGTTACAGCGTGTATTATTAGATTAACTTTTTCCTCATGGCAGATTTTTCTGAGGGGCCTTTGCAGTGTTGTAGGGCTTGGTATAATTAGTACAATGCTATCTACAAATAGCATCTCCATCAGTAAGAAATGCTTCCTTTGTTTGGACCTTAGGCAGAGCATTTAACATAATACGTTTGGCAAAGTTATCTCCTTGTTTAACACTGCGGAACATGATCTACCAAGAATTGAGAGTGATATCAGCTATTGCTTGGACTGTATTCTTCCATTTGCAATGAAGTGGCAAGCTGCAGGTAGATGTAGAACTGAGTCTAGAATTGAGTGAATAGAGCAAGGAGACAAACAAGAATTGCCTTTGGAAAATTTCATAATGTTTTCAGTGATTATAAATTTTTTACAGCTATAAAAACCTAAATATTCTTTTAGTGATGCTTTATGGTGATGAATCATGAGACACCATGCTGCCAATGATGATTTGAATACAAGAAGCAGTAGAACAAACATTATTAAAAATATGTATAATTAGCAAAGGAGTTGGATTGGTCACAAAATAAGAATGAGCATATTAACAAGCTAGATCTTAGAAAATAGATAATAGTTTAGAACTAAAAGAGACCTTAGTTATCCATGCCACTCCTTTTTTTTAATAGATAAAGAACCTGAGGCCTAGAGAATTTAAATGGGTTGGTCACATAGGAGTTGTAGAGCCTGGATTTAGAGGAGTTCTCTTATTCTAAATATAATATTCTTCCTATTATATCATACTGCCCCTCATTTGATTCATTAGTATCTGCAAGATACTAAAAGAAATGAAAACTCTTCATTGAGTTTGGTAGATCCTTTTTGTAGTATTTGTGGGAAAAGTTGGCTAATAATCATTTAGAAAGAGAAAGTGTGGATTGGTGTTGGTTTGCATTGCTGCAGGAAGTATCTATGTTATTGGAATCATGGATCTTTCCAGCCTACTACTTTGTGCTGATTGCTGCATAAAGGCATACACGTTCTGTCTTTCACAGCATTAGTGACAACTCTCAATGACTTCAGACCTGGCATTCTATCCGCTGTCACCCCAACTTTAGGTTGCAAGTTGGGGGGAAGGAGAGGAGACACCAATACACTAAAATGACATTCCCAAAATGAATTCTACATATGGTTTAACTCTGGCTGAGTACATCAGGATTGTCATCTCCTTATTCCTGGAAGTTGTAGCCAAAGATCACATTTGTCTTGTCTTCATTTCTTTTTTCAGTAACTGTATCACATTGTAGATTCATATTGAGCTTGTCATTCATTAAAACCTGCATATCTTTTCCAGAATTGCCACACGGGCACTCCTCTGACAGTTTTGGTAGTGGAGTTGATTACTTTTAATCCCAAGCATAAGACTACATATTTATCCCTTTTAAATTTTTTCCTTATTTAACTTATTTTAGACTGTCAATCTTTCTGGATTCTGACGCTGTCCTCCAATGTGTTAAATATCTTCCTAGCTTTGTGTCCTCCACAAATCTGATATGTATGCCATCTATGCTTTTATCCAAGTCTCTGATAAAAATATTAAACAGCACAGGGGCAAGCACTGATCTCTTAAAAACCAACTACGTGTTTAAAAAAAAAAAATTAGCTAAAACACTGCTCCATTGTTCCACTGCTAACATCAGCTACTACTTCATCTGTAATTTCCACCTATCGACACCTTAAAACTTATAATGTCTAATGAACCACTAGAGTAACCCAGAATGCTTACCCCACCAAAAACATTGATGACTGGCAGCTAAGTGGCTAGAAAGTAGAAAGTAAGAAGTGTCACCTCATTCAACTCTGTTCTCAGATGCCACAATTACTTAGTCTTAGGAAAATTAATACTGAAACTTAGAATTCATTGTACTTGTTTAATGTAAAAATTTATAATAAAAAATTGTGTTCCCTTATTATCCTATGGCTAGGCTTTCAACTATATTGACCACTAATCTTCTGCAGAATGATCATCTACCAGTTGGAGTGGGAGAAAGGGAACATTTTAAAGATCTAATACATATCAATACTCCTATAGTTATTTGCAAAAACTGCCACATACTTTACTTCATTATTTTTGATGGGAGCTTGTACATTCCTGAACTATGTATTTCTAAAAATTTAAGGTCATAAACATTCCAACAAATGTATGACATTAAAAAATAAATTACCAATAAACAAAAATGGGAATACTGTATTTTTGTCCTTTACTAACAGATTACTACTTTTCTAATTAATTTTTTCATTTGTACATCTAACTTTCTGTGCAAGTTGTGAAACAATTTTAGACTACATTGTGAAAAATTCAAATAAAATTATTAAAATGTTTTCTAAAACACTTCTACTAAAATGTTAAACAAGAATCAAAGTTATTTGCCATTCTTATCAAGCTAGATGAAAAAGACTTTTTAAAAAGTAATTTTGTACCCTTCTAAGTAGACACTGGAATTAGAAATAAAATTGGTCTAATTTTTCCATTCTGGTTATGCAGGAAACAATACTCCCCCCTCTAAATCCATGAATGGAAGACATTTTCCCACCCCTACATAAAACTACAGAGAGCTTCCCTACACAGAAGTTTATGGCAACCTAATCACCTCCCAAATGTGAGATGAGGGCCATAACTCCAGATCCGTATATATGTATAGGCATATGCATACATATATAGAACATAAGAATTTACACTAAAATGACCTATTTGAAAAGCTAAATCGTACGCTAACTACATCTGCTCTCTTTCCTCTATGGCTGTATAAAATGTATATTTTATACATGTTACAAAATGTACAAAATTACTACGATATGGTCTGGTCTATATCAATTCTTCAGAAAAATAATTTGCTTATTTATGGAAGCTTTCTTAATTTTAAAAAGGGTATCCGAGATGAGAAGAGGAGAAAAAGAGCGGCAAACATCAATTTTTATTAAAATCTAAATGTTTGATCATATTACAAACAAATGATAATAACACTGCTTTAACCTTTCTGGCTATGTTAAAGAGACCATCTAGTAGGTCATTCTATATTTAGAACACTAAGTTGTGTCTTCATAATGAAAATGGAAAAATATCCTTCTGATTTTTTATTTTTCAATGTGTATTTCCCACAATAAGCATATACTTCCCTAATTTAATATACAAAGTAAACATACCAGAAAATGTGTGTACCATTATTTACTTCCATTAACTTGTCACACAGTATCCCTAAGTAACTGAGGAGGCTTTTAATCAAAAACAACAAATTTTTTGTAATATTCAGTGTTTTCTCACTGATTTATAGCACTTCATATACAACCATAATTTAAGATATGAGAATAAATTAGTGCTAGAATTCATGAAATATTTTCAATAAACTCAATTGTCAGGTCATTTTGATTGAAAATATTTCATTGCTAATTTTTGGCCGAATAATCAGAAAAAAAAAATAAAGCTTATTTTGTTATTTCTATGTCAAATAGATTTATGACAAGTTTTTTCCTAAAATCTCCTAAAGAAATGACTAAAATAGCTAGATTTTCATATACTCTAAACTTAAAAAGTATCAAATTTATATCCATCTTGATTCCATAACTCATTTGAATTCTGAACTTATCTTTAAACACTAGTTTTTGTTTGTATCTTTGTGTGCATCTTGCAGTAGAGGGAATTTTAGCTAAGGGAAGCCAAAAGGGAGAAGTAAGGTGGGGAGAGCACTTTAGGTTTGAAGGATAGCCAAATTTAAAACCACTGAGCCAGGACAGGGAGTGGTGTAAGCAAATTAGAAAAAAAAAAAAAAGAAAGAAAGAAAAAGAAAGCCTGTCAGGATATAACAGGTTTTAAAATAATAACTAGCATTCAATTAAAACTTGAAGGTTTGCAAAGTGCTTTACAGACAGCATCTCATTATCCCCTACTTCTAGACTGAACCCACTCTTGCGATAAAGAATGACAGTTAAGCAAAAATATCAAACACAGGAACCACATCTTACAATGTATACATTATTCAGTCATATTTGTCCTCCAGTCTCTCTACCTTGAGGGGCTAAATATATTTCTTTATATGTTCTCAAGGAAATTCACTTTTCAGTGACTTAGGGTTCCATTTCATTGTCATGATTTCATTTACACCACTGAGGTAATTCTACATGCTGTCTTGGTTTTACTTATTTCACATTCCATCATTTCTTCCATATTTTTATGAATTCCTGGTGTTTGTCATTTCTTACTGCACCACAATGTTTTATTGCATTCATAATACCACACTTTATTTATTCCTCAAATGTTGGGCATCCATATTTTTTCTAGTACCTTCCTTACACAGAATACAACTATGAATAAGTTTAGTATATTTTGCAATGCTGCTAATGCCTTCTACTCTCTTGGCATATATGCACAGTAGTAGGATCACTAGGTCAAAGAATTGGATAGATTAATCACTTAAATAACTCAAAATTGATTGCTGAAATTAGAGGGGCCACTTCACAACTCAACTAACATTCTATTAATATTCCTGTGTTTCCAAGATATCTCCAACATTATCTACATTTATCAACTAGGCCTACTGCAAAATGTAAGGCACAATCTCAGAGGTGTTTAAAAGTGAATTTCTTTTCCTATTACTCATTTGGAGCATGCTTTCATGTAGTGCTTTACAGTTTTAAATCTGTTTTTTGAAACTTATTTATAGTCTTTAACCACTTATCTTATGGAAAATGGGTTTGGTTTTATTTATTTGCATCAATTCTTTCTTTATTTTGAATATCAAAGTGGGTTTTATCATACATGCAAAGGCAACAAAAAACATCATTTCTTAAGACATTTGGTCATCTTGCATTTAACAAACTGTGATGAGTATTTATAGAAAGCCTATCATAAAAATAACTAAAGTTTATTGAAGAGAATTAAAGAAACAGAAATTCTAGGAAAAGTTTGAAAATTAAACCAGCATATCCTTTGATCACCCTTAGACAATGCTGTAGCATGGATTTTTGAAGGCTTGTGGCAGTAGAGTTTAAGCTTGGTTAGGTTTCACCAAACTAGAAAGTTTCAAGTATGGTACTGGCTGATCAAATCTATTTTCAGAGGAAAAAGCTAGTTAAATATGGAGTTTCATCTCCAGTAGGCTGGCCATTTAGTAATTAAGTTATTTGGTCAAAATAACAAATGAATCAATGAAATACTTTAAGATAATCTGAAAAAAAGAATATAACATGCTAAAAAAAATCAGTTTTTATACTATCTAAATGCTATAACTACTTATAATCTAAATGTGAGACTTTTGTCCAATGATAAATGAATAAATATATGCACATACTGTTGTTGTACATCCTTCATTTTCAAAGGACCAATGACATCACAGAGTAATGTCCTGACTTGTGCATGACACAGTCGTCAGCCTCACTTTCTCTTCGAGAGTCACCAAAATCTAGTGGCAAGACAAAAGTCAGGATAACTGGTGATGGCCCAGGATACAGTGGATGACCTTGACATCCTCTATGTCTGACCAAACTCTAAGTGATCCATAGTACCTGCTTCAGTCACCTAGAAAAAATTCAGGCCATTAGAACAAATTGTTCTCATCCATGCATTCCACCAGGGGAAATCTTCAAATGCTTGGAGCAAACATCCCCCTAACTGACAAATGGGTTTGAGGCCTGTTGGTTACCCTCAACCTGATTTAGCTCATCTGCCAAGACAGTTTTAGCAGGGTGTGGTTGCTCTGTATGCTACAGCTTCTTGGTGCCACAAGTGAGAGCTGGGTCAAAGGTAGACACCAAAGATGGATAAGCAGCCCTGAAAAGGGCTCAGCAAGCCCTTACACCAGAGGTGCTAATTTTCCCTGACCACCCCTCCATATATATGCATATATGTATGTATATGTGTGTGTACACATGCATACGTATATGTACATACAGAGAGAATATAAGCATATGTCATAGATATCTATATTTATGCAGGAACTGAATCATATCAATCTAGATATTCCAGCTATGAGCAAAGTTAAAAGAAACAGGGAAGTAAAAGAAAGGCAGGCTCATGAGTACTCCTTGGAGAAACACGGAAGGGAAGCAGCAGAGTTGGTATTACATACCCAACAGAAAAAAAATATATATAATTTTGTGAGGTATTTCTTCTTGTCACATTATAGGACTTGTGTTAGATATTTGCAAAAAAAAAAAACCACAATGAAAATATTTACAACTTACTCACCAAGAGTTATAGAAGATTAAGAAGCAGAAAAATGCTATAAAGAACTTAAAAAGAATCTCCAAATTGTCAAAGCAAAAGTTTCACATAATGTTTAAGATCATATCATTTAGGGTAAATTTTGATGCTATTTTATGAAGGTACAAGAAAAGAATTTCCCATTTTTAAGAATTCTGAAAAACAGACAAGACCAAGTCGTTTTTATAAATTCTCAAGATTAATCTAAGTGGTTATTTCTGACTTAATATAGTCATGTAAAATGTTACTGGAAATAACTTTGTCTCAAGAAGCAAACTGTAGGGAGGGGGCGGAGCGAAGATGGCGACTGGAAAGCAGTAACTGGCATGAGCTCCCCACCAAGTCCCTCCAAAAACCTATAAAAAAATGGCCCTGAACCAATTCTAGAACTGCAGAACCCACAAAGCGGCAGAGGGAAGCAGGGCTCCAGCCCAGGACAGCCTGGATGGTCTCAGGGTAAGGTGTGTCCCACACAGAACTCCTAGCTCCCAGCTGAGGGGAGCAGAGTTGAGCCAAGCAGAGCCTAGCGTGCGTGCAGCGCGGCACGGCAGACCGCGGACCGACGAGACCAGGAGTGGAGCCGAGAGTGCCCTAGCATGCTGAATTACTGAGCTGTGGCATGTACCAGACCTCACAACCCACAAACAGCAAAGACAACACAGAAGGTTAGTGGGAAAAGCTGCGGGACGAGACAGAGTTTGCGGTTCGGCTTCCACCCTTGAGGCAATGGAGGCGGGGCAGCTTTAGAAATTCAGCTGCAGTTGCTTCTGGCCCCAGGCCCACCTGGTGGGAGGAATTAAGTGGCTGATCAGAGCAGGAGTACAGAGCCTGCTGAAGATTTAAGCCCAGTACAGGTAGGGGGTTCTTGGGGAAGGAGGAGTGCTGGTGAGGCAGCGCATCCGCCCAAGCGTGGAACAAAGAACTCTTTAGTCACACCCCGTTGAAA
>CM053626.1:169034768-169057758 GCA_028646595.1 Phalanger gymnotis
GGGGGGGTGGAATTGGGGAGAAAATCTGTAATTCAAAAGCATGTGAAAATCAATGCTGAAAACTAAACATATTAAAAATAAATTTAAAAAAAAAGAAGTAAACTGTAGGAGGTTATATATGGCACATAATCTCAAGGATCCTCAAAGGTGTGACCTTTAAAGTTTGTATCTTCTAAACAAAGGCTTTAATCTTTGCAGTTAATTTTTGAGAACAAAAAGCTTTTGGTTTCTATTAACCAATTGACACCTTCCCTCTTAAAGACATTTAGAGGCTACAATTATACACTATAGTTGAAGCTTTAATTTCTTAACTCTTAAAAAATTAAAAGAATCTACGCTTTGACACTCAATGACTTCAAAGCAAAGTTGAGAATAGGTAAGGATAATAAAAAACATATTGAAAAGAAGTAGGAAAGAGAGAGCCCAAGGACTTAAAGATTACAAAGATTCCTTATGCCATTACATCATGATTACTTTCTTGAAGAAGAGAATTGGGAGGCCCTAGGCATGTAAAGCCACAAATAACATCAAAAAAAATAGAAAAACATTTTACAAGACAGGAAAAATCATTGCTGATGTGGGAATCATCTCTTAATAAGCTGTCCATGTCCAGTTAGACCACCAAGTTGGCAGAGCAAAAATAATAATTTGTTAAAAGCTAAAAGAAAAAAAATGAAAAAAGATCAAATATGCACCTGAAAACAACTCAACACTAAACTATTTAAATAAGTAATGATATTTAAACAACATAAATATATATATATAAGACAAATAGCCATTCCCCAACAGAAAAGTGGTTAAATGATATGACTATTATTGCATTATTAAAAATGATTAAAGGGACTGTGCAGTCACAGAAAACTGGAGCACTTGTAAGAATCGATGCACAGTAAAGTGAGCAAAACCAGAAAATAATTTATAAAATGGCTACAAAACTGTAAAGAAAAAAATCTGTGAGGAATTACAAACTAATTTCTGCACCTCTAATTTATCACTTCTCTGCCTAGAGGTGAGAAGCATGATTCATCATCTATCTTTTGGAATCATGACTGGTCATTGTCATTTCCTTCTAGTATCTCATAACAATACTCTGTCATCAAATATTTTAAAATGCAAATTTTAATTTCTAATGTTAATACTGATTATAAAGAAAAATCCATGAAAATTTATATCTTTACTAAAGACCATTTCTCAGTCCTCATCCTTCTTGACCCCTCTACAGTATCTGATTGCATAGACATTCTCCTCTTCCTTGTTAGTGTACTCTTCCCTGGGTTTTCATGACACTGTTCAATTGGTCAGTCAACTGGCATTTATTAAGTGCCTACCATGTGCCCAACACTATGTTAAGTACTGCAAATACAAAGAAAGGCTCTCAAGGAGCTCACAATCTAACAAAGAAGAAATTACACAAACAACTATGTACAAATAAGATCTACATACATAGGATGAACTAGAAATAATATCACTGGGAAGGCACTAAGATGACAGAGGACTGGGAAAGACTTCTTACAAAAGATGGGACTTAACTAAGACTTGAAAGAAGTCTGTTTCTCTTCCTATCTCTGCACTTTCTCCTTTGCTGGGTCACCACCCCTATCCCATCATCTTTGCATACTCTATCATTTAGGGCCTCCTTCTCTTCTAAATACTAGAGATTTCATCTATTCCTATGGATTCAATTATCACCTCTATGTAGATTCCTCCCAGTTATGTCCCTGGTAAAGGTCTACGCCATTATCTTCATCAAAAAACCTAACTCACCATAGAAAATTAAGTAATATCAAAAAAATTTATAACAAGTTTCTATGACAAAGGCCTCATTTCTCAAATATATAGCGATCTGAGTCAAATTTATAAAAAAAATCCATTTCCCAATTGATAAATGGTCAAAGGACATGAACACACAGTTTTCAAAAGAAGAAACCAAAGCTATGTATATTCATGTGAAAAAATGTTCTATATCACTATGGATTAGAGAAATGTAAATTACCAGAAATGCAAATTAGAGAAATGCAAGGTACCACCTCACACCTATCAGAAATGATAAATGCTGGAGGGAATGAAAGAGAAAATAGGTAGTTTTTGTTGGTACAAATTGTTGGTAAAACTCTGAACTAATCCAACCACTATGTAGAACAATTTGGAACTACACTTAAAAGGCTATAAAACTATGTACCCTTTGAACCAGCAATACCACTATAAGGTCTGTACCCCAAAGAAGTCAAAGAAAAAAGAAAAGAACAAAACTATGTACAAAACTATTTATAGCAGATCTTTTTGTGGCTGCAAAAAATTAAAAATCAAGGGGATACTCATCAATTGGAAAATGGCTGAACAGCTAGCTGTGGCATGTGATTGTGATGGAGTAGCATTGTACTATAAGAAATGATGAGGGGGGTGTTTTTTACATGGCAAAAGCTATATGAACTGATACAAAGTGAAGAAGAACCAGAAGATCATTGTGCACAGTAACAGCAATGTTGTAATGATGATCGACTGTGAAATAATTGGCTACTCTGACCAATTCAAGGATTCAAGACAATTCCAAACAACTCATGATGAAAAAATACTATCCACCACCAGAAAGAGAACTGATGAACTGTGAGTGCAAACTGAAGTATAATTTTCTTGCTTTCTTTAATTTTTTTCTTTCTTTCCTTCTTTTTTTGCAATATGGCTATATGGAAATATGTTTTGCATGCTCTCACATGTATAATTGATATCATGTTGTTTGCCTTCTCAATGGATGGGGGAAGTGTAGAAGAGAGAGAGAGAATATGGAACTCAATATTAAAAGAAAAAAAGGTCAAAACAAATAAAAAATAAGTCTGAAAAAGAAAAGAAAAACCTGCCTCCTAACTTATTTCCCAATTTCTATCAAAAGTACCACAATCCTTCTAAGTCACCCAGGTTCTCAACCTCAGAGCAAGCCCTTATTCAACTCTCCCTTACACTTAATCAGTTCCCAAGTCTTACCAATTCTACTTCTTGAACATTTCTTACATCTATCCCCTTATCTTCACTCACATGGCTACAACTCAGTCCTTGCTATAAGTCTCTACCCTACAGCTGACAAGTTGGTACTCCTAAAGGTACAGTCTGACCATGTCACTCTAATGCTCCAGAAGCTTCAGAAGCTCACTATTGCTTCTAGGAATAAACACAAATGCCTCTGTCATTTAAAGCCCTTCACAAACTGGTTATAACCCCCTCCTCTCTTTCATATTCATAGATATAGATATATAAATAATGTGTGCATTGTAACACAGATATAAATGTATATGTATTGTGTGTATGTGTGTAAATATATGTATATGTGTATACATACACATATACATATATGTATGTCATAACCTATATTTTCCAACTGATTTTTTTCTTATTCTCTGTTACACACCTGACAATTTGGCTGGCATACATACTGGCCACAGACATGACATTATATGGATGTATGCCCTACCGATACACCCTCATCTCACCCCCAAAATGTCCCTCCCTTTCCCTCTGCTTCTTGGAATCCCTAAGTCCCTTCAAGTCTCAGTTCAAGTGTCACAGTCCTACATGACACCATTCCTGGAAACTCCAGTTATTAGCACTTCCTCCTTCCCACCCAGAAAAAAAAAGCTACTTTTTATTGTATTTGTATATATTGTACATTTCATTATCTATGTAAATGTAGCAGAATGCAAACTCCTCAGGGGCAGAACTGTTTCACACTTGTCTTTGTATCCCCTATGCCTTAGTTCAATGTTTAGCACTCAGTAAGCACTTAATAAATGCTTGTCCAAATGAAGCAAATTGAATCTGTTAGTCTCAGTCCAAAAAAGGATTTCTGCTTAAAGTTATCAAAAATCACACATACATTGTTAATATATATATATACTTTCAAAAATTTGAAATGACTGAGAAAAAAATTCTTTTGTCCATTGCAGCAAACTCATGCATTTTTCAAAAGCCAACATTAAGATTCAGTTTGAGCTCATGTTTATTTGCAAATGACTCACTGATGCCACAGAGTCATATTTTTCAATCTATATTTCCAAAAAAGTGTAAGGTTTTAGGTGAAAAATAAAGCCACACATTCAAAAATGAGTCTCTGATGCAATGGGAAAACACTTTTGAGTGCTTTTCTTTTATTTAAACACAACTACATGGGCAGCACTGTGTGGTTTAATTTGGTACTAATATATTATCATAAACACCAAAGACCAAAGTATCCTTTTAATTATTCTATATAATATAGTCTTTCCAGTGAAAAACTAAGCACCAAAGAAAATTAAAAGGAAAAACTATAAGGAAGGTCTTAGGAAGCAGTTACTGACAGTCCAAAAAAAAAAAACTATAAATTCAAAAGCCAAGTTTAAGGAAGATGGATCAGAATACAACTATCATTATACCAAAATGAGCTCCTTATAATCATTTGTAAATACCTCAAACATCATTTTTAATTCCAAAATGGCACTAGGTAAAAACCTTATCTATCTGTAAATTATATCAACTGAATAACAAACAGATAGAGCTTCACTAAGATAAGAATGAATAGGGCTTACATAGTAGAAAAAATTAAAAATAAATATCCTCTCCATTATCAACAAAAATGAACTTACTTGTTATGAAATTGTTTAAAATATTCTCCAATATTAAGATGTCATTTTCTTTTGTAGAGATTTAGTTTTTATTTATAAACAGGATGCTAAGGAAGCTACATCTTCTTGAAAAGTACAAACTTTTAAATGTCAATTTATGAAATCCTTAAGAGCCCCTTCACAAAAGGAAAAGAAAATTTTTAATTCATAAATAAAAAACCCTTTCTACACCTAATTCTGCATTCTGCTTTTTATGATATTTAGTTTATGATTTAGGGGGAGAAAAATCAATGAAAGCCTAATTTATCTCACTAATTTCTCAGTCTGTAATACTTTAAGAGTCTCAAAATGTTTTGTATCCCAGTAATCTGGCTTCCAATATCACTCAATTTTAATAGCTCTCTCCAAAGTTATCAATGATCTCTCAAATTTCATTGTCTTATCTTATTCTTCTTCTTTCTCAATCTCTTTGTGGCATGTGACACTCTTGATTACCCTGTCCTGGATATTTTTTCCTTTCTGAGTTTTTGTGATGCTCTCCCCACTCTACTCTTACCTGTCTAACCAGTCCTTTTCAGGATACAAGGCTGGTTGATCACTAGTTGTGATTCCCACTAACTGTATATCCCCTGAGGCTCCAAATTGGCCCTTAATCTCTTTATATATTCTCTCATTTAGTGACCTCATAAGGTCCAATTCGTTCAATTGTCTCTCTTCAGGTGACTCCCAGATCTGGGTATCAGGCCAAGTCTCTCTCCTAAGCTCCAATCCTACCAAAAGTGGTATGATAGAGCAGTGAACCTGAAGTCTAGAAGACCGGGGTTCAAATCCTGACTCAGACACCAACTATTGATGTCAACCTGAGCAAACCCACTAGCCTCAGAGCCTAAGCTTCTTCATCTGTAAAAAGAGGTTGGACTCTGACATTTCAATCAGCTCTAAATCTATGATTCTACGATCCTATAAAACTATGTCTATTTGTCACCAACTACCTCCTGGATATTTCAAAATGGTTGTCTTGCAAGCATCTCAAATTCAATATGTCTACAATACAACTTGGGATCTCTTCTCCACCCCAATCCTGATCCCCAGCCCAAACTATGCTTCTGTTGAGGGTACCACCATCCTTACCTATTTTGTAACTCATCACTCTCCCTTACCCCACATAGCCAATCAGTTGCCAAATCTATCCATTCTATCGCCACTACAGCTCACTTCTGTGTCCCCCCCCCTCCCCCGCCCTTTTCTCCATATGACTGCCACCTTAGTTCAGGTCCTTATCACTTCTCATGGACCACTGTACTATCCTACTATTTAGTCTTCCTGCCTGCAATCTCTCCCACTCCAACTCATCTTTTAGGACACTGTAATGTTAAGCAGGGTAGGATTACTGTTTTCTCTTTTGGAATGCTAAGGCAATCAAGTGCCTTTAATGAGTCTTGCCTTTGTTTGAATGGAGCAAGTAAAGTGGGACCTTTTGTCTTCTGTTTGGGAGTGCTTCTCAGCACTAAGGTAATCAAGTACCTTTGATGAATCTTGCCTTTCAAATATAATGGCAAGCAAAGTGGGACTTTTTGCTGTTTTTTGTTTGAGTGCTTCTCAGCACTGAGGTAATGAAGTGCCTTTGATGAGTCCTGGCTTTGTTTCAATCAGGAGTCTTTGATTGAATCAAGAGTCTTTGATGACCTGCTTATGAAACAAGAAAGCCCCAGGCCCCAGGCCCCATATCCTTTAGCTAAGTAGCCCCAGGGCCCTGAGAAGGGTATATATGATCTGAGGTCCACGTTTTGTTTTGGGGCTCTCACTCACTGGAAGAGTGCCCTGTGATTTGACTAGATGAGACTCTGGGTAGCTGTCACAGAGCCCCCGGCTTTGAAAACCCAGATGTTCATGCTTCTCTCTCTGGTAGCTATATGTATTGCTATAGCTAGACGGATAGAAGCCTGTCTACTCATTTGTGTTTATTTACTCTGTTTATATAATGTATGCATGTAATTTCTGTTTGTATACCCTCTGAAGTTTGGGGTACTGGCTTTTACCCCTGAACTAAGTGAATGATATATGTATGTTTAATTAAAGGAAGATTGTAAATCCCTTAAAGTTGCTTTCCTTAGAAAAGCAAGTCAAGAAACCTGTGTTAGCAGTCCTTCTGGGTGCTGCTGTTATTGGCCTTACACCTCCACAGCAGCTGTAAGCAGCAGCATTGTTACAGACGCTGTCTAGGTATGTCTTGTCTCCTTCATTAGAATATAATTCAGGACAGGGAACGTTTCACTTTTTTCTTTATATCCTCAACATTTAGTAAAACATGATTTTTTATTCTGCATGAAGCTTCTAATTAAAATTATTCTGTCAATAGAAAGGACAAAGAAGGAGAAGGCGAGACAGAGATGTGTGTGGGGTGTGGGGAAGGGAGGGGCCAAGTGGGAGACAGAGAAAGAATAACTTCCTGGAAAAAAAAAATCACCAGAATGATATTATTTGAAAGTCGACCTGTTACCCAAAACAAAAAAAAATTAGCTCCTTTCAAATCTTCTACCCTATATTCTCCTAAAATGGAGAAAAAATGGAGAAGACTATTCTGATTAGTACACTTCTAATGACCATCTTCTTCCCCAGGGGAGGGGGTAAAATCTCTCTCAAAATAAATAAATGAAAGGCATTTATTAAGTGCTTGCTACTTGCCAGGAACTGTCCTAAGCACTGTTACATTATAATAGAGAACACATACACACTCACAGGAAGTGGTAGCCAGGGAAGGGAGTGTCTAGGGAGTCACAACGTAACAGAGACAAAAAATTGACTCATGGGTCATTTATGTGATACCTTCTTTCCAGAATTAATGGCAGTACAGTCAAATTGACTATATTGTGGGGGCAGAGTAGATAGCAAGATGCTCAGTGTGGATAAGGGCTAGATGGGATACATAATATGGTCGCTCTGCTGGGCAGAATTCTTCCTTTTTCTATTTTCTCTATGAGGAATCTGTGTGTCTCTCTGTGTCCGTGTCTGTGTATCTGAGTCTGTGACAAAGTCTTGTCAAGACTGGATCATAATCTTCATTGCTGCATAAGCTAAATCCAGGTCAGTATTTCCAAATCTGTCACATCACAATCACTGCCATAAACCTAATAACACAAAAATTATGGAATATACTTTATGAAAACTGCTACCATAAATCTAATACAGTTAGTATTACTGGAAAGTAGACAGTCAGTGTCACCTACATAGCAGCTTCGAGAGGTTCACTTATCTCATCCAAAAATCTCCCTCTTTTCTTCCTATAGAAGTGCCACTACTTTCAGTACATCAATATACCTCTAAACATTCCCTTTTAAATATCTAAAAAAAAAGCAACACATTATATCCTTATTATTAAATGTATTATTAGCTTATCAGTTGAATCATTGAGGCAATAGCTAATTAACAGGTATGAAATATACAACAGGTAGGTTTTAATAAGGGGGAAAGTAGAGTAATAGGTCTGAGGCACAGACTACCTAAGAAAAGCAGTCCACCAAATTACACCATATTGCCAGACTTCAGACAACTAGACCCAGAACTAAGACTTTAGGGTGGGATAAGTTGGAGGGAGAAGCCAAGGTATAAGAAAGAAAAATAAGTACAACAAGGTAGAAAAGGGATGTGAAAAGGAAAAACAAATCAATTATAAATAAGCCACCTCACAATTTTATCTAACTACTACTACTATCAATACTGGATCAAACAGTCAAATTACAATTCCTATTACTTATTTTAGAAATGCCTCAATCCTACCTCTTTTTCATGCATTAGAAAGAGTAACTGTTCATCTCGAAGACTGCTGGCTTTCCCCATATTTGATTTGGCAGTCATCTGCGGAAAAAGAAAGATTTTATTTAGTAAACTTTAAATATTTTTAAGGCCCCATATGCTTAAACAATATATTTATGAATATTTGCATTCTATTGTTTTTAATTTGCAAATGAACAAGATGAGATCTTCACTGGTGAATGTAAAAATGCTTGAATAATATCAATACAACAAAGAAGAATTATCTGAATCAAAAAAATAAAAAATAAATAAAGATACATAAATAAAAGATAAAAAATAAAAAAGATAAAAATAAATAGATAAAGACATAAATAAAATAATAAAGAAAAAAGAATTATCTGAATCACTTTTAAGTGGTTAACAAGAGAATTTGTTTTCGTTAGACAGACTAAAATAAAAGATTAAAAAAAAAGATAAAAATAAATAAATAAATAAAGTAATAAAAAAAAGAATTATCTGAATCACTTTTAAGTGGTTAACAAGAGAATTCGTTTTCATTAGACAGACTAAGAGTACTTATAAACTTGTACTTTATAGGAAAATATTTGTCTCTGAAGAAAAATCAAGACATTCAACACCTACCAAAGACATTGGAATGGGCTTCTCTCGTAGATATCTTGGATTTTCTATCTGAAATCAGAAAATTAAAATTAGATCTTATTGTATATGAAGTTTTAAACAAATATTTCTTAGAACACAGAAATGAATTGTTAACATGAAAATACCATTTGTGCTCTTTAATATCTAAACTTGCTTCCTGGTAAGTGTAATATTCAAAAAAGTTAACAAGGAAAACATGAGCTAGAGTGAAGTTTAAGACTGAATGAACATTCAAATGAACTGAACTGTGACCTCTTGGTGTTTCTGTTTCTCTTTCTAAAAAGTATAAATAGTACTTATTATAGAATCCACCGAGATGGCTTATGGTAAATTAGGTAACCTGCAAAAAAAATTTAATTCTTCATAGGAAATGCATAACACTAAATGAATTCAAATTGTTATTTCAAGATTCACTTCAATTCAACACATCAATTGAAGATGTCTTTTAAAAATAATGAAAATTTTAAAAAATTAAAAATTAATAATATTCATTTTCTTCTATTCACAGGACCAGAAAGGCACTTTGTAAGTTGGTTAATTTCATCTCTGTTAAATCATTAGTTTCTATATTTTAAAAGTTTTTGGAGAACATACCCCTGAAAGTGCATTTATTTGTAAATTATGTACATGCACTCCTATAACCAATCTACAATGAACATTTTACAATGTACATATGAAAAAGACCAAAGTTAAACAAATAAGATAAAAATAAAATAAACAATATTTTTAAGTATTTTCTTTTCTTTTATTTACTAATGGTATACAAGCTTTTTGCTCTCACTAAAGATATTTGTGTTATAATGTCCTAGTGAGATCTGTGAATATTGAATCATTGAATATGTTATTTTTTAAATGCTGGTTTAACATTGTGATAAAACAATTCAAAGCTCTGTTTCTAACTCTTATTTCTATACCTGCTTTTAATGATTACCGCAGCTAAAAAAAAAAAGCCTTTTCCCCAAAGACACATATATCTAAGTCAAAGAACTGTATCAGTTGTGCTTTTCACTAAATTATGATACTCAGTTTTCGATCCTATTCAATTATGCAAAGCTTTTTCTTAAAATGTAGCTAATAAATTTCCATCTTCCTTGATGTCAAGGAGATAAAGACATGATCTCGGGAAGTCAGGTCCCATATGCTGTTAGAGATTGACAGGAGAGAGGGACAAGGCAGAAAGCAAAATGCCTAGTAGACTGGTTTCCTGGCAGAGAATAGGGGAGGATAGTTGTTCCACATTTCAGGTGGGGGGGAGGGGAAGGACAATGATAAAACAGGTAATATATAGACCCTGGTTTCTTTGAGGTGAAGAGCATTCTTCATTTTCTTCCAAGATGTACAACAATGTTTTGTTTTGGGGGTGAGAGAGGAAGGAGGGTTGTGCAAAACAGGGTTACAAATTCAAATTGTTCTATGCTTGACAACTTGAAAGCCAAATCTACTGGCAAAAGCAGCTGCCATTGCCTTTGCCTCATGCCAACTGCTACTTGCCCCCATTTCTGGGCCTGGTTTTCTTGGGATATCTTTGTTCTATTTTCTTAGGTTTGGCATGAGCCTCACTTATCCTAATGAAAGCAAGGGTAGAAAAGAGGTGGAGTGGACAGCAAAGAGAATCTATATCTGATAACCATTTCATACAAAGAGTACCTTTCAAGATGGGACTTAATCTCCTTTGGGAAAAACTCATGATAAGTACTATATATTAGCTTTGTTTTAAATGCTTTTCCTGAGTTCTACTCAAGGTTGGGGGTAAAACAAGCTAAAATGTGAGAGAAAAAGCCTGATCCCCTTACTTTGGGGTTAGACTCTAAAAGGACTAGACCTGCAGTATGGGTTTGATGGGATGATAAGATCATAAAAGATTGAGATAATGTAAGAGCTTTGAGGACAGGGGCTGCTTTTCCTTTTGTTTTTACATGCTCTATAAGTCACCAGAGTTTTCACATAAGAGGTACTTAATAAATATTTGGGCTAGTTTATATAATATTAGGTTTAAATTAAGTTCACACTGGCAATAGTTAGCAATAAGTATTTATACTACAATTTTTCTCTGTAAAAATTAGCTATTTCTGCTTTGACAAAAAAAAATTTTAGCTAAAAAATAGAAAAGGGAAAATTCACACTTGATGTGAATTTCTAATAAAACTATTGCCTTCCAATTTAAACCATAGATGGAGTAATTGAGGTACTGCTGCTGCCTGGTGGCAGCATGCTATGACTGAAGAAAAAAGGTAGAAAATCACAATGGATGAATCTACAAATTCAGTTTTTAATGACAATGGCACACTACGATTACATTTACTTTTTAAATGCTGAAACATTACATAGTAAATAGTGGTATAAATCCACAGATTCATGGTTAGTGCTCAAAATATTTTTGTTTAATGAAAGAATGGGTGAAAGTATTAACATTGCAAATAAGAAATATTTTTAAAATGCATCATTTTTACAAGTAAAGCTCTAAAAAAAGAAAAAGCAACAGTCCTTCTGGGAATCTACTTTCCTCAAACATCACAAAATTAGCTGAACGGTGACCTTCATGAGGATAGCAGAAGAGGACTTTCTAGTTTGGAGAGCTTAAGAACAAACTTATACCACAAGCTGTGTCCTTGCATGAGCTCTGACAGAAAGCTACACCTAAGAACACTTTAGGACTCATGAACAGATGAGGCTCATGAGACCAACCCTATGAGCTCCAAACACTAGAGAAGGAAATTCCAGAAATTTACAGCTTATACACAGGACTAGAGAATGATCACTGATCACTGATAGTTATACAAGAAGCATTTTACAAACCTTAAAATACTATACAAATATTAGCTATTATTGTTGTTGTTGTTGCAAATTATTTGTGGCCTATCCCAATCAAATAATCCAAGAAGCCATTGCTATGGTATAATATATCTGCTTCCCCAAAACCAGTATACTAGTCTAATGGTCACTAGCATCAATTTCTGCTCTGATATTGCCTTAAACAACTACTGCCTACAATCTGGAATCCTGTCTTTCACTGTATTTTTATACCTCTAGGGGAATGTCAAACATGGCCTCCTGTATTTGCCTACATCAGGGGGCTTGTGGCACTGATATTAGCCCCACTTCTACTAATGCTACTCAAAACACAGCTGCTATCCTTCCTGTCAATATCTGAAGGGTGCTTTCTCTTCCATTGGCCCTCTGAATGTTTCTACTCTCACCTACACTTTGCGGATGCATTGACTCTCATCAATGAATTTAAAATAAGGTCCCCTAGGCCTGAATCAGATTCCATCTCTTAGATATTCATAATACGAATGAAAGAACAAGAAGTTAGCATAAGAAATTCTAGAAGATACTACACTTTTAATTCAACTTGAATTAAAAAGCAATCAAGAAATCAACAAGGATTTCCTCAGTATCTATTGCAAGTACTGCGAAAAAATTCAGAAACACTTCCTACTCTCAAGGACCTTACATTCTAATGAAAACTGTCAGTTAATTTCATCTATTTCAACAGTCTAGTAATAATTGTTTTGTCCACCCATCAAATTAAATAAAGCCATTAAATAAGTCATGATTCTGAATTTTTTTCCTCAAGCCAGAAAAAAATAAGTTTATTCTAATTAACAAAGAATACAAATCTTTATTCACTTATAATACCTTTAGTAATCTTATAACCCTTTTGTAGTGAGCAATGTATAACATTCTCATTTTTTAAATGTAAAGGAGATATGACAATACATATTTTGGAGAATAAGCAATCTGTTGTCTGATTTTGTAATATCAGCCATATGTGCTTTGAAGTTAAATGTTCCCATTCTGGAATGCACAACTAACACGGCTTTCAAGTGATGTGTAAACATTTAGTCTAAATATCAACTTCTTTCCTGTTTTTTTTACTTCAAAATTTATTGTTTTCTTATAAGAATTTAAGAATACCACAATAAAGAGTGAACAAAAATGAAAAGAGGAAAAAAAACTTTTATAAGAAATATGAAAATCTAACAATATCATACAAAGAGTTATTAATTTTAATTACATAAAGTCTTTTGGATATAAAACAAGTAAGTATCACAATAATAAAAATGCATCTGCTGAATGCTTTCTTTCCTTAATGTCCTATACTGACATGGCAGGGAAGGTGGGGAGCAGGGAGAAAGGGAAGGAGGAAAAACATCTGGGGGATTTTTTCAGTTTATCTATGACTTGATAAAACTGACATAAAGAGCAGACCCACATTTTAGGTGGGAGGGGACAGGTATTGACTTTTAAACGTCTCAGTCATTAAGTAAGGGGTAGAATACAAGAAGATAAATTAATTAAGGGAGAGACTCCTTCAAAATGGTTGAATTATCATTGAAAAGGAAAGAAAAGCATTCTGAGTACTGTCTCCTTTACAAAATTTAATTATGCTGTTGAAAAATCAGTCTCTGAGAAAAATAAAAATACAGCAGTAAATCACAAACCCAGACCTTGGTGAATGTATGTATCATCCTGAAAACTGTCATTCAAATGGCTAATACATTCAACATATTCTTCCAAAAAATATGTATAACAATCTTCCAATACTTCAAGGATTCAATACTTTATTTCATCAGTGCAAACATCACAACCACTCTACACCCTAGTAAATTATGTTCCTGAAGTGCTCTGGGCAAACCAAATCACCACTGAATATTTATTGGGATCACACTGATTAATAAGAAGTTCAAGAATGTTGGCTATAAACTCCCCTCAAAGACCATGTGGGATGTTCTCTTCTGGATGTCTCAAAAAAGTGGAGGAAGCTCCAGTAAAGACAGCATTGTGAAGTTATAGTTGCACCTAATTCCCCTAACATCAGCAAGGGTTTGAAAGGTTGGCAAATGAAGCAATAATTAACAAAACCAAAAAAAGAGCCCTAACAAGCTCCTACATCCAGTCAAACATGAGATGGCAAGAAGACTTCAAGTACTTTGGTTTGGGTCCTGCCAACACACTGTGTAGAAAACATCATCTCTGAGAAGATCACCAGGATCTTAATGCTGACCTCCTAGGGCCCCACAAAAACAAGTTACTGTACAAGTTACACAAGGAGACTGAAAGGGTTCTATCCTGGGCTATCTTTTAGAAAGAATGCATAAATCACCTTCTAAAAGAAATCCCAAATTGAGAATGCCCAGGAATGTCACCGCCAAAATACAGAGCTTCCAAATCAACAAAAAAAAATTTTTAACAGCCATAAAGAAAGAGTCTAAGAATCAAGGTCCACGGTTCAGATCACTCAATACTATGCTGCAACAAATACAAAGGAGACAAAATGGCAGAATATAGTAAACCAAAAGAAAATGATTTAGGACAATTAATAACTTGTCTTGCAAAAAATTTAGAAGAATCTCACAGGGTAAAAAGTAGGATTGGAGCAAGAGGGTGAAAAGGCAGTTTTGCTGATTGAAAAATATTTTTAAAAATTAAAAAACAAAACAAAGACTAAAGAAGTCTGCTAATGAAAAGAACAGAGTAAAGAAGACTCTTTCAAACACACTGGAAACAAATAGAACCTAGAAATGTAAATACATTTGAGCAACTGGAAGAGAATAAATGATAATCAAGGACATACATTCTAATAGGCAGAGAAGAGACAAGTGTCCCTTCAGAATCTCCAAGAGTTACAGAGGAAGGAAAAAACATGGAGGCCCTGGATGTGGTTTTGTTCTGCTTTGTTCATTTAAAGAGAGCATATAAAAGGGAAACAAAAAGGAATGCACTAAGGAGGAAATGTGAAAAAAGAGGGGAGGGAGGAAATTATGATTTCTTATAATGGAGGTGCTCCAAAATATAAGTTTACAAAAAAGAAGAGAGGTAGAAGAAGTGACATCTCATGAACTCCATCTATATGTGAAACAAGCAAAGGAGAGTTGAACATTTGGTGCATTTGGTGAAGAAATGCACTGATGTCAACTGGGAAACAGGTAGGGACAAGAAGAAAAGGCAGAAGGGTTTAATAGAATAGGGCAGGTTGAGACTGAATGAACAAATGGAAAGCATCTATTAAGAATTTAATTTGGACAAAACACTGCACTAAGTGATAGAAACACAAATAGAAAAATAAGATAGGCCTTGCTCTAAATTTCCAACAAGAGAAATAGCATAGAGGCCCCCATAGTGCAAGTCTGACGATGTCACCTCCCCTACTTAATGAACGCCAGTGGCTCCCTCTCGCCTCTGAGATTCAGTTTCAGCTGTAAGTCAAATAAGAAGGCCCAATGGTCCTTAGGTATCATCAAGAAAAACAGATGGTACAGTATCTTATTTAATATCATTTCAAATGATATAACCACGATCTGTTTCTAATGTTGAACCATTTGATAATATTAAGGACTCTGCTTACTACTTGATGACTGTTAATAGTTAATAGTTGAAACTTGTCAATAGTTGAAAATGATGAAAACTGAGAAAAGATAATTACATTCGGCAGTTCAGTGATCATTGGTAACGTGGGAGAAAGTGAATAAAGGAGAGGAAGTAAAGGCAGTGAGCCTAGACAGCTTTTTCAAGGAGTTTTGCTAAGAAAGGGAAGAAAAATGTAGAATGATAACTTAAAGGGATGGTATAGTCTAGTGAAGGATTTTTTTGGAGTTTTTTTAAGGATTCAGAAGACTTGAACATCTTTGAAGGCTATAGAGAAGTTACCAGTAGGTTGCGAAAGGCTGAAGATTTGATAGCAAGGGGATAACTGAGGTCAAAGAAGACAGGAGAGGACAGAATCAAGCTACACGTTAATGTATTAGCCTTGGCAATGAGAGCCACGTCTGTCAGAAACTGGGAGAAAGGAAGAAAGTGGGGGATAATGTCAAGGAGTTTTTAGACGAAGAAAATAAGAGAAGAACACCATTCATGTTGAATGGCATCATTTTCATTAAAGTAAAAGCTAAACTCTTCAGCTGGAAGAGTTGGTGGGTAGTGAATTGAGGAGGGAAGAAAAGAAATAGCTCGGGGGGCAGAGCCAAGATGGCAGCTGGAAAGCAGGGACTTGCGTGAGCTCGCCCCCCAGGTTCCTCCAAAAACCTATTAAAAATGGCTCTGAACAAATTCTAGAACTGCAGAACCCACAGAATAGCAGAGGGAAGCAGGGTTCCAGCCCAGAACAGCCTGGATGGTCGCTGAGTAAGGTGTTTTGCACAGAGCTGGGAACAGAGCTGAGCAGAGCGTAGCATGGGCCGTGCCCAGACCAACCAGAGTGGGAAGCCCTGAATGGGTGAGCTGTGGAAGTTACCAGACTTTTCAACCCACAAACACCAAAGACAACAGAGAAGGTTAGTGGGAAAAGCTGCAGGGACAGAGTGAAAGGAGTTTATGGTTTAGCCACTACCCCAGGGGCAGCAGAGAGGGTGCAGCTCTGAGGACAGCTGTAGTTGCTTCAGGCCCCAGACCCATCTGATGGGAGGAATTAAGTGGCTAATCAGGGCAGGAGTGCAGAGCCTGCTTAAGATCTGACTTGTGGTCTGGGTTGGCAGTTCTTGGGGGAGAAGGAGTGCTGGTGTGGGCAAAGCTTGCTTCTGAAAACAACAGTGCAACCCCTCAAGCTTGGGACAAAATAGTTTCTACTCTACAGTCATACTCTGACTAAAAACTCAAGGGTGAAGTAGTTGGCTGGGAACATGACCAGGAAGCGAAAACAGACTCAGATTCAGACTCAGAATTCGGAATCTTTCTTTGGTGACAAAAAAGACCTAAACACACAGCCAAAGTCAAAGACCTACATCAAAAGCCTCCAAGAAAAATATGAACTGGTCTGAGGCCATGGAAGAGCTAGAAGTATAGGAAAAATCGGGAAGAGAAATGAGAATGATGAAAGAAAACCATGAAAAACAAGCCAATGACTTGCTAAAGGAGACCCAAAAAAATACTGAAGAAAATACACCTTAAAAACTAGACTAATTCAAATGGCAAAAGAGCTCCAAAAAGCCAATGAGGACGAGGATGCCTTGAAAGGCAGAATTAGCCAAATGGAAAAGGAGGTCCAAAAGACCACTGAAGAAAATACTACCTTAAAAATTAGATTGGAGCAAGTGGAAGCTAGTGACTTCATGAGAAATCAAGATATTATCAAAGAACCAAATGAATGAAAAAATGGAAGACAATGTGAAATATCTCAATGGAAAAACCATTGACCTGGAAAATAGATCCAGGAGAGATAATTTAAAAAGTATTGGACTACCTAAAAGCCATGATCAAAAGAAGAGCCTAGATATCATCTTTCAAGAAATTATCAAGAACTGCCCTGATATTCTAGAACCAGAGGGTAAAATAGAAATTGAAAGAATCCAACAATCACCTCTTGAAAACTATCCCAAAAAGAAAACTCCTAGGAATATTGTTGTCAAATTCCAGAGCTCCGAGATCAAGGAGAAAATACTGCAAGCAGCCAGAAGGAAACAATTTGAGTATTGTGGAAACACAATCAGAATAACACAAGATCTAGCAGCTTCTACATTAAGGGATCGAAGGGCTTGGAATATGATATTCTGGAGGTCAATGGAGCTAGGATTAAAACCAAGAATTACCTACCCAGCAAAACTGAGTATCATGCTCCAAGGCAAAATATGGACTTTCAATAAAATAGAGGACTTTCAAGTTTTCTCAGTGAAAAGACCAGAGCTGAATAGAAAATTTGACTTTTAGATACAAGAATCAAGAGAAGCATGAAAAGGTAATCAAGAAAGAGAAATCATAAGGGAGTTACTAAAGTTGAACTGTTTTGTTTACTTCCTGCGTGGAAAGATGATTTGTATAATTCATGAGACCTCAGTACCTCAGTATTAGAGTAGCTGAAGGGAATATATACATAGATATATACATACATACACACATACATATATATATATATATATAGAGAGAGAGAGAGAGAGAGAGAGAGAGAACGCACAGGATGAGTTGAATATGAAAAGATAATATCTAAAAAAATAAAATTCAATTAAGGGATGAGAGAGGAATATATTGAGAGAGGGAAAAAAGGAGAGATAGAATGGGGTAAATTATCTCACATGAAAGTGGCAAGAAAAAGCAGCTCTGTTGGGAGGGAAGAGGGAGCATGTGAGGGGGAATGAGTGAATCTTACTCTCATCGGAATTGACCTGAGGAAGGAATAACATACATACTCAATTGGGTATCTTACCCCACAGGAAAGAAGGAGGAAAGAGATCAAAAAGGGGAGACAACAGAAGGGAAGGCAGATGGGGGAGGAGGTAATCAAGAACAAACACGTTTGAAAAGAGACAGGGTCAAGGGAGAAAAGTGGATAAAGGGGGATAGGACAGGAAGAAGCAAAATATAGTTAGTCTTTCACAACATGAGTATTGTGTAAGGGTTTTGCATAAGGAAACACATGTCGCCTCTGTTGAACTGCTTGCCTTCTTAGGGAGGGTGGGTGGGAAGGGAACAGGGGAGAGAATTTGGAACTCAAAGTTTTAAAAGCAGATGTTCAAAAAAAAAGTTTTTGCATGCAACTATGACTTAAAATATACAGGCAGTGGGGCATAAAAATCTCTCTTGCCCTACAAGAAAGTAAAAGAAAAGGGGATGAGGGGGGTGTGGGGTGACAGAAGAGAGGGCTGACTGAGGAATGGGTCAATCAGAATATATGCCATCTTGGAGTGGAGAGGAGGGTACAAATGGGGAGAAAAGAAAATTAGTGCTGAAAACTAAAAATATTAAATAAATAATGATTTAGGAAAAAAATAATAAAAGTTTATAATGTAAAAAAAATGAAAAAGAAAACAAAAACAAAAAAAGAAAAGAAATCGCTTACATGGGGGGTGGGATAGAATATTGGTTAGGGAGGAATAAAAGAACCACCTTGCTTCAGTGATTTGAAACTAACATGAATTTATAGCATATCCATTAAACATGATTGTGACACTTTCAGCCCAGTCCATCAGCCTGAAATTAAGACCAGAGGAAGCAGATGACGCAGAAGCAGATTATATTAACAAAGTTGAGGTTTGGCAAGAGATGATTTGAGATAGAGTGATCAACAATGTTAAATACACTGACCACCTTATCTTCCTGGATACTCTTTCCTCTCTGGGTTTATCTGTTTTTTGTTATTTTTTTTTGTTTTTGTTTTTTGTGTGTGTGACACTACTCTTTTTTGGTTTTTATTCCTGTTTGACTGCTCTACAGTAGTATCCTTTTCTGGCTCATCATTCACAACATGGCCCATAACTGTGGGTGATCCCCAAGGTTCTTTCTTAGACCCTCTTCTCTTCCCTTTCAACCCTCTTCTGGTAACTTTATCAGCTTCCATGAGTTTAACTATCATCTTTATAAAAATCTATAAACACAGCCCCAATCTCTCCTCTGAGTCTCAGTCCTAAATCACCAAATTCCCACAAACATCTCAAATTCAGTAAGTACAAAATTGAATACAATATCTTTTCCATCTTCCCAGACACCAGACTCAAAACCTAGGTGTCATCCTCAACTCCTTACTCACTCTCACACACATCCTTTATTCAATCTGTACCCAAGGCCTAATGATTTTAACTTTGTAACATCTCTCTAATATGCCCTCCTCTCTCCTTTGACTCTGCCACCACCCTGGTGCAAGGTCTTATCACCTCACACTCAGACTACTCCATTAGCCTTCTAGTTGGTCTCCCTGCCATAAAATTTCCCCTACTCTAGTCTACTTTCTACTTGCCTATCAAAGTGATCTTCCTATAGTGCAGGTCTGACTGTGTCACCTCCTACTCAATGAACTCCAGTGGTTCCTTCTCACCTCCGAAATCGAATACAAAATCTTGTTTGGTATTCAAGCCTTTCATGGCCTGCCTTCCTTAACCCTCCCCTACCTTTTCAGTCTTTTTAACCCTTACACCCTCCCTCTTCTCCACGTATTTTGAGATTCAGTGTCACTGGTCTTGTTCTTTGAACAACACATGATATCTCCCAACTCCAGGCACTTTTACTGGCTGTCTCAGTTCCTCTCCCTCCTTGTTTCTGCTTCCTGGCTTCCTTCAAGTCCCAGTTAAAATCCCACCTTCTAGAGAAAGTCTTTTCTAATTTCCCTGAACTCTAGTACCTTTTCTCTGTTGATTATTTCAAATTTATCCTATATAGTTCTTGACTGAACTTAGTTGTTTGAATGTTGTTTCTTAATAATCTGTGAGTAAGGAGAGCACTTGGCGCATGCAGAGCTGCCCCAGAAGGGACCAAAGCAGAAGCGGCTGGCTGGGAAAGACACGTGGGAGACAGGCTAGGAGAAAGCCAGGCGCCGGAAACCAGCGGAGATCCCCAGGCCTCCCAACACAAGACAGCACTCTGTGGAAGCGACGAGAGGCAGCACAACGCCACCGACCGTGAGATACCCAGCTCCTGAGGCTTGTAACCCAAAGGTTTCAAACACTTCTTGAACTTCCCTGAGACATAATGGCCAGGTAAACAGCTCTAATCCCTCCCCTCCCCACCCAGAGAATTCCTTGGGAGGGGGAGAGGACAAAAACAAAAACACTGGAATAGAGGAGACAGAAGTGGGGCTTCAGTGGCCAAGTAGTTGGAGTACCTGAGTCACAGAGGGGCGGAGCCAGCAGGGGTCAACACCAGGAGCCCAGACATACTCTTGCTCCCCCAGGGGAAGTGCCAGACACCCATCTCTAACAACAAAGAGCAGAGACCATGGCTGAAGAGCAACAGTGCTGGAGAATCACCCCAGGGCAAGAGATTAAGGGCAGCCAGACCCTCTCCCTCACACCTCAAGAAACTGAGTAATTCACAAATAATTCACAAACCCAACAAAGAGACTCACAATCCCCAGAATAAGAAAGCTGGGACAGTGAGCCCTGAGCCCCAAAAGCAGAAATTTGCTGAAAAGCCAGGAAAAGGCTAACCAACATGAAGAACACAAAAAAACTGAGGACCATTGATTCTTTTTATGGAGACAGGCAGGATCAAAATATCAATTTGGAAGATTATAACAATGACACTATATCCACATCTGATACCTCAAAAGGTAATGTGAACTGGTCTCCAGCTCAAAAAGCATTACTGGAAGAGCTAAAGGAGGATTTTAAAAACCAAATTAGAGAAGTAAAACAAAAAAATGAAAATATGGAAAAAAAAATGGAAAAAATGGGAAAAAAAATCCACTGACGAAATCAAGTCCGTAAGGAATAAGACTGGCGAAATGGCTACGGACATTCAGAATCTAAATAGAGGAAATGACACCGTGAGAGGTAAAATCAACCAACTGGAAAAGGAGACTCAAAAGCAAAATGAAGACAGTAATTTGTTAAAAATTAGAGTTGAGCAAGTGGAAGCTAATGACTCTATGAGACATCGAGAAGTAGTAAAACAAAATGTAAAGAATGAAAAAATAGAAAAAAATGTGAAATATCTGATAGGGAAAACAACTGACTTGGAAAATAGATCCAGGAGAGACAATTTAAGAGTTATTGGTCTACCAGAAATCCACGATGAAAAAAAGAGCCTTGACAGTATCTTCGAAGAAATTATCAAAGACAACTGCCCAGAGGTCCTAGAACCAGAGGACAAAATAGGTATTGAAAGAAATCACCGATCACCCCCTGAAAGAGATCCCAAACTGAAAACTCCAAGAAATACTATAGCCAAATTTCAGAATTACAAAATTAAGGAGAAAATAGCACAAGCAGTCAAAAAGAAACAATTCAAATATCGTGGAACTACAGTCAGGATCACACAAGATATTTCAGCTTCCACTTTAAAAGACAGGAGAAACTGGAATATGATATTCTGAAGGGCAAAGGAACTGGGACTACAAGCAAGGATCAACTACCCAGCAAATTTAAGCATAATTTTTCAGAGAAGGAGATGGATATTCAACAAAATAAGGGATTTCCAGACCTTCATGATGAAAAGGTCAGAACTCAATGGAAAATCTGATTTCCAAATACAAAACTCAAGAGAGACATAAAAAGGTAAACAGGAGAAAACCCCCACAAACCTTATTAATCAATAATGGCAAATTATTTGCAACTTTATATAGAATTACATTGTCTTATGTATGTTTTATATATATATACATATATATATGTCAATCTTGAGAATAGTGCAGCGATTATAACAATTGAAAGGGATACGCATTGACTGTGAATGTCTGTATAAAATAACTGATATAAAGATAAAAAACATAATTAAGAGATATAAAGGGAGGGCTTTGAGAGAGGAGGTAAGGAGGTAGTAGAAAAGGGTAAACTACACCAAATGAAACGGCACAAAAACACATTTTAGTAGAGGGAAAGAAGGGAGGGAGAAGAGCAGTATTTGATCTTTACTGTCATCTGATCTGGATAAAGAAGGGAATAACATATCCTGAGAAGTACAGAAATCTAACTTGTCCTACAGGAAGTAGGAGGGGAAAAGGGGGAAAAAAGGGAGGGGGTGGTCAGAAGGGAGGGGAGAAGTAGCAAGGAGAAACGGTAAGACAAGGGAGGGGAATCAAGAGGGAGGGCAAACTGAGGAAGGCGGCAGTCAAAAGCAAAATTTGTTGAGGAGTTGAAGAGGAAAAGGAGAAATAAAAGCATAAACAGGGGGAAACAGGATGTAGAAAAAGACACAGATAGAAATCATAACTGTGAATGTGAATGGGATGAACTCTCCGATAAAACCGAAGCAGCAGAATGGATTAAAAACCATAATCCTACAATATGCTGTTTACAAGCAACACATTTGAAACAGGGGGATACACACAGGGTAAAGGTAAAAGGCTGGAGTAAAATATATTGTGCCTCAGCTAAAGTAAAAAAAGCAGGTGTAGCAATCCTAACCTCAGACAAAGCAAAAGTAAAGATAGACATAATTAAAAGAGATAAGGAAGGACATTACATCCTGCTAAAAGGCATCATAAACAATGAAGCAATATCATTGTTTAACATTTATGCACCAAGCGGTATGGCATGCAGATTCTTACAGGAGAGGTTAAGGGAGTTGCAGGAAGAAACAGACAGCAAAATTATAATATTGGGAGACCTCAACCTTCCCCTTTCTGA
>CM053626.1:169058258-169077365 GCA_028646595.1 Phalanger gymnotis
ATTGGAAGACCCCACCAATCACCTCCTGAAAAAGACCCCCAAAAAGAAAACTCCTAGGAATATTGTTGCCAAATTCCAGAGCCCCCAGATCAAGGAGAAAATACTGCAAGCATCCAGAAAGAAACAATTTGAGTATTGTGGAAACACAATCAGGGTAACACAAGATCTAGCAGCTTCTACATTAAGAGATCAAAGGGCTTAGAATATGATATTCTCGAGGTCAATGGAGCTAGGATTAAAACCAACAATCACCTACCCAGCAAAACTGAGTGTCATGCTCCAAGGCAAAATATGGATTTTCAATAAAATAGAGGACTTTCAAGCTTTCTCAGTGAAAAGACCAGAGCTGAATAGAAAAACTGACTTTCAAACACAAGAATCAAGAGAAGCATGAAAAGGTAAACAAGAAAGGAAAATTACAACGGACTTAATAAAGTTGAACTGTTTTGTTTACATTCCTACATGGAAAGATGATGTGTATAATTCATCAGACCTCAGTATTGGGGTAGCTGAAGGGAATAACATATATACATATATATATATATATATATGTATTATACACACACACACACACACATATGTAGACAGAAGGCACAGGGTGAGTTAAATATGAAGGGATGATATCTAAAATATAAAATCAAATATCAAATCAAGAGATGAGAGAGGACTATATTGAGAGAGGGAGAGATAGAATGGGGTAATTATCTCACAAAGAAGTGGCAAGAAAAAGCAATTCTGTAGGAAGGGAAGAGGGGGCAGGTGAGGGGGAATGAGTCAATCTTGCTCTCATCAGATTTGACCTGAGGAGGGAATAACATACACACTCAATTGGGTATCTTACCCCACAGGAAAGAAGGAGGAAGAAGATTAAAAAAGGGGGGGATGATGGAAGGGAGGGCAGATGGGGATGAAGGTTATCAAAAACAAACACTTTTGAAAAGGGACAGGGTCAAGGGAGAAAATTGAACAAAGGGTGATAGGATAGGAAGGAGCAAAATATAATTAGTCTTTCACAACATGAAAGAGTTTTACATAATGATACACATGTGGCCTATGTTGAATTGCTGGCTTCTTAGGAAGGGTGGGTGGGGAGGGAAGAGGGTAGAGAATTTGGAACTCAAAGTTAAGATATACAGGTAATGGGACGTAGAAATCTATCTTGCCATACAAGAAAGTAAAGGAAAAGGGGATGGGAGGGAGTGGGTTGACAGAAGGGAGGGCTGACTGGGGAATGGTGCAATCAGAATATATGCCGTCTTGGAGGGGGGGAGGGTAGAAATGGGGAGAAAATTTGTAATTCAAACTCTTGTGAAAATCAATGCTGAAAACTTATAATATTAAATAAATAAATAAGTGAATCAATAAATAAATATTTTAAGGAAGAATATGCAGAGAAAAGTTGTCAATATTTGCAGATGAGAATTTTGAAAATTCTAGAGATTTAACAAAAATTAACTGCAATAATAACTTCAATAAAGTTTCAAAGGACAAAGTAATTATTACTAAATATTATCGATGATTATTGTTTTGTAGCATAGTTTAAGTAATTAACTCCTACCTTTCAGATTAGGTAAATAAATCTCAGAAGCCATAGAACATGACAATTCCAAGGACAACAAATACTATGATGAAGATACTCTAACCAATAACAGCAAGAACAACAAAGTGCTGGAAAATTAAAAAGTGAACTGGCAGTAATGAAGTTTGCAACCACATATTATACCATAAAACACAATAATACAGCCTAGTGGCCATAAATATGTGGCCTAAATATAAAAGATTTTGTTTAAAATGTAGAGAACACAAAAAAGAAACAACATTCCAAACTAAAAATGGAGTGCACAGGGACAGGGGCAGGAGAGGGGGAGCAGGAAAAGGGTGATGACTTAACTAAACAACAGATAGAAGAGAATGTAGAATGAAGTTAATTTTGAAAACCTTTTACACAAGCCAAGCCAGTTAGAAACAGAACTAAAGCATTTAGCAAAGGAAAAAAAAACTTTTGTAACAAACATCTCTGGTAAAGATCTGATATCTAAAACATATAGGGAACTAATAGAAAAAATAAAAGAACCAAAGACATTTCCCAAAAGATAAATGTTCGAAGAATATTTTTAAGTATTGTTAAAAGTAAGAAATACAAGCTAACAGCATTAAAAAAAAAACTGAGGTTCTACTACATACTTGCCAGACTGGCAATGATGATAAAAGACAAAATGGTAAAGGTTGGTGGCACAGTGGGAGGGCAGATACACTAATACACTGTTGATTGAACTATCAATTCATCCAAACTTTCCAGAAATTAATTTGGAAACACATGCAAAAAGTCTCTAAATTGGACTGTCCTTTTGTTCATGAATACCACAAGACATATAGACATGAAAGAGATAAAAAACACAGGAACAAAACCCAATGTAACAAAAATATTTGTGGCAACACATATGGTTACGGCAAAGAATTTGAGACAAAGTAGCTAATCATCAAGGGGAGAACAGTTGAATGAACTATGATAAATAAAAGTAATAGGATATTATTCTGACATAAGAAATGACAAGTATAGTTCTAAAACATGGAACAGATTCATCAAATAAAAAGAAATATAGACCGACATCATAATAATTAATGATATAAGAAAAATTTCCAAAATGTTAAATTAAATTCTAGTTTAAAAAAAAAGACCACAATAATTTATGCAAAAAAACCCCCAAATCCAACTATTCATTATGACCAAGGCAAATTTATAGCAGGGATGTAAAGATGGTTCATAATTAGGAAAACAATTAAAATAATTAATCATATTAAAAAAGGCATTCAAAACCACATGATTATTTCAAGATGATGCAGAAAAACCCTCCCAGAAAGCATGACATTTATTTATGATAAAAAATCTTACAAATAATATTAGAATTTTGGAGAAACTTCAGAAGACTTGTAGGAACTGATGGAAAGTAAAATTAAAATTACCAGAAGAACAATTTGTAATACAAAAAAAGAAAAAACCTTTTAAAGACTACAGAATTCTGATCAATAATTCATCATGACTTCAAGGGATTAATCATGAAGTTGCCTTCTCCCTACTGGCAAAGAAGTGATGGATGGGAGATGCAAAAAGAGATGTGCATTTTCCCGAAATGTGCAAGTCGTTATTGTTTGACTGCTCTTACTTTTTAAAGAGAGGATTTCAATTTGTAGGTTGGGGAGGAGTTGGTAGATAGTGATAGAGATTCACATAAAAGAAAGAAAAATAAATAAATATTAAGGAATTCACAGAAGAAAACAATTCAGAAGGGAAAATGAACTGGCCAATTTTGGACTATGTGAAATTTAATATACACTATTAAGTAATCAAATGTAACAGAAGTTAGGGATTTCATTACACATATAATGCTCCATTTTGTTATTAATGAATAGAATAAAGGGTTCATTTTTTAAATAATTAAAAAACCCACAAAAATGCAGAATTGGATCAAATAATACATCATTATGTCTAGGCTGTCTGATGTTGTCAATGTAGAAACAAACAAAATATATTCAAAGAAGGAAGGAAACATGCATTTGTTAAGCCCCTACTATATGCCAGGCACTGTGCTAAGTGCTTTACAAATATTGTCTTATTTAATCCTCACAACAACACTGGGAAATAAGTGCTATTATTATCTCCATGTTACAATTGAGAAAACTAAAGAAGACAGAGGTTAAGTGACTTGCCTAAGGGCACACAGTTAAAAAGTATTTGAGGTAGGATTTGAATTCAGGTCTTCCTCACTACAGGCTCAGCATTCTTTATCCACTGTGCCACTAAATCAAAAGACAAAAAAGTGTTGAGAAAATATCTGATGTCTCTACAAAAAAAGCAACTGGATTAAAGTCAGTAAAGATACAAAACTTGAGTCAAATAAGTTTAAAATTTCAGAATACATTACAGAAGGAGCATCAATGAAGTGAATAAGGTTAAAAAAACCCTATTAGAAAAAAAGATCAGAAAAAGAGTGGAGGAAAGGTAGAGAGTTTTTAAACTAACAATATAAAAGTATAAAGGGGGAGGGATAAGAAAAGAAGAATTAAAGAACTAAATAAAAGAAATCGCGAATGGGGAAAATGTTGACAAATGGAGGGGGGCAGAGTTAAAGGAAAGAAACAAGCCTGTAGAAAAAAGATTATATCAAAGTAGATTAAACAAATTAATACTAGGGAAAATGTACTAAATTAAAAAGGGAATTGTAAATATAGTGTAAATTTAAAAAAAATACTAAAGACATGGAAATAACTCAATTGTAAATGTGAATGGATAAAACAATCCAATAAAATAAAAGAGGGTGGATGATTGCAAAAGAAAATGAAACTCTCAATCTTTTTAGTGCTTACAAGAAACACGTGTAAAAATGAAATATTTATATAAAATAAAAATGAGAGGCTGGAATGAAATTTACTAAGGATTAAGTGAAGCCAAAAAAAGCAAAAGTAGCAACTGTACTATCAAAAAAACTAAAAGTAAGAATTTTAATACAAATAAAAACAAACTGCATTATGGTTTAAAGAAATCATTACAATGAACCAATATTATATTAGATGCTAATATATTTAGATGTTACAGCATCTAAATTCAAAAAAGAAAGCTAAATGAATTATAAAAAAAGACATAAATAGTATCACAATGACAATAAGAGACATCAGTGGTCATCCTAAGAGTGAGACAAACCTAAAAGAAAGATATTAAAAAGACCAGAAAATATAGAAGTCAACAAATTGTTAGAGAAATTATATCTATAAGGTCTGTGGCACACTCTGAAGAGGACCACTAAAGAAAATAAATATTTCTCAGTACATTAGGATACTTTTACAAATAAATCAAAAGAAATAATACCCAAAACTAACAACATCGGAGATATATTAAACAATATTAGGTACAATACAAGAGTTATCTTTAATAGTCTGAAAAAACGTATTTATCTAAAACCAAAAGCAAGCATGCTATTTAATAAAGACATGCTAGAAGCTTTCCGAATAAATGCAGGAGTAAAGCTAGGTTGTTTTTTTTTCCCAATAATTGTTTGATATAGTTCTAGAAATGCTAGCAATAGCAATAAGACAAGAAAAAGGACAAAAACAAAAAGAGGCAAAGAGGAAACAAAACTATTCCTATTTGTTGATAAAATGATGGTTTACTTTAAAAAATCTCAGGAAATCAGCAAAGAAACTAATTGAGACAATAGCTTTAGCAAAGTTGCAGTCTATAAAACAGACCGTCCAAATAAAAAGCATTTCTGTATATTAATAACAAACAAAGAAGTCAATAATAGAAAGGAAGCTCAGCAAAAATGCAAAGAAGACAGTATAGAGGAGGAGAGGGTGATCACTGCTGTATGCTACAGAGGTCAAAAAAGGATAAAGATTAAGAAGACATTAGTTCTGGCAAGTGAGAAACAATAATGTTCTACATTCTACTCAGTAAAATGGCAGAAGACAAAAGATGGGAATACTCAGTGTTGATGGTACTGAAGACGAAAGACAGGCACACTAATGCACTTTTGTTGGAGATGTGAATTTGCCTAACCATTTTGGAAAGAAATTTGGAATTCTGTGAAGAAAGTGCTAAAAATGTTCATATCCTTTGACTCAGAAATCCCAGTGATCCGTAGCTATATTAGATATATACTACAAGGAGGTCAATGGCAAAAAGATGGCTTCATATATACCAATATTTTTAGAAGTAGCAAAAAACTGGAAACATAATGGAGGCCAATCAATTGAAGCATAGTTAAACAAGTTATATTATATAAATGTAAAGAAGTATTACTGTTCTAAAAAAACAATGAACATGATGAATATACAAAAGCATGGGAACACATACGAACTACTGCAAAGTAAAAAAAAATATAATGAATATAACAATGGAAATGTTAGCAACAACAATAACAACAAAAATACAAGACTAAATGTTATAAAATCAGGCTTGTCCTCAAGTAATAGCTATGAAAAAGGAATGCCCCTCACTTCTTTACAAGGTGGGAGACTTGGGCACAGACCACTTTATATAAAACCATATTTTTTTCCACTGTATTGGTGGTTTTGCTGGAGGTTTTTTTTTCTTTTCCCTTATTTTGTTCTTTATTATAGAAGGTAGTTCTTTGAGAAGGGGCAGAGGAATGGTTAAACTGTAAAATATACATGACAGGAAAACATTTATTTAAACAAATAATGATGAGCTAAAAGGGAGCTTTAAGTAGAAGAAAAATATGAAAATTGCCTTTTAAAACAAAAGGTCTAATCTACTTTTCCTCACAACCTAGATTTCAAAAGGGCAGTTCTCTTTCCAAAAAAAAAAAAAAAAGGAGGGAAGTCACTTCAAGATTATATTTTATGTTATGTGTAAGGCTAAAAACAAAAAATACTTCATATAGTTCTTTTGCTTTTATACAAAATGTAGTATATCTTTGGAGGAAAAAAAGGAAGAGAGGAGAAAAATCTGAATCTTACAATTTAAAAAAGACAATTATTTAAAAATATGATTCATACATGAAGCTGAGTCATGACTCTTTTAAAATTAATTTATTTTTAATTTTCAACATTCATTTCCACAAGATTTTGAGTTCCAGATTTCCTCCCCATCTCTCCCCTACCCAACACTCAAAGATGGCATGCATTCTGATTACCCCTTCCCCAGTTTGTCTTCCCTTCTATTACCCCCCCATTTCTTCCCCCCTTACTTTCTTGTAGAAAAAGAAAGATCTCTATGTCCCATTGCCTATATACCTTATTTCCAAGTTGCATGTACAAACAATTAACATTTGTTTTTAAAACTCTGGGTTCCAGATTCTCTCCCTTATTATTCCCTCCCCAGCCACCCTCCTTGAGAAGGCAAGCAATTCAACATAGGTTTAGTTAGATTTAGCAAAACATTTCCAAAATAGTCATATTGTGAAACACTGACTATATTTCCCTCCATCCTATCCCACTCCCCATTTATTCTATTTTCTCCTTTGACCCTGTCCCTTTTCAAAAGTGTTTGCTTCTGACTACCCAATCCCTCACTCTTCTACACTTTATCCCTTTCCCATCTACTTTCCTGTAGGGTAAAAGACCCAATTGAGTATGTATGGTATTCACTCCTTAAGCCAAATCCAATGAGAGTAAGGTTGACTCATTTCCTTTTACCTCCCTCTTCTTCCCCTCCATTGTAACAGCTTCTTCTTGCCTCTTTTACGTGAGATAATTTACCCTATTCTATCTCTCCATTTCTCTTTCTCCCAATATATTCCTCTCTCACCCCTTAATTTTAATTTTTTAGATATCATCCCTTCATATTCAACTCACTTTGTGACCTCTGTCTACACTGAGAAAGGTCTCATGAGTTACAAAAATCATCTTTCCATGGAGGAATGCAAAAAGTTCAACTCTAATAAGTCCCTTATGATTTCTCTTTCCTGTTTACCTTTTTGTGCTTCTCTTGATTCTTGTATTTGAAAGTCAAATTTTCTGTTCAGCTCTGGTCTTTTCATCAAGAATGCTTGAAAGTCCACATTTCATCAAATGTCCATTTTTTCCCTTGAAATAGTATACTCAGTGATTCTTGGTTTTAATCCTAGTTCTGTTGACCTCTGGAATATCATATTCCAAGCCCTTCAATCCCTCAATGTAGAAGATGCTAGATCTTGTGTTACCATGATTGTGTTTCCACAATACTTGAATTATTTCTTTCTGGATGCTTGCATTATTTTCTCCTTGACCTAGGAACTTTGGAATTTGGCTACAATATTCCTAGGAGTTTTCTTTTTGGGATCATTTTCAAGAGGCGATCCATGCATTCTTTCAATTTCTACTTTCCCCTCTGGTTCTAGAATATCAGGGCAGTTTTCCTTGATAATTTCTTGAAAGATGATGTCTAGGCTCTTTTTTTTGATCATGGCTTTCAGGTAGTCCAATAATTTTTAAATTATCTCTCCTGGATGTATTTTCCAGGTCAGTGATTTTTCCAATCAGATATTTCACATTGTCTTCTATTTTTCATTCTTTTGGTTCTGTTTTATAATTTCTCGATTTCTCATAAAGTCATTAGCTTCCATTTGCTCCATTCTAATTTTTAAGGAATTATTTTCTTCAATGAGTTTTGGGACCTCCTTTTCCATTTGACCAATTCTGCTTTTTAAGGCATTCTTCTCCTCATTGGCTTTTTGGACCTCTTTTGCCATGCTACTGCATGCTACTAATGCCACATGTGTGGAATCCAGACAAATCTCCACCTTGGTGTCACTGACTTCTCCTTGCCAACCTCTTAAGTTTTCTTAAGCCAGAAAAATGTCTCACCACCACTTTTTGTTGGCCCTACCACTCTAAAATGTGATTTCAGGAAAAATGTCAAAGTTGTTTAGAGGGGAATGGTGGGAGAGTTCAGCTGGGTGACTGTCCTTAATCCATCTTCTCTTAGCCTTCAACATAAGTTGAAGATAAGCCTCTTAGAAGATTCCTTACTCATCTGCAAAATGGGGATAACAATATTTGCACCCCTTAACCCAAAAGTTTGCTGCCAGTAAAAAGTGTTATAAACCTTAAAGGGCTATAAAAATGTGAATTATTATAGTAAACAAGCAAATCAAGTAAAATAAGTAAATCAATAAGAAATATTTATCAAGTGCTCATTGCATGGAAGAAATGAAATAAGACCTGAGTTAGTAAATGTAATAGTATTTAAGGTGGGACTTTTTGCTGTTGACCATTAATGATTCTGGCCTTTGTCTGAATGGGGCAGATAAAGTTGGATGTTTCTGTATTTCTCAGCACTGAGACAACTGGGAGTCATTCATTTGTATCTTATGTGATACTGGGGGTGGAGAACTTTTCCAAGCCTAGCCTGGGTGAGGACAGGGCCCTCAGGGGCCCTGAACAGGATATATAAGTACAGAGGTTGGTGTTTTCTCTAGTACCTCTGAGCCACAGCAGGAGTGGCGCATGACTCTGGGCCAGCCGTTGTAATGAGCTCCTGGCTGAACACTCAGATGTTGATAACTACAAATTGTATTTGGTCTGTAATTCAGGGTGCTGGTTTTTTTCCCCTGAACTAAGTAAATGACATTTGTATGCTGGATTAAAGTAAGATTGTTAACCCCTTAATGTTGTTTTCCTTAGTAAAGCAGATCAAAAGGACCTGGGCTTTTGCAGCATTCTGTGTGCTGGTTGTTGTTGGTTTTACACCCCCACAGCAGCTGCTAGCCTGATTGTTGAAACGGTAAATTAAAATTAAATAGTACCTGTCCTAAAGGAATTTATGTTTTTCTTGAGGGGCATGATACATACAAAGCTAACCAAATTTATATCCAATATAATTGAAAAAGGAGGAAGCATTAAAAATTAGAGATAATCAAGAAACCCCTCCTGAAACAAAATAGCATCTCAACTGAGTTTCAAAGAAAGCTAGTGATTTTATAAGGAGGCAATCAGGAAAAAGCATATTTTAGAGATGGAGAACCACTTACATAGAGCTAGAAATAAGCTTCCATGTACTTAGAATAATTAGCATGCCAGTCTGATTACAACAGACAGCACGTGAAAAAGAGTTATACAAAATAAGACAGAAATGGTAGATGGGAATTATGTTGTAAAAGATTTTAAATGCCAAACAGAGGATTTTTAAATTTTATACTAAAAGCAATAGGATGATACTGAAGACTTTTTAGTAACATTTTCATAAATATGTTTTAGGAATATCAATTTGGCATCTATATGAAGAATGGTTTGAAAAAGGAAAGACTAGAAACAGGGAAGCTGATTAAGACTATTGTAATGGTCAAGTTTAGAAGTGGTGAAGGCCTGAACTTGGGTAAAGGCTGAGAGGCAAGGGGACAGACATAAAAAATATGTTGTAGAAGTAGAATCAAAAGGCAGTACTTGTACCACCCACAAAGAAGTGGGTCAGAAATTAGGAAGGGTAGGAGAAGAAACAAGAACCCATTTTAGGAACTTCATATAATATCATCAATGATACCAAACCATTTATTGTTGTAAAATCCAATGTCTAAAGTTAATACTCTTCTTGGTTCTAATATAGCTGAATTCTATTTTAACTAGTATTTTATTTTGTCCAATTATATGTAAAGACAATTTTTAACACTCATTTTTTTAAAACTTTTGAATTTCAAATTTTTCTTCCTCCCTTTCTTCTTCCTTCCCCTTCCACCTCCCTAAGAGAGTAAGCAATTTGATATGTTATTGTAATGTTCATGGGATATAAGATCATCCCTGCCCATTAATAGGTCTCATGTGGAGCCCATTGGGGGAGGAGCTTGTTTATGGGAAGGCTTGCTTGTAGGAAGGCTTTCACACCTTTTGGCACTAAGCTAATTAGGCACTGAGTTACGAGGGTTGTGATGCCTTCTGGCTCTGAGCCAGTATTTTCTCTCTATTTTCTCTACTTATATTTTCTCTCATGTTCAGGGGGCTGACTTTTCCCCTGAACTAGTGAATGTAATTAAAAGTGGGATTGTTCACCCCTTTTTGAGAGTCTTTCCAAGAAAAGCAGATTAAAGAACTTGCGTGAGCTTGCCACCCTGGGTATATTAGGGTGCTTGCTGCTACAGTTACATGTGTGCAATCATATAAAACATTTCCATATTTGTCATGTTGTTAAAGAAATAAACCAAAAGGAAAGAGCACACAAAAAATAAAGAAATTAAAAATAGTATTCATTTATCTGCATTTAGATTCCATCAATTATTTCTCTGGATATAGATAGCATTTTCCATCATAAGTCCTTTGGACCTGTCTTAGATCACTGTGCTGGTAAGAAAAGTGAAGTCATTCTTAGCTGTTCAACAAGGAACGATGCTTTTACTGTGTACAATGTTCTCCTGGTTCTGCTGATTTCACTTTGCATCAGTTCAGGTAAGTCTTTCCAGGTTTTTATGAAATAAGCCTGCTCATCATTTCTCATAGCAAAACAGTATTCCATTACATTAATGTACAACAATTTGTTCAGTTATGCCCCAACTGATGGGCAGCCCCTCAGTTTCCATTATTTTTGCCACCACAAAAAGAGCTGCTATAAATATTTTGTAGTTGTATGTCATTTTCCCTTTATCTCTTTGGGATACAGACCTCGTAGTGGTATTGTACCTAGTTTTAGTAAAAGGGTATGTAAAAGCAAAAATTAGCAAAGGGTATGTAAAAGGATTTTATAGCCCTTTGAGCATAGTTCCAAATTGTTCTCTGGAATGGTTGGATCAGTTCACAATTCCACCAACAAAGCATTAGTCCCATTTTCCTACATTCTCTCCAACATTTATCATTTTCCTTTTCTGTCATATTACGCAATCTGATAGATAAAGAGTGGTACCTCACTTATTTTAATTTACATCTCTCTAATCAATAGTGATTAGAGCATTTTTGCACATGACTATAGATAGCTTTGATTTCTTTTTGTAGAAACTGCCTGTTCATATCTTTTGATTATTATTATTCAGTTGGGGAATGACTAGTATTCTCATAAATTTGACTTGGTTCTCTACATATTTGAGAAATGATCCATTTATCTGGGACACTGCTGGAAAATTGTTTCCTTGATTTCTGCTTTTCTTCTAATCTTGGTTGCACTGGTGTTGCTAAAAGTGATCTCTTCCTTCCTGAATTTTCCTAGAGGCTATATGTGGATGAGTACTTTTCCTCATCGTGTGTTAGCTTATATCAGACTCCCTTGTCAACTTCTTTTATTCCCTTTAGAAGATTTTAAAGGCAGGATCCATCATCTTTCATCTTTGTATCCCCAAGAACCTTTCATAATGCATTGACAACTAATTAGGCATTTAATAAATATTTATTGGAAGAACGAATAAATGAATCTAATGGGGCAGAGGTCAGACACCTTTTTAGCCTTCAGTCTTGCCAGAGCTAAGAAATATATATGTATATATATACATAAATATATATTTGCATATATATATGTATATATAAGCACTAGGCAGATGACAAAGGTGAAAATGAGAGAAAACAAAAAGAATGAGAGAAATAGAAGAACAAAATAACCAAGACTGAAAACTAGGATATATGATTAATGAGACAGAGCAGAATGATGCTAATAATGCACTTCTCTAGTATGTAGCACAGGTTATCTTATCTTGTAATAGGGAGAAAAAAGAGAAAAAATATATTCCATATAATTTATCCCTTTTCTGAGGCTCTCCAAGCTTTTAAGAGAGTTTTCTAAGCATATGTCCCTTTGCTAGAAGCTAGGAATCTTTGATATGAGAACGAAGGAGAAAAATAAAAGGGTAAACACAGAATTTTAAAAATGACAAAAATTTGGATAAATTTCAGTTTTGCTCTTCACAATGCCTTCATTTTAACTTTCAGAGTAAATTAGTAAATAAAGATAGCAAACACTATAAAACCGGATTTTTTTTTCATTGTTTAGGGTGACTTTTAACTGGCCCATATTGGAAATATCATTTGTTATAATGGACTATTAAATGTGAGGAAATTCTTAGAACCAGACCAACAAAATACAATTTTATGGACTATAACAAGGATATAGAAATAGCTTTGAAAAAGAAAACCTTTTCTTACAATGAGATTTTAGCAATAATTCACATTCCATTACTAAGAAAAAAATTTAAAAAGTTCTCTCCATCATCCATGTATAGATATAACTATTATAACAATCAATCTAGCTTTTTTATAAGGAAGAATCAAGGGATATTCCTTGCCTATTTTCCATCGAAGAATCTAAAGGATTTTAACGTAGCCCTATAAAAAAGTGAAATATGAATTAAAAATAAATAAATAATTTTAAGTGAAATATGTCCTAGGTATTTTAAGATCAGAATGTATCAACCTCAGAGGGAGAGTTTCAGAAAGGATGGCACAGTGACCTCACCTGCTGTTTCATTTCAGCATAGACTTTCTCGGAGTTCAGTTCAACCTGCCGCTTAAACTCCTCTAGGGCAGCATCTGCCTGCTGGGCCTGTAGCCTCTGTATCTCAGTCACCCGAGTCAGCTGTTCCTCCTTCTCCCTAGAAAATTATAGAAAATCTTCAAAGTTCAAGTATCAAATAAAAGAACAACTGTACTTGTATTTTTAAAAGCCTTTAGCTCTCTTTAAATTCATATTCAAGTTCGACTTTCCTGTCTCAATTCATAAGTAAATTTCCCTTAAAATGACTAAAGAATATAATAGTTACCACTAAAGAGACACAGAGATTATCCTAACATTGAATTGTGAGGGGGTGAAGAGATGATTGGCATCCTACTTCTCAGGATTCCCTATCCTTTAATGAATTTGCCTAAAAGAAAAGCACATATTCATCAAACCATTTTACTTCTTTATTCTTTCAAACAAATTAGAGTCTATTTGCAAATAGGCAGAAAGAAAGAAGGTAACAAGCATCTCTTAAGTGCATATTATATGCCAGGAACCTTGCCAAGCTCTTTACAAATGTTATCTCATTTGATCTTCATAATTCTGGGAGATAAGTACTATTACTATCATCACCATTTTACAGCTGAAGAAACTGAGGCAGATAGAAGCAGCTATGTGACTTGGCCAGGGTCATATAGCTAGTTAATGTCTGAGGCTGGTTGTGAATTCAGATCTTCCTGACTCCAAGCCCACTATCCACTGCCTCACCTAGTTACCTATGGCAGAAGAAACTTACAAAAAAGAGGATCTGAATAATGATGAGACCAGGGGTAGGGAACATGTGGCTTCAAGTCCACATATGGCCCTCTGAGTCCTCAAGTGCAGCCCTTTGAACCCAAATTTACAGGAATCCTTTGGGGATTTGTTCTGTGAAGTTTTGTTTCAGTCAAAGGGTCACATTTGAGGACCTAGAGGGTCACATGTGCCCTCAAGGCTGCAACTTCCCCATCTCTGGGTGAGACTATTTGCAAATGAGTATATAAGAGAGTGTTAAAAACAACTGTCTTCTGTCAAACATGTTTATCCCCAGTGTTTATCTCCTCAAGCCTTGGAGAGTCATGGAAATTGGAACCCTGAGAATGGAAAAGTGAGGATGAATCCCAGAAATGTACAATGGGGCACAAGCGGGCAGCCAGGGGCTGATGGAAGGGGAAGAAAAAGGGTAATCACCACCTCCAACAGCTTATTTTGAGACTAGTGAGCACAAGGAAAGACAGAGGGGAAATCAGACTAAGGGCCCTGGAGTAGGCCTGCTATAACTGTCACTACTAAAACTGAAAGGAATGGGAAGGGGGGCAAATGCCAAGATGCTAAGACAAATGATAGAACTATGCTACAAAGAAGCCACATGGAATAAATAAAGAGGCCTAAATCATTTCTACTGCTAAGAACAGAACTGGTAAATCCATACTATCTCACCTTTCACTACATGTTTATTCTCGCCTTCTCCAGGAAGAGTACTAAGATGTATCCTCAATTTTTAATTCTTAAGAGGTTTTAAAATTTTTTATTATACTGTCATTTTAAAACCAATTTATCAAAGATTTTTTAAAATGTGGTTAATCATTTTATTATGGATTGCAATATGTGTTTCGTTCTTCCAATGTAGCTGACAGACAAGGCGGAGGTGGTAAAGCACATAGGAGAGAGAAGTAAGAGATATAAAAATGAGATGTATATTCACTAGAAAAAAAATAAATTTCCTTTCAAATTTCTGACACCTATCTACCTACCTAGGGGAATCAAGCTAAACAAAAGAAAATTATGGATTGATAGTTTTATAGCCTTCCAAAAGCAGGAAACAAGTGCATTGGGATCTGCCTACACATAAAACTTGAGTCAATACCTTCTTATGAAGGGAAAATTATAAAAAAAACCGAGTCATTCTAAGGCTCCCATATCATATACTATCTCTCTCCAATATGTTCACCTAAGTGGGAAAACATTTGGCAAGGAATTGAGCCTTGAATCAATAAAAAAGAAAGACAAGAGGAATAAGCTAGAAGCCATTCCAATATGATCAGGGGTAAAGCAAAGATGTCCATTATCACTACTACTATTCAATACTGTACAAGAAATGCTAACTTATAACAACAAGAAAACAAAATTTAAGGAATAAGCACAGGAAATAACCGAACAAAACTATCACTCTTTGCAAATGATATACCGGTTTACTTAGAGAATTATAGAGAGTGAAATTAAAAAAACTAATTGAAAAAAATCAACAATTTCAGCAAAGTTGCAAGACATAAAATAAATCCAAACCAATCACCAGAATTTCTGTTCCCAATAAATCCAGCAGGAGGAGCTAGAAAGAGAAATACCATTTAAAATAACTAATCGCACAAAATACTTGAGAGTCTACTTGCCAGAAACTATATGAACACAACTACAAAACACTCCTCAGATAAATAAAGACAGATCTAAATAATTAGAGAAATACTAATTGCTCATGAGTAAACTGAGCCAATATAATAAAAATGCCAATACTACACATATTAATTTACTTATTCAGTACCATACCAATTAAATTACAAATAATTGCTTCACAGAGACAGAAAACAATCAAAACTAAATTCGTCTGGAGGAAAAAAAAGTTGAAAAATATCAAGATAATCAATGAAAAAAAATCAGTAAGGAAGGGAGACTAGAAGTACCAGGTGGCAAACTATATTACAAAACTATAATAATCCAAACAATTTGGTACTAGTTAAAAACTTGAGAGGTTGAATCAATGGAAGAGATTAGGTATAAAACATACAGAAGGAAATGAGTACAGTAACCTAGTGTTTGATTGACCCAAAGATTAGGGCAAGAACTCACTATGTGGAAAAAACTGTTGGGAAAACCAGAAAGTATTCTGGCAGAAGGTAGGCATAGACCAACACCTCACACCATATACCACACTAAGCTAAAAATGTGTATACAATTTGGATAAAAAGAGTGATATAATCAAACTAATGAGGCATGGAAGAAAGTATCTGTAAGATCAATAAATGGAGAAATAATTCATGGCCAATGGGAAATAATTCAGATAAAGAGGTTTACAAGTATATTTAGTCGGGAGACAGATATCACATTTCTACTACTTTCCTATTCTTCTAAAGGGTTACTCCCTCTTCTTGGCTCTCACCCTTGTGTGGGAGTATCTACTCTTTTTCAGTTACTCTCTTCAGGCATGACTTCCTTCTTTCCTTCTTTCTTTCCTCCCTTCCTCTCTGACTTTCCCAGGGTCACAAAGCTAGTATCCAGGGCCATATTTAAATTGAGGTCTTCCTAACTTCAGGCCCTGAACTCTATCCACTGTACCACCTACCTGTCTCTAATAGAAAAGGAAGCCCTTCCTACAAAAAGTGCACTGACACAACCAGAAATGGGACATTTGTACTCTGCAAAGCTCTGTGTTCTAAGGCAACAAGTCAAGAGAGCTCCCCTGAGCAAAACCAAAGGTGGCCTGGAAATCCCAGAATGGGGACCTTGAAAGCCCAAGGCAGTGACCATGAAAGCCCTAGAAGAAATAAAAAGGCAGTGACAAAAGACTACTAGCATAATACTGTTCAGACTGAGACACTCCAGGCCCAATGGTTAAGAATTCCCTAATTTCATACTCTAAGATGCCAAAGAGGACTCTGAAAATCTAGCAATCAGAACCTCAAAGATATATGGAGTCTAATCCTAGGATGTGAAAGTAAGCTCATGAACCCCAAGTACTGCCTGTTGTCTCCCCCACTCAACTATAACCTGTGCTTTAGGAAAATCATTTTAGTGGCTGAATGGAGGGTGGATTGGAGTGGGAAGAGATTTGAGGCAAGTAGACCCATCAGCAGGCTTTTTCAATATTCCAAATAAGACGTGATGAGAACCTGCACTAGAATGGTGGCAGTGGTAGAGGAGAGAAGGGAACATATTCAAGAGATATTGAAAAGGTGAAATGGACAGGCCTTGGCAACAGATCGGGTAAGGTAGGTGAGAGAGATAGTGAAGAATCCAAGTTGATGCCTAGGTTATGAGCCCCAAGGACAGGGAGTATGGTAGTACCCTCCACAGTAAGAACGAACGATGGGGGACAATAACTAGCATTTACATAGTACTTTAAAGTTTGCAAATACCTTATTTTCTCCTCACAAGAATCCTGGGAGGTAAGTGCTATTATTATCCCTATTTTACAGATGAAGAAACTGAAGAAGTATGCAGATGTTGAATGATTTGTCCAGGGTCACATGGCTAGCAAATGTCTGAGGAAGGAGTTAAACTAAGGTTTTTCTGATTCCAGGTCCAGCACTCTATGCACTGCACTACACCTGCCTCTTAGGCATTTAGAACTGGATGTCCCACAGATATCTTAAATTCAATATGTCCAAAAGTAAACTCATTCTTTCCCCCCCAAATTCTCTCATCTTCCTAAATTCTGTCTTATTTTTGAGGGATCTTTTCAGTCACCCAGGGTTGCAACCTACATATCATCTTAGATTCTTCATTCTCTTTTAGCTCTCCCCTTATCTAATCAATTATTAAGTCCTCTCATGTCTACCTTTGTACTATTTCTCATGTATCCTCTCTTCTTTCCTCTGACAATGCCATCACCCTGGTTCAAGCCCTCATCATGTCACACTTGGACTTCTGCAATAGCCTCATGATTGATCTCTTTGACTTAAGTCTATTCCCATTCCAATCTCTCCTCTACTTACATGGCAAACTGATCTTACTGAAGGACAGGTCTGACCACGTCACCCCAGCTCCCACCCCTGCCCTCTCCAATAAACTATTGCTCCCTGTTACCTCTGGGATCAAGTATAAAATCATTTATTTGGCATTCAAAGCCCTTCGTAACCTGTCCCCTTCCCACTTTTCCAGTTTTCTCAACACCATACTCCCTAAAATATAATCTTATCAGTAACACAGTTCTCCTTACTATTTCTCACATACACCATCTGCCTCCTGATTCTAAGGATTTTCACCAGCTATCCCCCATACCCGCGATGCTCTCCCTCCTCATCTCTACTTCTTAGCTTCCCTGGCTTTCTTCCAGTCCTAGTCAAAGTTCTACTTTCTTCAAGAAGCTTTTCTTAATCCTCCTTAATCTTAGTGCATTCTCTCTGGGACTATGCTGAATTTATCCTGTATATATCCCATTTGTACATTCTTATTTGTATTCTGTCTCCCCCATTAGATTGTAGCTCCTTAAGAGCAGGGATTGTTTTTGCTTCTCTTAAGTATCCTCAGTGCTTAGCCAAGTGACTTAATATAGTAGGTGCTTAAGGAATGCTAGTTTAGTTGACTTGCTTTTAGTTGACTCCATGAGATAACAGATATTTTAGAACTAATTTAAAAGACTGAAAAAATAGAACGAAATGTGAGATATATGATATCAAAATCAATTTACTGAGAAAACAAGTCAAGGAGAGATAATTTAAGAATCATTTAGACTCCTTGAAAACCACTATGTTTTTAAATCTTGTAAATCATAAATGAAAACTGCCGACATCTATTAGAATCAGAGGCCAAAGGGCAAACAAAAAGAATCCGTGGTTCATCCCCTAAAGGGAAACCCAGAGTTAGCACATTAAAGAAAAGAAAAATACTGAAAGCATCCAGAAAGAGGCAGTTCAAGTACCAAGGAACCACAACTAGGAGCACAGAAGGCCTCAGAGCTTCTGTTAGAAACTTCGGTACATTATGGAATACAATATTGCAAAAAAGAAAAAGATATAGGCTACCTTAAAAGAATAACTTACCCTGCAAATCTAAATATAATCTTGGGGAGAGGAGTCAAAAATATATTAGCAGAATGGCTTAGAAGAATTTCAAGTATTTCTATGAAAAGACTGGAGATGAGTAGGAATTAAAAAAATAAAAATAAAACCTAGAAAAGTAGATATATTTCAGCAACTGAGAGAACAAACAAGTATTTCTTAAGAGCCTTCAGGTAGGGGGCGGAGCCAAGATGGCGGCTGGAAAGCAGTAACTGGCGTGAGCTCCCCACCAAGTCCCTCCAAAAACCTATAAAAAAAAATGGCTCTGAACCAATTCTAGAACTGCAGAACCCACAAAGTGGCAGAGGGAAGCAGGGCTCCAGCCCAGGACAGCCTGGATGGTCTTGGGGTAAGTTCTGTCCCAAACGGAATTCCCAGCCCCCAGCTGAGGGGAGCGGAGCTGAGTCAAGCAGAGTCCAGCGCGGGAGGGGGCGCAGCGCGTTAGACCGC
>CM053626.1:169077865-169089176 GCA_028646595.1 Phalanger gymnotis
AAGGTAGTATTTTCTTCAGTGGTCTTTTGGACCTCCTTTTCCATTTGGCTAATTCTGCCTTTCAAGGCATTCTTCTCCTCATTGGCTTTTTGGAGCTCTTTTGCCATTTGATGAGTTAGTCTATTTTTTGAGGTGTTATTTTCTTCAGTATTTCTTGGGGTCTCCTTTAGCCAGTCATTGATTTGTTTTTCATGGTTTTCTTGCGTCACGCTCATTTCTTTTCCCAGTTTTTCCTGTACTTTTCTAACCTGCTTTTCCAAATCCTTTTTGAGCTCTTCCATGGCCTGAGACCAGTTCATGTTTTTCTTGGAGGCTTTTGATGTAGGCTCTTTGACTTTGTTGACTTCTTCTCGCTGTATGTTTTCGTCTTCTTTGTCACCAAAGAAAAATTCCAAAGTCTTAGTCTGAATCTGAGTCTGTTTTCGCTTCCTGGCCATGTTCCCAGCCAACTTACTTGACCCTTGAGTTTTTCAGCGGGGTCTGACTGCTTGCAGAGTTTAGAGTACTTTGCTCCAGGCTTGAATGGCTGAGCTGTTGTTTTCAGAGCTTTACAGCAAGCTCTGCAAAACCAGCGTTGCTCCTCCCACAAGAACCACCAACCCGGACTGGACTCAGATCTAAGCAGGCTCTGCATTCCTGCTCAGCTCAGCCACTTAATTCCTCCCACCGGGTGGGCCTGGGGCCAGAAGCAACTGCAGCTGTAGTTCTGTAACTGCACCTCCTCCGCTGCCCCTGGGGTGGTGGCCGAACCGTGAACTCCTTTCACTCTGTCTCTGCAGTTTTTCCCACTAACCTTCTCTGTTTTCTTTGGTATTTGTTGGTTGAGAAGTCTGGTAACTGCCACAGCTCATTGATTCAGGGCACTAGGGCCTATTCCACCCAGTTCCCTGTCTGGTTGGTCCATGCACAGCCCATGCTGGGCTCTGCTCCACTCTGCTTCCCAGTCCCATGTGATAGACCTTACCCCATGACCATCCTGGCTGTCCTGGGCTGGAGCCCTGCTTCCCTCTGCTGTTTTGTGGGTTCTGCAATTCTAGACTTTGTTCAGAGCCATTTTTATAGGTATTTGGAGTGACCTGGGTGGGAGCTCACGCAAGTCCCTGCTTTCCAGCCTCCATCTTGGATCCGCTCCCATGGCACTGGCATTAAGAGGTGTTGGAGAAAGCTTTTTGTATAAGGTAGGATTTTGGATGGAACTTAGGAGAAGTTAGGAGGTCAGTAGTTGAAGTTGAGGAGGAGAGCATTCTAGGCATGAGGGATAGCCAGAGAAAATGCCTGCAGCTGAGAGATGGAGTGACTTGTTTGAGTTTCTCACATTTCCTCCCTTGCCTGAAGCAAGACATAGTCCTCTCAAGGTTTTATAAGGGTTTCTGTGGGAAACAGGTAATTAAAACAGACATGAAGTCCCTCCTTTACTTCCTTTCACTTTTTTGTTTGTTTGGATCCAGTAAGCAAAGCTGCGCCAAGGTACTAACCAATGACTTCAATTTATCTATATTTACATTCAGACATATATACAGAGGCTGGGAATTATGCATTATGATACCAGAATAAGATAACACATTGAAGGTAGGAAAGATACTGGTCTTGGGTGGGAGGAGGAATAAACTTATTTGCCCTCTCCTCTTCCTTTTGATGCCACCAGTCCAGCTGTTGAACAGCCTGTCCTAGACCAGCCCTAGGAAGAATGCAGAAGCAGATTGGGTTAAGGTGGTAGTCCTAGGCAGTAATAGGCCAAAGGAGAATGGAATTTGTAAATCATGAAAGCAGAGAGGGAAGGCAAGGCCCTTTTCTAAGGATTTTTGCCAGTAGTCAGGGTTATATAGGTTGTGGACTACAGATACACACACAACCACATACATACATACAGACAGACAAACAGATGCGTTTACACATATGCGTGATATATGTAGGGTTTGTATATATGCATGACATGTGTTAGGGTTTGTATATATGCGTGATATGTGTTAGGGTTTGTAACCTGATTAAATACAAACGTTTAGTATTCATTAGTGTCCTTGATACTATTTAAAATTCCTCTATAATAATGTTTATAATATTGTAAATATGAAGATTACATTTTAAAAATTCTGGACCTTTGTTTTCTTCTGTGTACATAGTCTTTGGTGAAGAATCTTGCTCTTAGCACTGCACCTCAGTTACTGTTCTGTGACTTAGTCTTAGAATAGTGCCTTGGGCATTAAGAAGTTAAGTGACTTGTCCTGCATCATAATATTAGTATGTGAGAGGCAGGACTTGAGCCCAGAATTTCTTAACTTTGTGGATGGCTCTGTTATATGCCATGTTGTCTTTGTTGTCTTATGTGAAGAGGACCATGTAAAATTTCCTTTTTTTTAAATGAAACTATTTAATTTGTTTAAAATAATTAAGATCAATAATCTTTAAATGCCTTCTTGTTCAAGCTTTATGCTAGTAACTGGTTGGTTTCTAATATAAGAAATAGAAGGTATGATTCCTATTTTCAAGATTTTCTTCTTTTGAGAAGACCTGAGAATAATTACAATATACTCTACTAATAAAGCATGTTTGTTGGTTCAAAATTACTTTTCGTGTTACATTGGAAAGAGCAATAAATAGTTCTGGAGTAAGAGGAATTGGAGTCAAATGCTGTTTCTCTTACTACTGGTGTGATAATAAACAAGTCACTTAACACTTCTGGGGCTCAGTTTTTCTACCTAAAAAATGGAGAGTTAAACTAAAGTTCAATCTATGGCTTCTTAGGACCTTTCCATCCCTAGTTCAATGATCTTTCCAGTACCCACGATCTATGACCAAACTTATGGCAAAACAGCATAGTGGTCTACTTAGTGTAAATGTGTATTAAAAGGATATCTACCTTGTTTTTAAAGGCCTACACATTAATAACTTTAAAATACATTGTCGTTTTATTTCAAAATTAGATCTTCTGCAGAACCCAGGGATGAGGAGAGTATTTTTAAATATTTTCTTGAATTTACATTGATAGATGTAAGTAAAATCATGAGAGGGGGCATTGTACAGTACTTGGGGACTGGTCTCAGTCACGAACACCTTGGTTTAACTGCTATCTTTGATATGTACTGTCTGTGTGACTTTGATTAAGTCACCTAAAATCTCAGTGCCCCCTAATTCCTCTCTGATTGTCTAGGCAGCTGACAAGTTTGTAGTGTGCATCAGTGAAAGGAGTTTTTGTACTCAGAGTTCCTTACCTGGATGAAATCATAGACCTGATCCCATATTATATAATCATCTATATTCACCTTGGCCCCTAAAACAAATTTAAAAACATTTTGATTGTGGGATTTATAACCTAAAAAGACATTTAAAACTCAAGGTCAAATAAATAATTATGCATTCATTTCTACCCTCCCCCTGCCTTACCCCTCCACCCTCCCAACCTATGATTTTACTGGTCTGACTATCTTCTGGTGATGAACCTCCTTTACCATGCAGATGAGCCACTTCTCTGCAGCTTATAATCTTAGGAGTTTCCAGTGCGCTGTGAGGTTGGTTCAGTGCCTTACTTAGGACCACACCGTCTGTATAGGTCAGAGGCAGGCCTACCTGATTCCTAAGGTGAGTTTCTGTTCACTGTACCAAACTTCCTTTCAGTTTCATTTAATTTGTTGTGCTATTTCTGTATTGAATAACATGTGTCTATCTTAGTGTATCTTAGATTGCAAATTCTTAGAGGTTAATAATCAGGCTTATATAGTTTCCTTTTCATTGTTTCTCCCATATTACAATATGGTATAATTGAAAGGATTGACAGTGTATAAGGTAATACTGGGTTTGAATCCTATCTCCAGTACTAAGTAGCTGTGTGGCCTTGGGCGAGTCACTTTAACTTTTGAAGTCTCAGTTTCCTCACGCCTGTAGTATCCATTTCACAGAGCCATTATGAAGATCAAATGAGATAATGAATATTTAACAACCACAACTGCTGCAGGGACCCAAGGAATACTCAGGCATTGCACCCTTCCTTTCTCTCCACTAGGAGGCCCTTCTGTTCTGGATCAAGCAGGCACAGCTCGCATTCAGTGATAGAAGAGCATCGTAGATTAAAAGAACCTGCCTCTCCTCTTTCATCTCTGCCTATCCAATCTAGAAAAATCACTTAAAATTAAGATTTTGGCTCATTACTAGGGGTTCCTCAGTGGAAAAATTAGACAGGCACTAATTGTATAGTATAGATCCTGTATAGGACAACTGTTTATTTTCTTTTCACAAAAGAAGTCCATAACATACTTACCATATAATAGACCCACAAGCAAGTATTGGCAGAAGACTAACTTATTGTTATACTTTTTCAGGAGGTTTATAGTTAAAATATCAAGACATGAATCAGTGTGTGAGACTGCTGAGTAAGCATTTTGCATTTCACATTGCCTCTGCACTATCCAGGAAATTTCCTTTAAGTCTGTGTCTTTTGATAGTTTTGGCCAGTGATTGAGCTTTACCCCGTAAGGTGTCAACCTCTTCAAAGTCGAAACTACGCTTGGCACTAGTCAGCTCCAACCAAAGAAACTAGGATCTCCAGAGCCTTTGAACTCACAAAGTTATCTCAATGGTGGGACATATCCATCCATCCCAGGATCATTGTTCTGTGTTGACCTGTGTTCAAGGATGGAAGCAAAAGGAGACAAGCAGCCAGAGGTGTCAAGGCTCAGGCTTAACTTGCTTAGTCAAGCATCTGCTCTTGCTTCCATATGGGAGCAGTTGCCATGCTTCCAGGGCTGGCTGGAGGGTAAGGAAGGACAGGGTCTACCTTCTCCCTAGCACTCACTGGAGATTTGTGATTGTCTTTGATTTATTTTAGAAATGGCAAAAGATGAGAAGTCAGAGAGTGGATCACACACTTGTAATAAATCTGCGTAGTCAATCAAAAACAAATTCTCACATTAACCATGTCCAAAAAAATTATGTCTCATCTCGCACCTGAGTCCATAACATTTGTGTCAAGAGAGATCCTCAGCAATGATGTTTGCATTGCATTGATTAGATTTCTTAAGTCTTTGAAAGTTCTGTTTCTGCAGCTTTGTTATTGTATAAATTGTTCTTCTTGTTCTGCTCATTTCATCTGGCATCAATTCATACAAATCTTCTCAGGTTTTATTGAAGCCATCTCTTTTGTACTGTATTATACCAAAATAATATTTCAGCACATTTATATTTCATTATTTGTTTATCCATTCCCTAGTTCACAGGCACTTCCTGGATTTCTTGTTCCTTGTTACTCTAAAGAGAGCTGATATTGACATTTATGTACACGTGTCCTTCCTCTCTTTCATTGATCTCTTTCTTGTATATGGTTTTTTTTAATCTTTTTGCTACTACAAAAAAGCTACTATAAACATTTTTGTACATAAGTGTTCTTTCCCTCTTTGATCTCTGTAATTGGTAGTGATATTGCTGGGCCAAAGGATGTGCATGGTTTGGTAACTTTCTGGGTATTGTTCAGAATTGCTTTCTAGAAACGTGGGTCCAATTCATAGCTCCAACATTGCAATTATGTGCCTGTTTTCCTGTAACTTCTCCAACATTTGTGATTTTTCTTGGTTTAATTTTGCCAGGCTGATGAATGTGAATTGAGACTTCATAGTTGTTTTAATATACAATTTTCTAATTATTGGTAATTTGAAGCATTTTTGATATGGTTTTTCAAAACTTCCTGCTCATATCCTTTGATGATTTAACATTTAGTGAAAGGCTCTTATTCTTATGAATTTAAATTTGTTCCACATATATTTTGGAAATGAGATGTTTATCACAGAAATTTGCCACAAAGATTTAGTTCCAATTACTTCTCTTCTAAGTTTAGCTTCATTTGGATTTGTTTGTCCAAAAACATAATTTTATGTAATCAACACTGTCCATTTTATCTTTTGTGATTCTTTCTGTCCGTTGTTTGGTCATGAATTCTCCTGAACAACGTATTTAGAGAAATGAAGAATAAGATTGTTGAGCAGCACTGAGGACTCGGATGAAGTTATATACAGTGAATATATAGTGAGTAAAGTCATGTGGATATCAAGATTTTCTAGTAATCCTTATTAACCTAGGGCATGAAAGTGGAAGAATCAGACAATGGATCTTGATTAGCAGGTTAGGTACATTATATATGGTCATCAAAAAAAGTCTAGGGTAGTAACTGTTGAACTATTAAAATAGCAGATTGCAGGGTCAAAATGCAATATGTAGCCAGTGAAGCTAGAATTAGGGAAATCGACAAAGAAAATAAGCAGGGCTCAGTGAATTAGAACATGTGCTGAAGGCAAACAGCTGGTTTAATATGAGTGAAAAAGTAGGTAGAATAGGATAGCAAGTTGTCCTAAGAGAGTGGGATTTTATATTCTGCTATAACATGGTGGTATAGTTGACTGGCGTGGAAAAGTCCAAGACAATACTTCACCTACAGATTCCCCTATGTGTGGTCGAAGCAGAAGAAGAAAGCACCAGGATGTAATTGCTAAATCAGAAGCTATAGTGCTACAGGTATTGAGTTCAATTCAATTCAATTCACCAAGTGTTTATTAATCATCTGACATATATAAGGCACTGTGCTAGATGCTGGAAAACGACAAGAGAATGACACGTGTGCCGTGTCTTAAAGGAGCTTCTGTGCTACTGCGACTTACAACCTGTAAATGCACAAGAGAATTTAAGATGATTTGAAGCAGGGAGAGAGGATTAGCAACTAAGAAGACAAGGAAAGTAAAAATGGCAATACTTCCAAAGGTATTTTATACTTTTAGTGCTATGTCAATCAAATTACCAAGGGGATATTTTGTAGAACTTGATAAAATAATAACAAAATTCATTTTGAAAAACAAAGGATCCTAGAATATCAAGCAAAATTGTGAAAAGAAGTAGAAATGAAGCAGAAATAGCACTTTTGAATCTCAAATTATGGTACAAAGCAGTAGTCATCAAAACCACCAGGCATGGGTTTAAAAATCAAGAGATAGATCAATGGGACAGTCTAGATAAGGAAGAATCAGAAACAGCAGAACTCAATGGCCCAGTGTTTGATAAAGGAGAAAAATACTTAGAAAAAACTCCTTATTTGATTTAAAAAATGGCTGGGAAAACTAGAAAGCCATCTGACAGAAATTAGTCTTAGACCTTATACCAATTCCATAATATATTCTAAATGGATATATGACCTTTACAGTAACAGAGTATGAAAAAAGTTAGATGAAAAGCCAATTATATTATATAAAATTTAGATAAATTTTATGTAAATTTTTATATAAAAATTATATAAAGTACATAAAACTATATATTATATAAAAGCCAATCTCTCATAGCTGTGGGTAGGAGACATATTCTTTTTTTAAAAAAAATTTTATTTTTAGTTTATAACACTCGGTTCTACATAATTTTAAGTTCCATATTTTTTTGCCTCCCCCCCACCAAGATGGCATGGAATCCCATATATCTTCCACATATAACTTTGCATTGAATTAATTTACACACTAGTAAAGTTGTAGAGAAGAATTATGACCAATGGAATGAGTCAAGAGAAAGAAGAAACAGAACCAAAAAAAACAACAACCCAAAAACAAAAACAAAAGAAAGGAAAAAAGGAGGGGAAAAGGCAAGAATAAAGTGTCCCTAAATATGCATTCATACTTCATAGTTCTTTCTCTATATGTAGATAGTATTCTCCATCATGAGTCCTTTGGAGTTGTCTTTGCACCTTGTGTTGCTGAGAAGAGCAAAGTCTGTCAGGGTTAGTCATCACAGAAACCATATATCTGCGGTTGTGTATAATGTGCTCCTGGCTCTGCTCTGCTCACTCAGCATTATGTCATTTAGGTTTTTCCAGGTTGTTATGAAGTCCATATTATCCCCATTTCTTATAGTACAATAGTATTCCATTACCTTCACATACCACAGCTCGTTCAGCCATTCCCCAATTGATAGGCATCCTTTTGATTTCCAATTCTTAGCTACCACATAAAGAGCCGCTATAAATATTTTTGTATTTTTTGTATTTTTGAAAAGGACATATGGGTCCTTTACCCACTTGTGTGATCTCTTTGGGATACCACCCTAGAAGTGGTATTGCTAGGTCAAAGGGTATGAACATTTTTATAGCCCTTTGGGCATAGTTCCAAATTGCACTCCAGAATGGCTAGATCAGTTCACAACTTCACCAGCAATGTAACAATGTTCCAATTTTCCCACATCCTCTCTAGCACTTATCAGTTTCCTATTTTGTCATTTTAGCCAAGGTGACAGGAGAAATGTGATACCTAAGAGTTGTTTTGATTTGCATTTCTCTAACTAGTAGTGATTTTGAGCATTTTTTCATATGCCTATAGATATCTTTAATTTCTTCCTCTGAAAACTGCCTGTTCATATCTTTTGACCATTACTCAATTGGGGAATGACTTATATTCCTATATATTTGGCTCATTTCCCTATATATTTTAGAAATGAGGCCTTTATCAGAGACACTAGTTGTAAAGATTTTCTTCCAATTTTTTGCTTCCCTCCTAATCTTTGTTGCATTGGCTTTTTTTTTTGTACAAAAACATTTCAATGTAACATAATCAAAATTATCCATTTTGCATTTTGTAAAGCTCTCTATCTCTTGTTGGGTCATGAATTCTTTTCTTTTTCATAAATCTGATAGCTAAACTATACCTTGATCTCCCAAATTGCTTATAGTTTCAGCCTTTATTCCTAAATCATGAACCCATTTTGACTTTATTTTGGCATATGGTACAAGATATTGGTCTATGGTCAGTTTCTGCCCTACCATTTTCCAATTTTCCCAGCAGTTTTTGTGAAATAGTGAATTCTTACCCCAGAAGCTGGCCTCTTTGGGTTTATCAAAGAGTAGACTGCTATAGTCGTTGACTTCTCCATCTTGTGTACCTATCCTATTGCACTGATCCACAACTTTGTTTCTTAGCCAGTACCAGGTAGATTTGATGACTGCTGCTTTATAATACAGTTTAATATCTGGTATGGCTAGGCCACCTTCCCTAGCCTTTCGTTTCATTAATTGCCTAGATATTCTAGACCTCTTGTTCTTCCAGATGAATTTTGTTATTATTTTATCCAGCTCTGTAAAACAATTTTTGTTAGTTCAATTGGTATGGCACTGAATAGATAGATTAATTTAGGTAAAATTGTCATTTTTATTACATGAGCTCAGCCTAACCATGAGCAACTGATATTATTCCATTTATTTAGATCTGACTTTATTCCTGTGGAGAGTGTTTCATAATTAGGTTCATATAGTCCCTGGGCTTGTCTTGGCAGATAGAGTCCCAAATATTTTATAGTGTCTACAGTAACTTTGAATGGAATTTCTCTTTCTATTTCTTGCTATTGGGCTTTGTTAGTAATGTATAGGAATGCTGAGGATTTATGTGGCTTTATTTTATATCCTGCAACTGTGCTAAAGTTGTTTATTATTTCAAGTAGTTTTTTATTTGATTCTCTAGGATTCTCTAAGTAAATCATCCTATCATCTCTACAGAAAGTGATAATTAAGGTTCTTCTTTGCCTATTCTATTTCCTTCAATTTGTTTTTCTTCTCTTATTGCTGTAGCTAACATTTCTAGTACCAAATTGAATAGTAGGGGTGATAATGGACATCCTTGTTTCACCCCTGATCTTATTGGGAATGCATCTAGCTTATCCCCATTACAAATAATGCTTGTTGATGGATTTAGGTATATGCTATTTATAATTTTAAGGAAGGCTCCATTTATTCCTATGCTTTCTAGTGTTTTTAATAGGAATGGATGTTGTGTTATGTCAAAGGCTTTTTCTGTATCTATTGAGATGATCATGTGGTTTCTGCTCATTTTGTTGTTGATATGATCAATTATGGTAATCGTTTTCCTAATATTGAACCAGCCTTGCATTCCTGGAATAAATCTTCCCTGGTCATAGTGTATTATTCTCATGATAAGTTGCTGCTATCTTTTTGCTAATATTTTATTTAAAATTTTTGCATCAATGTTCATTATGGAAATTGGCCTATAATTTTCTTTCTCTGTTTTGACTCTACCTGGTTTGAGTATTAGTACCATATTTGTGTCATAAAAAGAATTTGGTAAATTTGGTAAATTTCTTTACCTATTTTCCCAAATAGTCTACAAAGTATAGGAATTACTTGTTCTTTAAATGTTTGTTAAAATTAATATGTAAAATGATCTGGCTCTGGAGATTTTTTCCTAGGGAGTTCATTGATGGCTTGCTCAATTTCTTTTTCTGAGATGGGGCTATTTAGAAATTTTACTTCCTCTTCTGTTAACCTGGACAATTTATATTTTTGTAGATATTCATCCATATCTCTAAGGTTGTCATATTTATGGGCATACCACTGGGCAAAGTAATTCCTAAGTATTGTTTTCATTTCTTCTTCTTTAGAGGTGAACTCACCTTTTTCATTTTTGATACTGGTAATTTGATTTTCTTCTTTCTTTTTTTCAATCAAATTGACCAAAGGTTTATCAATTTTATTGGTTTTTTTTTTCATAAAACCAGCTCTTTGTTTTGTTTACTAATTCAATAGTTTTCTTCCTTTCAATTTTATTAACCTGTCCTTTGATTTTCAGTATGTCTTTATTTTTGAAACTACAGTTTATTATATGCTTAAAAAACAAACTGTGTCTAATACAGATCCACAGTTTCTTATATAAACCTTTTCTGTTCTTTGTATATGGAAATGGTCATTTTTGATGAGGTGTCAAGTTTATACTAAAAAAGAAAATACTTTTAAGAATTTGCTAAATTTAATTAACATATCAATTCACAGCTCTCTTTTTTTGTATTTAAACAAAATTTTTATTTGAAAAGTTTCTGTTTTGTTAGCCCTCTCAGTGATTCCCCGGATTTTCTTGTCTCTTAATGTACTTCTTAGTAAGAGATGGACTGATCATTTATCTATTCATTCATTCATTCATTCATTCATTCATTTATTATTTATTTATTTGCCTCTTTTTTAAAATTTAATATATTTAGTTTTCAGCATTGGTTTTCACAGGAGTTTGAATTACAAATTTTCTCCCCATTTCTACCCCACCCCCACACTCCAAGATGATGTATATTCTGGTTGCCCTGTTCCCCAGTCTGCCCTCCCTTCTGTGACCCCACTCCCCTCCCATCTTCTTTTCCCTTCCTTTCTTGTAGGGCAAGATAAATTTCTATGCCCCATTGCCTGTGTATCTTATTTTCTAGTTGCATGCAAAAACTATTTTGTTTTTGTTTTTGAACATCTATTTTTTAAAACTTCGAGTTCCAAATTCTCTCACCTTCCCACCCACCTTCCCTAGGAAGTCAA